>PITA01000208.1:0-63192 GCA_004023965.1 Spilogale gracilis | reverse complement strand
AAGAGCGCCTGGCGACTCGGAAGGATCTTGACTTCTGGTTCAGACATTGCTGGGTAACCAGGGGTCTTAAAAAAAAAATACACGGTGTCTTGTCCTTCCCTTGAGCGGACCTGGAAGAGGAAGGCGGTTGAAGCAGGAGGGCAGGCAAATGTTCTGGTTTTCAAAAAGAGTAATGAGGAAGGCAGAATTTATTCAACAAAGATTGGTGAACTTGATTTCAATCCTGAGCAAATTCCATAATGTGTTTTTAAAGGGTCTGTAAATACAGAAGAGAAGAAGATTTCATTCCAAGTAGCCACAGGAAGTTCACGAAAAACAAATGATGTCAAGTTAAATTCAGTGCCTTTGTTAAGGGGATCATGAAGCTGAAAGCCCAGGAGGATTCAGGGCAGCGTGGGCTATTCATGTCGGGAAACTATTTACGAAGACTTATCTCTGCAGTCTACAGGAGGAGATTGGAGCCGTTTCCCAGAAAGATTAGTGCCATCCGGTGCTCACTGTGCAACAAAGTCTGTGACGGAGACAGGTGAATGTGCACAGTCCCTTTCTCCTCATCTTCTGCTAATCCATCCTCCGGCTCCTTTGTCTTTTGCCCTCTTGGGGGAGAAGCATGTGCAAGCCTCCTTCCAGCGTGCTGAGCCTGGATACCAGTGGAAGTAATGTGAGCAGACTGAGTGTCACATCCTTGGTAAGGGCTCACCGTGACGTCGTCGTTCTCTTTTCCCACCAATGAGAATGTGCTCCTGATCAAGTGAACAACCAGACAGAAGAAGCAGGTCTTTGGATGACGTCATGGAGCCGAGCTGGCCCTGCCGGTGGGGGTGCTGCCTCACCTCTGGCCTCTTCATCTGTTTGTTAGGTCTTGGGATCACATTGTTAAAACACCTTAGCTTACATGCCGGCTAAATAATGAGCCTTGGGAACTGTCAGAAAACAGGTTAATCATAAAGATGCGTACTAACGTAACTACTGTTAAATAAAGATGTATGTAGAATACATTGATATTAACTTTCTGAAAGTTATCTGGCTTAAGACCATAAAGCCTCATCTTGCTCACACATTTTTAAATGAGTTGAGGTAGAAGTTCCATCATTAAAGCAATACATGATGGATAACAGAGGTAGAATAGAGAGTTTAAAAAATTTGGAGCAATAAGCTTAAGCAAATTTATAGATCTATTCATTTTATCAGAAACTAAAGTCCTGCTTGTTAATACTAATAAATTGCCTCACAAGCAAAGGAGGCTATCTGACAGCAGATATTTCACAAATCCTCAGTACAAATCCCCAGGGAATGAGGCTATCAGGAGAAAGGAAAAGGCCACATAGTCTTAATTATTAGAAGAATCTATTGAGAACTGTTGACAAATGTTGCTCAACTTGCACTGAACTTTATATTCCAGAAGAGGTATGAATGCCCTAAACAAAGGAATGGACTTTGGTATAGACTCCCAGTCTGCAAACACAGAATGGAATGCCTCAAAAGAAAAGGCTCCCCCTCTTCAAGTGAGGAATCAGAGGAACGCTCCTTGGTCCTCAAGGTTGTGGTTGGTGATTCCATCAGAGATTGGGACAGTTTGCAATGCAAGTTTATTTTATTGATTGATTCTATATCTATCTATCTATCTATCTATCTATCTATCTATCTATCTTATCATCTATCTATCTAATCTATCCAATCCATCTATCTGATCTATCTGTATATCTATCATATCATCTATCTAATCTATCTAATCTAATCTATCTGTATATCTATCTATCCTACCATCTATCTATCTAATCTATCTACTCCATCTATCTGATCTATTTATCTATCATCTGTATATCTATCTATCCTATCATCTATCTGTATATCTATCTATCCTATCATCTAGCTAACCTATCTATCTATCTATCATCTATCTATCTATATCTGTATATCTATATATCCTATCATCTATCTTATCTATCTCTTATCTATCTGTATATCTATCTATCCTATCATTTATCTATCTAATCTACCTATCTAACTCATCTATCTGATCTATTTATCTATCATCTGTATATCTATCTATCCTATCATCTATCTGTATATCTATCTATCCTATCATCTATCTAACCTATCTATCTATCATCTATCTATCTATCTATCTATCTATCTATATCTGCATATCTATATATCCTATCATCTATCTTATCTATCTATCTATCTATTATCTATCTGTATATCTATCTATCCTATCATCTATCTATCTAATCTACCTATCTAACCCATCTATCTGATCTATCTATCTATATATCTATTTGAGAGAGAGAGAGAATGGACAACAGGGGTCGGGGTAGGTAGGAGCAGAGGGGAAAGTTAGAAGAGGGGGAAAGAATCTCAAGCAGACTCTGTGCTGAGCCTGGAGCCTGACGTGGGACTTAGTCCCAGGCCCCTGAGATAGTGACCTGAGCCTAAACCAAGAGTCAGCCACTTAACTGCCTGTGCCCCTCAGGTGCCCCTACAATGCAAGTTTAAACTTATATTGCAGACTTGGACATTGAATCATCTAGAGCAGAGAGGGGAGGAACAGAGGAGAAAATAACAGTTCAAGTGACTACGATAATCAAATAAAAAGCAAGGAATGCTTCAATTGGTATTTGCCCTATAGGGGCATAAGCTGCATAGAGCAGTTCCAGATGTCTTTTGCTGCCTATGAAATTGCTCCTAATCTAATGATTTGCAACAATAACTATTTTGGGGCGCCTGGGTGGCTCAGTTGGTTAAGTGACTGCCTTCGGCTTGGGTCATAGTCCTGGAGTCCTGGGATCGTGTCCCACATCAGGCTCCCTGCTTGGCAGGGGGTCTGCTTCTCCCTCTGACCTTCCCCCTCTCATGCTCTCTCTCATTCTCTCTCTCTCTCTCAAAGAAATAGATAAAATCTTTTTTTTTTAAATAAGAATAACAACTATTTTACTTACTTCATCATGAGGGCACTCAGTGGCCTTTAGTTGGTGACTGGGATGGTCCTGCAGGTCCAAGATGGCCTCAGTATGGTACCTAACACCTTATCAGAGACTGCCAAGGGCTGGGCTCGTCTGGGTCTCTCTCCATACTCTCTGGGCCTCTCCAGCGTTCTCTCCAGTGGGGCTGTCCAGTGTCTTCCACGGCGGCTCAGGCCTCCAGGCAGGAGCTGCAGTGCTCATAAAGGCAGGTCTAGAACGGGCACAGCATGGTTTCTATCTTTCTCTCTTTGCCCCACTGTATTCAAGCAAGGTTGGATTCAGGGTGGGAGATGAAATAAGTATCTCCAAATGAGAGGAGTGTGTCTTTTATACTCAAAGAGAATGGACACTGAGGAAAAAACATACTTAGATTGAATGATTAAGAAATCCAGGGATTACTGACAGACTAGTTCAGGAAAGTGAGAATTCAAAGTCCGATATCAAGATATTCTTAATGAAATAGAGCTACTGGATGCGGATTCTTTTTTTTAAGGAGCACAATCATGCCAAATTATGTCTTCTTAAGGAATTATTAGAAATTTGAGAAAACATTTGCTCAACTAGAAGGGGGTTTGAGGATTTGAATATTCTTAAATTGAAGTCATTAAATTAAATACTTGTTTGCATGATTTTAGGAATAAAATGTATGTAGCCATAGTCTAAATGTTAGCACAAGTGCCTGTGGCACAGAGATTACCAAATCAGGTAAGTGATTCAGGAAGTGAGTAGATGATGCTTCTTATTTTTTATATAAATTTGGAATGCATGTACACAAACACAAACACAATATACATGATGCAATTGGTTTGGTCCTTTGTGCTTTAGGGAAACACAATGACTTATCCACATACTTAGTTATGGTAGATTGACTGCTCAGACTGCAGATAGAAAAATGTTGTTTATGCAAGTTTTCAGTTGGAAGTGGATGTTTGTAATTTGTCAGTCTCTTGAAGTGTAATACTTTTATCTGTTATCACTATATTGAAGAAAGCTCTCACTCTTCAAAAACTGTTTAGAAAGATTATTTCCCTCTAATATTGATTATTTCTACACAAATATTTGATTCAATAAAAGGAGAATTTAGGGGCAGCATATTTTGTGTTTATAAATTTTTGAAAAAAAATTGATTTTCTTAGAGTAAAATTGTAATTGTTTAGCCTTTGTTGTGAACCCAGCGTTTGGAAGTAGGAAACCCCAGAATAGAGCCAGGAGGATTGAGACGGTTGACCGACAAACAGACTTAGTCTCTCCTTGACTGAAACATGACCCACAACAGCAAGATTTTTATTATATCTGGGGAAAAATATGATTGGCACAAAGATCAGAGTACCAGTTCTTCTTCAATAAGTCATTACCAAATCTGGCAGCTCTCCAAAGCAGTTGAAGGTAAACAAAATAGAACTTTGAGTTTCTTCATTATTTTAACAATTCAACCACAGTTGATCTTGATGACTCTTTTCACTCCCCCAGTGACGGATGGGCGTCCCAAGGAAGCACCAAAGACGCTATGAGGGAGCTGCTGGTATCATCTGTAGAACTTGCCCAAAGCCACTTATTTCAGAAGTATTTCAGGTGAGCATTTGTATCTGATACATTTGGCCTATTAAAGTCAAGGAGCACTTCTGGGGAGGAGGCCTCTTGTTTCATGCTACAGATCATTTCCACAATCACTACTGGACAATCAAGCCTTTGTTTTCCCTGAGATATGAGACACAAACGGTGTAAAGGAGAAGTGGTGCATTGGTTAAGTCCATGTTGTCCAGACTTGAGAAATCCATTCAAATGAGAATTTGTAACACAAAGAGAGGTTGAGTTGTTGTTGTTGCCTTTTACTTTCTTATTTATGAAAATAGGGACTCAGTAATATCAATATATGATATATATATATAAGTACTTATGATTTATATATATATATATAATATATATACAAAAAGCCTTTTGTTTTCCCTTCTCTTACTCAGTGTGTTTCCTTGCTTGTAGAAGCAGTAATGCTGTGGCAAATACAGTCTGCATAGATCATCTAAGAAGGTCTAAGGGCAGAAAGGGCAAGAGGAGGAACAGGAGCTCACAGCAGAGAAAAGAATCTGGTGGTGGTAGGTAGATTGACCCGTGTCTTGAGAAAGAATACAAAGACGTCCTTCATATATGTGGCTCATTTCCCCCAGTGGAGGAGCACTGTGCAAAACCACGGCATGATATCATAGCCAGGATGTGAACATGGACTAGGCTGCAGATCTCATTTGGATTTTCCCACTTTTTGTCTACCCACCATCACAGTGAAGACACAGCCCAGTCCTGACAACGCAAGGTTCCCCTCGTCTGGCCCCTTAATCGCATCCACAAATTTACCAAGCCCTAACCCTTGACAACCTGTCCCCCATTTCTAAAATTTTATTATTATGAAAATGTTACATAAATAGAATCATAAAATATCAAATCTTCAGGGGTCCACTTTTCTCTCTCAGCATGAACCCCTGGGGGATGAAGTTAGCTGCGGGGTTGTCATACTCAGGCTTTATTATATTATGTGGAGTTGTGTTCCTTCCACATCCAATTTCTTGAGAGTTTTTACATGAAAGAAAGATGTATTTCTCCAAATGCTTTCTCTGCATCTGTTGAAACAATCATATGGTTTTTATTTTTCATTTTGTTCATGTGGTATGTCCCATTTACTGATAGGCATATGTTGAACCACCCTTGCATCCAGGGATAAATCCCACCTGATCATGATGCATGATCTTTTTAATGTGTTGCTGAATTCAGTTTGCTAGAATTTTTTTGAAAACTTTGTTATCTATGTTCATCAGAGACATTGGCCTGTGGTTCTCCTTTCTTGTTGTATCCTTATCAGGCTTTTGTATTAGGGAAATGTTAGCCTTATAAATGAGTCTGGGGGTATTCCCTCCTCTTCTGTGTTTTAGAAAACATTGGAAAGGATTGATATTAAGTTTTCTTTAAAATGTTTGTCATAATTCACCAGTGAAACCATGTGGTCTTGGGCTTTTCTTTGTTGGGATATTTTCAATTATCAATTTGATCGCCTTATGTGGTATTAGTCTGTTCAGATTTTCTATTTCTTCCTGATTTAGTGGGTGAGTTGTATGTTTCTATACATTTACCTATTACTTCTGGGTTCCAATTTGTTGGTGTGTCATTGTTCACAGTAGTTTCATATAACCTTTTGTATTTCTGCAGTATCTGTTGTAATATCTCTGCTTTAATTTTTTATTTTAATTATGTGAATCTTCTCTTTTTTTCTTAGTCTAGCTCAAGGTTTGTAAATTTTGTTTATCTTTTTAAAAAGAGCTCTTAGTTTCATCAATCTTTTTTATTGTTTTCCTGGTCCCTTTTTTATTTATTTCTGCCCTGATCTTTGTTATTTCTTCCCTTTTGCTGACTTTGGGGTTACTTGGTTCGTCTTTCTCTAGTTCCTTAAGGTGCAAAGTTTGTTTTTTTTGTTTTTTTTTTTTGTTTGGTTTTTTTTTTTTTTTTTTTTTTTTTTTTTTTTTTTTTTTTTTTTTTTTTTTTTTTTTTTTTTTTTTTTTTTTTTTTTTTTTTTTTTTTTTTTTTTTGAGACCTTTCTTTTCATCTTAATGTGGGTTAATAGGTATCTGATGTCTTCATGTGGAAGTTTTCTATATCTAAAAACAATGGAATAAATAAGAAAACTGATAATATTGGCTAGATTAAAAAATATGTATACTGAAAGAATCCAACAGTAAATCGAACAACTTATGAGGCACCTGGATGATGCAGTTGGTTAAATATTTGACTCTTGGCTTCAGTTCAGGTCATGATTTTATGGTCATGAGATGGAGTCCTGAGTTGTGAGATTCTCTCCCTCTCCCTCTGGTCCTCCTGCTCATACTCTCTTCCTTTCTCTCTTGAAAATAAATACATAAGTTTTTTTAAAAAAATAGAACAACTTAGACTCTAAAATATATTATTTGTTCTACATAAAGAAGTATGCAACCAATTAGAAAAAGCATTAAAAACCCAGTAGATGAATGGATAAAGGCTATGAACAAAAATTTTTCACAAATTTCTTTTTTTCCACAAATTTCTAACAAATGCAAGGCAAAAATTCAACTATAATAATAATCTAACATGAAATTTCACAATGATAGCTCAATGCTGGTGAACATCAGTTAAACCATTGTCAAACATCGCTGGACAGAGGAAAAGATGTTTTCTTTTTTTTTTTTTTTTTTTTTTTTTTTTGGAAAAGATGTTTTCATTTAGCTGGACACAAACAATGCCTTTTGATCTAGTGTCTTTTGGTCTAATAATTTTACTTTAAAAATAAATCCCAAAACAATACCCCAAAATATGGAAATAATTTTTTTAAAGATTTTATTTATTTAGGGGCGCCTGGGTGGCTCAGTTGGTTGGGCGACTGCCTTCGGCTCAGGTCATGATCCCAGAGACCCGGGATCGAGTCCCAGATAGGGCTCCCTGCTCGGCGGGAAGCCTGCTTCTCCCTCTCTCACTCCCCCTGCTTGTGTTCCCTCTCTGGCTGTGTTTCTCTCTGTCAAATAAATTAAAAATCTTTAAAAAAAAAAGATTTTATTTATTTGACACAGAGGGAGAGAGAAAGAGAAAGAGAGAGCACAAGCAAAGGGAGCAGCAGGCAGAGGGAGGGGGAGAAGCAGGCTCTCCATTTAGCAGGGAGGTCAATGAGAGACTCGATCCCAGGACCCTGGGTTCATGACCTGAGCTGAAGGCCGCCACTTAATTGACTGAGCCACCCAGGCATCCCAACATGGAAAGAGTTTTATGTATAATGCTCAAAATAGCAGAACATGGAAAACTGCTTAACTGGACAAAAGTATTAGAGAATGGGAAACAAACCACAGCACGTATTAGAGTAGTATGCTGTCACTACTCATGGTGTCTTAAATAACATGAGAAAATTCCAGTAATCTAGAGCCCCAATACTGCCTGGGGAGATTATGGGGGTTCTTCCTTCTCTCTCATTTTTTTGGTCCCATGCATTTCCCATAATTTCTGCCATGATCATGTATGACTTCTAGAATAAGAAGAATATGTTTAAATTGTAGGAAAAAGGAAGTGATGCCTGGCACCTGTGTGTATTGGGTGAGGGTGTTCTTGAGATGGATCTGGAGACGTGAGAGACATGCTGCCCTAAGGGCTGTGTGCACCTCCACTTCATGGATCGAGCCAGTGGGTGGACCCTAACCAGTACTGATGACTGGGGAGTTTACTGGAACGAAACGCTTGGGATCATTTCATGAAATGACACCTATCAAGTACCATTTGAGACCCGTACTAAAAATAGCACACTGGGTTCTTGCTCATCGGCTTGGGCGCCCCAGGATTTCCTGTGATGTGTGTAGCTACATGGGATGCCGGCGTGTGTGCCCTGTTGAGGCCGATGTGGTCGTCATTCTTTCTAATAAACCTTTGATCTGTTGAATGGTGACTACAAAGCTTAGCGCCAAGGTACCGATGCAGGGAGAGTTTCACAATATGTGCTGGAGAAAGGATGGGTCCCAGGGGCTGCCTTGCTGAGCCTAGACCCGCTAATTGTGCCTGTTAGGGTCAGCAATTAGCTTGGCGCTATTCAGAACTCCTGACAAGGCCACCTTTATCTGTAAACCGGCTCTTCATTGAACAATAACACCGCAGCCCATCAGGAGACGGTCGGTGCTGCACAAAGCAGGGCAGAGCTTTCCCGGGGCTGTGGGATTATTATATCACTCCCCTCCAACGAGCCGGCCACTGCCTGGGCTCCACGGAGACTGCACGAGGCAATTTCTTAATGACAGAAACAACATTTTCTTTTGTCTCAATTATTACATTTTAAACTAAGAATTACATATTGGAAGAGTCCAAGGGTTATGTTTTCCTTTTCAGCAGTGAAAAGAATATAAAATATTTTGCTTCAAAAATGATCTGCTAGCGTGGGTATAAAGGTTAATAAGAGTGAAGTTTGGGAGATGAAGCTTTAGAAAAGTCATCTCCGCGTGCTACAGGATTTTTACTCCTGCCTTTTGGTTGTTGAGAAGGGAGCACAGGTGTTTTGGCATTTTACTTTTAACCACTTTTTGGTTTTTATTGTTTTTTTGTACTTATTGTCAGAGGAAGGACACTGTGTTGTCCTTTGCAAAATTATCCTTTTATTCCTATGAGAAAATAGCCCAATCTACAACATTATGTTCTTAGGCTGTGTGGTCCCATTGCAGGCTTATTTGTTTTTTTAGTGCTTGTTTTATTTTTTTAGTGAAGGGGGTGGTTCAGCTGGTCTCGAGGAGTACAAGGTCCCTGGCAAGCCAAGCACAGCCCTCTACCTGGGGCCCCTCTCCCCGACGACGCCGCAGGTGGTGGAGGAGGGCCGCCTGCAGGGTCTCCCGGCCCTCTCTGCCCAGTGTCGGCCTCCTCACCCCTCGGGTCAGCACGGTCTGTCCCTCCCTGCGAGGCTCGGAAGCACAGGCACGCAGAGGCACCGCAGCAGGTCTGCGGGTGACAGCTCTGTAATTTCAGCATTATTTAAATTCAGTGTGAGTGCCTTATAGATTTATGCGGCTTCCTTTTGCATCTGCCTCTTAGAAGAATTGATTTGCACTCTTCTCTGCTGGGTTTCAGTCATTTGCCTTTTCTTCTGCGTTTGTTTCTTTCTAGCCCCTCCCGATCTCCAGCCTCCCTGAAGACTAAAGAGCCTCCCCCCAAGGCTTTCTGTTTTCTGCAGGCGGGGAGGTGGGGGGGCTTGTGGGGCAGGAGAGGGTCTGCCAGGCCCTGCCAGTGGAGTTGTTGAGCGTGCTGACCTGCGGGGAGACGGGGCTGCGTGGGTTCCGGGCATCGGTGCTGTGCGGGGTCGGCAGGCGCGAGACCCCGACCCAGCCGGGCCCCCTCCTTCCGCGCGCAGGGGAGCAGGCCGCGGTGCTCCTGCTCGTGGTCCCCAGCACAGGCCTGTCCTGCATTCCCTGCAAGGGCTTATGGAGGGAGCGGGAGTAGATTTAATGGGTGAGTTTACTTACAAACAAACAAACAAATAAATAAATACAAATTCTCTTATGTGTCTTGGCCGCCAGCTTTTCACTAGGATACTAACATTTCATAACCTGCTAAGTTTGCAGCTCTTATTTTTTTCTTTTTGGCGAGCACGTTTCTGCTCACTGACCTGCGCTGGAATCCCTCTCCCTCGGCATCTGACCTCAGCTGCGGCCCGCCTGGCAGCCCACGGAAGGGGCGAGGGGAGAGCCAGGGGGGACGTGACGCGTTTCACGATTGGGACCGACCTGCCTGAAACTGGGCGTCATGTGTCAAAAACCCCAGGCCCCGTGGATCTCGGTGGCCGTTGCTGCCCCTCTCCTGGCATGTCGGGCCGGTGCGCGCCGGGCTCCGGGGACGCCAGGCGCACCTGGAACGCGGCTGACACAGGTGGCCCATCTCGAATGAGCGGGACGGGCGCCTCCCGAGAGTGGGGACTCCAGCGACACTGGGAAGTGGGGCAGCGCTGTAGACAGGCAGGCCCACCAAGAGTTCAATCTGAACTGGGGTTTCCATAGCGATGTGAGGTCAGGCCCCAGCTGAAGCCCAGCAGGCTGTGCCAGCTCGGCCGCCCCCCTGTTCAGGTGCCTTTCAGACACAGCCAGAGATGCTCTGAAGGCACCTGTGTGGTAGCTCGCGAGAGCCGGGCTGCCAGATGTCGCCGGGGTCATTTATAAAGGGCATGGAGGTGAAAGGACAGGATGGGACAGGGCGCAGAAGACACCAGGCGTAGGGAAGGCCGCTGCTGGGACACACCCAGAGCTCAGCCGCGGTGATGGGAAGCCGCAGTTCCCAGGCTAGGGAAATTCTGTTTTCTTTGGTCTCACAATTTTAAAATAAAAATAGAAGACACATGTGTCTATAGGAGAAATGATGACTGTTTTCTGTTTTCCTTTATTTCCTATTTTTTAGTGAAAACTTGCAATAAATATGGGATGCTTAAAGGAACCAGGAAATTGTTTGACCTATATTTATGGAATGGAAAAGTTTAAAGACACAAGGTTTTTATTGCTAAAATAGATCAAAATAACGGGAGGAGAGGAAGTTTCCACACTTCATTTATGTGTAATTATTATGTGTTAAGTATTCAGTGCACACAGGGAAGATGGGGGCCCGGGAGCCTGGGGGGGTGGCTTCCCTGGGGAAGGGAGAATGAAGACATAAGATCTCTGTGGTCATCGGACCCAAAACAGCAGGTGGGGTGGGCAGGGTGGGGCAGACCTCCCACTGGTGTCCTGTGGAGAAACACACATGTCGCTTTCCAGCAGTTCCTTGTGGCATTATGACCACGTCTGGCCACAGCTGACCAGTTCAACGAGGTCACTCTCTCCATGTCCTGACGCCCGTATGTCTCTAGGGCAGCTCCGGGAAGACAGTCTCCCACATCCTGGTCATCAGTAGGTACGACGCTCCGGCCCTCAGCCATTGCCCAAGGATGGCAACACTCTGGACACATTTGTGATGTTTGCTCTTGAAGCATACCATTGTTGGAGTTTTCTTCATCAATATAGTCATCCTTACCTTTGCCATGTAGTGAAATTCAGTGGCCCCTTGTCATATTTAAAGTGAAACGTTGGGGCGCCTGGGTGGCTCAGTCAGTTGGTGGGTCGACTCCTGATTTGAGCTGACGTCATGATCCCATGCTCATGAGATCCAGGCATGCTTTGGGCTCCATGCCTAGCAGGGAGTCTGCGTGAGGGTTCTTTCGCTCCCTCTGCCTCTGCCACTCTCCCCATTCACACACACTCTCTCTTCCTCTCTCAGTTAAATGCATTTTTAAAAACTGAAAACTTTGTTTCAATGTTTATGTTTTTAATTTCCCAGGGCCCTTGATTGATAAGAACTTGTGGATATAAAAGAGATAATTTGTCAAAGGTGTTGTAACATTTCTGTTTGTCACTTATATTAAACATTTTTTTTTTTAAATTGAGACGGGTTTTTAGAGAGCTTTTAGGGTCACAGAAAAATTGCAGGGCAGTGCAGAGATTTCGCCTACACTTTTGGCCATCACACATCTACAGATTCTCCAGCTCTCAGCTTTCCCACCAGGGTGGCCACTTGTTCTAACTGATAAACCTTTATGGACACATCATTGGCATGAAGACCCAATAGATTACATTAGGCTTCACTCTGGGTGTTGTCAACTCTACAGGTTTTGACAAATATGAAATGATATGTCTTCACCATTATAGTGTCGTACAGAGCCTTTGCACCACCTTAAAAATCCTTGGTGCTTCTCCTATTCACCTTTCCCTTCCCCCACCTCTGAAAACCAGTGGTCTTTACTGTCTTCGTTGTTTTGCCTTTTCCAGAATGTCGTATTTCTGGGGTCATAGAGTACGGAGCATTTTCAGAGTGGCTTCTTATGCTTCTTATATGCATTCAAGGTTCCACCATGTCTTTTCATGGCTTGATAGCTCTTTTCTTTTTAGGGCTGTATAATCCATAGTCTGCTGACTGAAAAACATCTTAGTTGCTTTCAAATTTTGGTGATTAGGAATAGAGCTTCTATAAGTATCCCTATATAGGTTTCTGTGTAGGCATAATTTGTTCCACTTTTGGGGGGTCATTACAAAGGAGCATGATTACTGGATAGTATGGTGAGATTATGTTTAGTTTTATATGAAAACACAAAACTGTCTTTCAAAATGGCTGCACCATTTTGCATTTCCACCAGGAATGAATGAGAGATCCTATGGCCCCATGTCCTCACCAACATTTGATATTTTCAGCATTCCAGACTTGGGGCATTCCAGTAGATGTGTAGTCCTCTCACTGCTGGTTTGATTTGCATCCCCTTGATGATTTTTTTAAAAAAGATTTTATTTATTTAAATTTGAGAGAGAGAGAGAGAGAGAAAGAGAGAGAGAGAGCATGAGAGAGGGAAGGGTAGAGGGAGAAGAGAACCCCTAGCCAAGCAGGGAACACGATGTGGGACTTGATCCTGGGACTCCAGGGTCATGATGTGAGTTGAAGGCAGTTGCTTAACGACTGAGCCCCGCAGGCAACACCTCCCCCCATTATGTTTGATGTGAAGCATCTTTTCATGTGCTTAGTTGCCATCTGTATATTTTCTTTGCTGAGAGTTTCATTATATTTGCCCCATGTTTTCATCAGATTGTTTGTTTTCTTTTTTATTGTTGTGTTTTAAGAATTCTTTGTATTTTGCATAACAGTCTTTTATCAGATGTGTTCACAAATATTTTCTTTGTGCTTCTATTCTTTTCCTTTTCCTTTTTTTTTTTTTTTAAGATTTTATTTATTTGACAGAGAGAAACACAGCCAGAGAGGGAACACAAGCAGGAGGAGTGAGAGAGGGAGAAGCAGGCTTCCTGCCGAGGATCGACCCCGAGGTGGGACTCTATCCCGGGTCTCTAGGATCATGACCTGAGCCAAAGGCAGTTGCTTAACCAACTGAGCCACCCAGGAGCTCCCTATTCTTTTTCTTTTCTTTTCTTTTCTTTTCTTTTCTTTCTTTCTTTCTTTCTTTCTTTCTTTCTTCCTTCCTTCCTTCCTTTCTTTCTTTCTCTCTTTCTCTCTCTCTTTCTTTCTTTCTCTCTCTCTTTCTTTATTTCTTTCTCTCTTACTCTCTTTCTCTCTTTCTTCCTTCCTTTCTTTCTTTCTTTCTCTCTCTTTCTCTCTCTCTCTTTCTCTCTTTCTTTCTCTCTCTTTCTTTCTTCCTTCCTTCCTTCCCTCCCTCCTTCCCTCTTTTCTTTCTTTCTTTCTTTCTTTCTTTCTTTCTTTCTTTCTTTCTTTCTTTCTTTCTTTCTTTCTTTCTTTCTTTGCTAAAGTCCAGCTCATTGATTATTTCTTTGATGGATCATTCCTTTGGTGTTTTATCTAAAAGTCATTTTACCAAAGAATTGGTACCAAAAGGTTCAGGGTTTTCTCCTGTCTTATCTCTAGGAGTTTTATTGTTTTGTATCTTACTTGTAGGCCTATGATCCATTTTGAGTTATTTTTTGTGAAAGGGTAACATGTCTGTCTATATTCATCTTTTTGCATGAAGATATCCAGTTGTTTCAGCACCATTTGTTGAAGAGAATAACTTCGCTCTATTGTGTTCCTTTTGCTCTCCAGGGGTCTGTTTCTGGGCTCTTATTTTTTGTTATGTTGATCCTTTGTCTATTCTTCTGCTAATACCTCACTGTCTTGTTTACTGTGGCTTTACAGTAAACCTTGAAGTTGTATAGTGTTGGTCTTTCAAACTTGTTCTTCTACTTCAATATTATGTTGGCTATTCTGGGCCTTTTGCCTCTCCATATAAACTTTAGAGTCAGTGTGTCAATAACCAAAAATAACTTGCTGGGATTTTGATTAGGATTCCATTCGAATGTGTAGATTAAGTTGGGGGAGGCACTTATATCTCCACCAAATCAAAGTTTTCTATCCATCAACATGGAATATCTCCATTTATTTATTTCTTCATCTTCTACTATATCTTTTGCTAGGGCTTTGTGGTTTTCCTCATGTAGATCTTGTACTTATTTTGTTTCATTTTTGGGGTACTAAGATAAATGGTATTGTGTTTTATTTTATTTTTTAAAAAGATTTCATTTATTTATTTGATGGAAATACACAATAAGAGAGGGAACACAAGCAGGGGGAGTGGGAGACGGAGAAGCAGGCTTCTTGATGAGCACGCATCCTGATGTGGGGCTTGATCTCAGGACCCTGGGATCATGACCTGAGCCAAAGGCAGATGCTTAACGGCTAAACCACCCAGGGTACCCTGGGATTGTGTTTTAAATGTCAAATTCCACTTGTTCACTATTAGTGTACTAGGAAAGCAACCTTGTATCTTGAATTAGTTCCAAGAGAGTTTTTGTATTTGTTTTTATTGTGGTATATTTGTCACCATAAATACATCATTAGTTTTTGATGCAGTGTTCAAAGATCCAAGAGTTTCTTTGATTGTTCTTGATCTATTAAGATTTTTTTACATAGACAATAACGTCATCTGCAAACAAAGACTTTTTATTTCTTTTTTTCTTAATTGTATACCATTTGTTTCTTTTAATTGTCTTATAGCATTGGCTACAACTTCCAGTACAATGTTGAAAAGGAATGCTGAGGAGTGATATCCCTGCCTTGTGCTTGATCTTAGTGGGAAAACTTCAAGTTTCTTATCATTAAATATGATGTCAATGGTAGGTTTTCTGTAAATAGTCTTTATCAAGTTGGGAAAATTCCCCTTTATTCCTACTATAGTGAAAGGTTTTTTTATTTTTTTATTTTTTTCAAATTATAATCATGAATAGGTATTGGATTTTGTCAAATGCTATTTCTACATCGATCATATGATTTTTCTTTTTTAGTCTGTGACTGATGGACAACATTAATTTTTTAATTGAGGTATAATTAACATATAACATTATGCTTGTTTCAGATATACAGCATAATGATTTAATATTTGTGTATTTTGCATCATGATCATCACAATAAGTCTAGTTAATATTTGTCACCATATATAGTTACAGTTTTTTCTTGTGATGAGAACTTTCAAGATACATTGTCTTTATATCTTTCAAGTATGCAATACAATATTAACTATAACCACCAGGTACCTTATATCCCAATGACTTATTTTATAACTAGATGTCTATAACTTTTAACCCCAAAAGTGGGTGAATGGGGTCAAAAGCTACATTAATTTATTTTTGAATTTCTAAATACTTTTTATTTGTTTTTGGTTGAGTTTTTTTGGAAGAGAGCATAAACCTAGCAACCAAATGTTTGCATTCCTTTATTATTTCTTCTCTGATCTCATGCTAAAAAGTCCTTATATGCTAAACTATTCTAGCTGTTTCAAGTTGTAATATTTTTTCTTTGTATACAATGAACTATGTAGTCCTTCTTTTGTTTATTATGATATATGATTTTGGGGAGATACGAAACTACTTTTATCCCCTAAAAAATTAACTATCTCTTCAATGATGAGTTAATGCATATGTTAGTTAATGACAAAATATATAAAAAATTGGTCTGTTGTGGCCTTCCCTTCTGTTCCATTAGTATGCATGACCACCCCCAACTCTCTTAACTAATATTTGGCAAAGTTAATGGTGTGACTCCCCACACCATTGTCTTTCTTTCTTTCTTTCTTTCTTTCTTTCTTTCTTTCTTTCTTTCTTTCTTCCTTCCTTCCTTCCTTCCTTCCTTCCTTTCTTTCTTTCTTTCTTTCTTTCTTTCTTTCTTCTTTCTTTATTTCAATACTTCATTTATTTATTTGACAGAGAAAAACACAGCTAGAGAGGGAACAGAAGCCGGGGGAGCGAGAGAGGCGAAGCAGATCTCCCACTGAGCATAGAGCCCAATGTGGGGCATGATCCCTGGTCTTTGGAATCATGACCTGAGCAGAAGGCAGATACCCAATGACTGAGCCACCCAGGTGGCCCCACTCTTGTTTTTCAAAATATTCTTTGCATTTCACCCACCAAGTATTCCTTAGGTAATTTAGAATTTTGATTATAATTGTTTTAACCTGTGGAAAAGTGATATATTTTAAAACATTCAGTAATTCCATTGAGAAAGGATCAGTATGTTTTCATTCATTCAAGGTTTTCTAAATTTCAGAGTTTTTTTCGTATAGTAATTTTTTTTGACTGTATGTTTTATTCCTTGATATGATATGCTTTGGTTGAAATCGTGAAAGAACTTTTTTTCACTCAATTTTCTTCTAGGATTTACTTTATTTTTATACATTTATAATTTGCTATCTTACTGAACCTATTCATTAATTATCAATTCTCTTTTCTTCTTTTTGGTTACTATCTTGGATTTTATTTATTGAGTAAATATTATTAGGAAATTATCTCAATAGCTATCTCCACAGATATTTGCATTATCTCTTAATAACATTTTTATTTCAAAAAGCCCTCTTGTTTTTTCTCCTTTTTTAACACAATAAAATTTCTGTAACATGCTAAATAACCAGATATTCTTATCCAGGTTTAGTTTTCAAAATGAAGTACCTCTAGTTTTTCCTCACTCAGTATGTAGAGTGCTTGTTAAATGTAATTGTATTTGTAATATTAAGGAAATATCCTTTTAGTCTTGATTTAAAAAGAGATCTTGGAAGAAGAGATGCCTTTAATCATACAATCATATTATCTTTGATCTATTTATATCTTTGCTAATAAATTCATTGTCTACCCGCACTACCAGAATGTAACCCCCTAAGCGCAGGAGATGTGGTTGGTGCACCCAAATTCCCTGCAACCAGAGAAGGACTAAGAAATAAAAAATTCTATCTATTTCGATGTGCTGGGCAACATTTCAAAAGGCATGACAATTTCTTGTTCTTGAAACTGGGAAAGAAATCTGAAGCTGGAAATGGTTTTGAAGTTATTTCCTTAGGAGTCACTTCAGTTTTACTGTTTGAAAATTTTCTTTTTATTTGTAAGTCAACTCCAGTAATTTTCTTCTGGAGATTAATTCATTTTATTAAAATGTCAACTTTGTTAATGTAAATTTTTAAAGATCATTCTCAGTAATTTAAAATGTTTCTCTATCTATGGTAAGGACTCCCTTCTTAATACTAATTTTCTATAGTTGTGGGGTTTCATTGCTTAGTATCTTGATTATATCTGTCAAAAATTTGTATGTGCATTTAAATTAGCTTGAAAAACTAACCCTGAATGTATCTTTGAAAAATGTCATTTTTTCCCTAGTTCCTGATTAGTTGATCTTTGCTTTTATCTTTATTTCTTTCCTCTTGGCTTTCCTGTTTTCCCTTCAAAATCTATTGAACTTAACATTTAAGTGATACATTTTTACTTTTTCTCTTGAAAAAATTAATACCTTGTAATTACTTGTTTTTTAAGAAGATATTATTTGTTTATTTGACAGAGAGAAACACAGCTAGAGAGGGAACACAAGCAGGGGGAGTGGGAGAGGGAGAAGCAGGCTTCCCGCCAAGCAGGGAGCCTGATGTGGGGCTCAATCCTGGGATTCCAGAACCATGACCCGAGCCGAAGGGAGACACTTAAAGACGGAGCCCCATACTTGATTTTTTTTTAAACGTTGGTTATTTAATTATTTAATAACTAGATGATTTTTTTGCTTAAAGCTTTGTCATCTATTTGTAAAATGACTGTTTCACAACCAGAGAATGTTGCTGCATACCTTGGAATATTTTTTAAGTCTTCAAACGTATTTCAGAATTTACCTGAAGGACTTCTGCTTCCCAAAAGGTGCAGAAGTACTCTTTCCTAGCCCACTCATTAAATACAGTTAGAAGCCGTGGACATTATCTATAAGTAAACTCTGAAAGGCAGAGTACAGAAGGCAGAGCAGCTAGGGACCTCAGTGTCTAAGGAGTTAAACAGTGGTGTGTTATTTGGGTTTTCTTTTTTTTCCTCTTATATTCTAGATTTGGAGTTAAAGAAATCAGCATTCTGGAAATACCATGAGATGTATACGAAGTCCTAGTAAGTCTACTCTCCCCAAAGTATCAGGGGAGGGGCAGCTCAGGAATCCAGAAAACTTTTAGATGCTAACCCTACTCAACTCTAGTCAAATATGACATAAAAAATGCACTGACCACTGCCCACCTCCTGGAAGATGCTGAGTGAGCATCTAGGCTTCTCTCCTTGCCAGGCTGTAATGAGGAACCCAGGTTCCTGTCCAGGGTGGTTCTGGAGGAAGGTGAGTGGGAACTACGACTCCAGTTCCAGACAGATGAGAAGTCTTGCCCAGCTTTCACGGTGTCAGCAGAGACCATCGGGTAAGCCCAGACTTTGCCCGTCCCTGTCCCCAGTGAGGCACTGCTAGAGCAGGCTTAATGAGGGGGGTCACTATGTCCACAAACTCTGCCATGGCGAGGCCACTGCATCATAATCAGCAGAGTCCATGTGGGGACCGGAGAAGATGCTCTAGTTCCTCTCTGGTAAGAGCCCTCACCAGAGCAAGGAGAGGAAAAGCTACCTAAAATATGAAGAGGGAATCAGAGTCACTGTCTCATATGATACCCTAAATGCCCAAATTCCAACAAGGAAAAAAAATCATTCATCATGCTAAGAACTAGGAAAATCCCAACTTGAGTAAAAAAAGATAATCAACAGATGGCAACACAGAGATTACAGAAATATTAGAATTGTCTGACATTTTAAAGCAGCTATCATAAAAATTCTTCAAAGAAGGACTACAGATATGCCTATAATAGACAAAAAATAGTAAATTTCAGCATACGAACACGTCTCAACAAAAACAGAAGGTATGGGGCACCTGGGTGGCTCAGTTGGTTAGGCGACCACCTTTGGCTCAGGTTATGATCCCGGAGACCCAGGGTCGAGCCCCACATCGGGCTCCCTGCTTGGCGGGAAGCCTGCTTCTCCTTCTCTCACTCCCCCTGCTTGTGTTCTCTCTCTCGCCGTGTTTCTCTCTGTCAAATAAATAAATAAAATCTTAAACAAAACAAAACAAAACAGAAAAAACCAGAAGGTATAAAGAAGAATCACCAAGATTTGAGAACTGGAAAATACATTAATCAAAATAAAAACTCAACTTAAAAGTTGGGCTTAAAAGTAGAACGAATGGGACAGAGGAAAGAATCCATGTCACTGGAAAATTCTACAAAAAGAAAAAAAATTAACACCAATACTACATAACTTCTTCATAAAAACGGAAGATAGGGGAGAAGAGTTCCCAATTTATGAAGCCAGAATGGTTCTGGTCCATAATGGTCCAAAACTAAATAAAGGCTGAAAAGGAAGGAAGGAAGGAAGGAAGGAAACCATAAACTTCATATACAGATCTTCTCATGAATGTAGATAAAGAAAACCATCATCAAAATATTAGGAAATGAAAAAAAATAGGAAATGGAATTCAACAATATATATAGGGAGTTATATCACATGACCTGATGGGACTTACTCCAGGGGTGCTAGACTGGTTCTATATTCAAAACTCAATAAATGCGATCTACTATATTACACACTAAGACAAAAAAATCACATGATTATACCTTTTGAGGCAGGAAAAGCATTTGACAAATTTAATACTCATTCCAGATGAAAAGAAATTCTCAGCAAGTTAAAATAGAGGGAATGTCTTCATTCTGATGGACACCATCTAGAGAAGACCACAGCTAGCATCCTCCCCAATGATGCGAGGGTAAATGCTTTCCCCCAAACTTGAGAAGTAAGGATGTTCCCTCTCACTACAATTATTCAACATGGTACTACAAATTCCAGCCATCACAATAAGGAAGGAAAAGGAAAAAATGCACACATACCAGAAAATGAAAAATAAATCTGTCCTGTGTGCAGATAACATGATGGTCTACACAGAAGATCTCAAGGAATTCTCAAACAAAGGAAAAACCTCTTATATACCTTCCTAAAATTAATAAGTTAAATCAGCAGATTCACAGAATACAAAATCAGTGCACAAAATTCCTATTACAGTGAAGAAGTGGAAGCCACAATTGCAAATACAACACCATTTATAATGACTCCTAAAACAATCACTTAGGCATAAATCTCACAAAATGTGTATAGGTCTTGTACACTGAAAACCACAAGATGCTGATAAAAGAAATTAAAGTTCTAAACAAATGGAGAGATGACACTTTGTTCATTAACTGGAAGACCCAGCCTTGTAAAGATGTGTTTAATCCAAGCACACCCCTGTTAACTGCATATCTCAGAGTCTGCCAGTCTCCTTTTCCTTAAATAGGAAACCAAAACTTCCAGGCATCCATTGAGTTCCAAGCTTTGACTTTAAAGATGGAGAAATCAAGGGCAAAAGACACAAGTGACAGCTTCCCAGGGGTTTGGGGACCAACACTAGACGGCATTTCCCTTGACTTCCTATCTGACCCCATGAAATCTTCCCCCTTTCTGATTTCCTAGTCCAGCCGTTACAATTACTCCCACACGGTGTGTACTTCTGCTTGAGCCTGTTCTATGTCAGTGTTTAATAATTTGTTGAATCGATATGTGCTTCCTGGTCCTTATTCCTCTGTGTGTGGGGGTTTATTCCTCTTTCTCTCTCTGTGTGTGGGGGTCTTTATTCCTCCATGTGTGGCTGGGGGCCATGGTGCTGGAGAAACCAGTGTTACTGGCCACAGGGCCGGCGAGCAGATCTCTCCACCTTCTCTCCATGTTTGCCCACCTGCAGCGCATGCCATCAAAAATGGCCAGCCCCCCCTTGTAGCCAATGTAAAACACTCCCTTTTTCTTCCTGTTTGCAAAATATTTACACTGACCTTTTAATCTGATATGACAAGAGCTGGTTTTTTCTCTGCTTTTAAACAGAAAGGACTCATTTTAGAGGTAGCATCTTGTTCTATTGCCCTCTTGCCTGCAGAATCGGTTTGTTGTCATTTCCACTCACTACAAAATCCTGCTTATCAAAGTGTCTAAAAATAAAAAACATAAAACTGTATTCCCCCACACCCCAAATTAAGCCTTCCAGAAGGACTTTAATATGCCCCAGTTCTCTCTATCTGTTGAATTTTTCAGCAACTCAATCCCAAAACCATTTGTACATTTGGTCCCATGTGAACTGAGCGAGGGTAATCGACAGCACAGATTGTCAGCTCCTGCTTTTTGGTCTATTGTTTCACTTTGGCTGTATTTTCCTCTTTCCTCTGTTTTTCTCCCACTGTATGTGCAGTTCGACCGCAAAGTGTCTTGGTTTCCCGTTGTCATGCACAACTCAGGAACTAATCATATCCCAGAGCCCCGCGACTGGACGCCCTGTGGTGTTCGGAATCCACATTCGTTGTTTCTTCACTCGCTTCTGGTTCGGGATCATTTCCCCGCGGCTATCACAGCCTGGCAAACACACCCATGCAGATATACACACATTCGCAACAGATATCTCCGCGCGTAAATATGCATGATGCCCAAGGTTATCGGAGGCTTTTCCATACAAAGCAATGACCAGCCCTGTCCTGCCGGGCCTGCGTTACCTTAGGCAGAGAATGCTAACCAGCGTATTATCACGCCCACTGTGGGACAGATGAGTTTCCGCAGAAGAGGCTCATAACAATAAATTAATGCAGAGTGGCTTTGAGGGAGGAGAACTAGGACAAAGGAGCTTCAGATTTAGACATAGATGTTATTGCGCATTTTGATCTGGCCGTCCTTGAATTCAGTGTGGCTACTGTGTTAACTTTTGTCACATGGTTGTCCTTTTCCAGGACAATAAAGTTGACCTGTGGGAACATAGTCAAGGACAATTATTTCAGTTAAATCAAATAGAAATCGAGTTTGAAAGGAAATAAATTCATGTTTCTATTTCTCTGTATGATACTTCAGACCTCCAGTACTTTCATATCTGACTAGTTAGGGATCTGTACAAAGAAAAACATGCAACCTTTGGATTCACCCTTTTCCTTCATTTGACCAAGATACAGACATCCTTGTATGGGGACGAGATACAACATATCTTGTTCCAACATCAGGAATGGAAAACTTAGAATTCACGCCATGGCCAGCAGATGACTAGTGGCCTAAGGGAAATACATGATTGGGAAGAAATGGACCACATTACATCCCCAATGTCACCCCTAAGGAGGCCCCCAAAGACCACAGACTTTCAGGTGCACCTTCACCCACCCTGGTCTCCATCAGTTCTGTGGAAAAGCGTCTACTCGAGGGCTGAAACTGCAAACTCTCTCAACAGACTGAATGTGCACCACGTTAATAGAATTTCAACAGGAGGTCATACTTGGCTTGAAATAGAGTCCAGACGACGGCTGACATGAATCTTTTATGGAGAATAGGTATACGTTTACATAGGAAAGCAGGATTCCCGTGTACTAGTCATTGTGGCTATGTCCATTAATCTAGCCGATCAAGAAACACAGAGTGCTCGTTAGGTAGCGGGTAGGCTGTGGAGCTCTGGGGACCCCAAGGCGCGTAGCCTCTTATCTCCAAGGAACTCACGATTCCCTTTAACGGTGTAATGCTTTTAGGAAAAAAAAATATGTTTATTGTAGAGCACACTGAAAAGGCTGAGAAGAGAGACTAAAAATATAAAAATGTGCCTCATAAAATAAACAAACGTGGATATTTAAAAAGTAAACTAGTGGGACAGACTTCTGAAGAAGAAAGGGAGAAAAACAACATGTCAACATCAGAAAAAATGTTGATGGTTTATTTGAACAATGAAGTGTTGCCCTTTGTATGAGAGAGTGTGAAAAATCCCTCGACCTCTCCAAATTCCATCTCTTGGGAGTGGAGACAGAAAGGAAGTCATGGGGGGCACTGAGATTGGTGCTTGCGAACCAAGCGTGGCAAGAGACTAGCGGGTCTGGCCACTCAGAATGGGGCCGGAGGGGCTGACCCCCGGGACAGGATTCTTCAAGGGCAACTTGTAATTCTCAAGGCCCCAGGTCTAGGCGAGGAGCCACAATACAGGATAAGATGAGCAAGTCAATGTGGGTGAAGATCTGCAACAAGGGCCAGGTGCTTTTGTAGAGGATGTCAGGTGGGCAGGAGTGGGTAAGGGAAAATCCTGCCCCAAAGCCACCCTGGAAAAGTCTAAGAATTGGTGAAAAAGTCTGAGATGCATTTGAAGAGATGATTATCTAAATAATTCTTGAAAGTTTATATCTCCTTTACATCAATCATCAGTAAGTGTATTTAAGTGTATACAAGATACCATCTGCAAGATAACGCACTTCATAGTAAGAAATGTGGTACAGAAACAGAAAACTGGGCTCCTGCTTTTATTTATTCATTTATTTTTAATTTTTTAAAGTTTTTTTTTAAAGATTTTATTTATTTGAGAGAGAAACACAGCGAGAGAGGGAACACAAGCAGGGGGAGTGAGAGAGGGAGAAGCAGGCTTCCCGCGGAGCAGGTAGCCCGATGTGGGGCTCAATCCCGGGTCTCCGGGATCATGACCTGAGCTGAAGGCAGTCACTTAACCAACTGAGCCACCCAGGCGCCCCAATTTTTTTAAGTTTTTATTGAATTCCAGTTAACATGCAGTGTAACATTAGTTTCAGGTGTACGATAAAGAGATCCCACAGTTCTGTATAAGACCCGGTGTTCACCCTTGATCCCCATCCCCCGCACACGCCCTCTGGTGACCATCAGATTGTTTTCTGTAGCTCAGAGTCTGTTTCTTGGTTTGTCCCTCTCTTTTTTTCCTTTTGTGGGTCTGTTTTGTTTCTTAAATTCTGTACATGAATGAAATCATATGGCATTTGTCTCTGATTTATTTCACTTAGCATCACATTCTGGTTTTATCCACGTCACCGCAAATAGTAAGATTCCATTCTTTGTTATGGCTGAGTAATATTCTGGTGTGTGTGTGTGTGTGTGTGTGTGTGTGTATGTGTGTGTGTGTGTGTACGTGCACCTGTGTGTGTACCACATCGTATTTATTCATTCCTTACTCAGCGGACACCCGGGCTCGTTCCAGGATTTGGCTATTGTAGATAAGGCTGCTATAACCATCAGGGTGTATGGATCCCTTCGAATCAGTACTCTTGTATTCTTTGGGTATATCCTACATTTTTTTTTAAATTTAAAGTCAATTAGCTAACATACAGCACATCCTTAGTCTCAGACGTAAAGTTCAATAATTTATCAGTGGCATATAACACCCAGTGCTCATCGTGTCATGGCTCATGCTTCTAATCAGATTTTGATTCCTTTAAGCAATTCAGAGCCAGTCTACATCACCTCTTTACAATGCTCTGGTCTAACGATGAGGGAAATTTGTAGGGATCATTTCAGGGATAAAAGCACACAGGAAGGAAAATACATTACCAGAAGCAGGGGGTGGGTAGAGGGGAAATTGGAGGAAGGTGGTCAAAAGGTGTAAGCTCTCAGTTATGAGATAAGTAAGTCCTAGGGATGTGAGATAGAGCATGGTGACTCTCGTTCCCGCTGCTGTATGGTCTGCAGAAGGGTGGCTAAGGCAGTAGATCCTAACACTTATCATCGCAAGGGGAATTCTTTTCTTTTTTTTCTCTTTTCTTCTTTTTTTTTTATGATTGTGGCAAACATTTTACAAAAATCACAAGCCAGATCATCATGCTGTATGCCTTAAACTTATACAGTGAAGTGTATCAATTTTTTCTCAATAAAACTGGAAAATATATAGGAAGGAGACATCGTGTCCTAACAAATAGAGCATTACATTTGTAATCAAAGGTTTCGAATGTCGGATTCTGGCATGGAGTAGTGGCATTACTTTATGCAGTTCACCATATACTCTGAAACTCGATTTTCTCATTTGTGAAACTGGAGTGTGTACATCCACCTCCATCGATTAGGGTTCTCTGGGTGCAAGCAACAGAACTTTATTATGACCAACATGAACATAAGACAGTATTGAAAGAATATCACGTAGCCCACAGAAATAAAAGGAAGACTGGAGAAACATGCTCATAAAGAACAGGCGTCAGTATTTCTCCTGGGGTCTGGGTAGCAACAACTAACCAGAGGTCATGTCGAGGAAATACATCTGAAATTGATGAAATCTGTCATTTTATTTTCTTTATATCCTTGCACATTCTGTTCAGGATTCCACACTCTAGGAGAGAGAATCCACTTGTCCTGGTTTGGATCACCCTTGGGTGGGGGGTGTGTGGGGAACCGTAATAGCGAGACCCACTGGGATTGTGCACCGTGCAAAGAGGTTATACCCTAAAGTGAAGTCAAAACAAGGCTGGCACAGGAAGGGAGAAAGAAGCAGAAACCTTCAACTCCTTGCCATGGTCAGGGTATAGGGTTAGCTGGCGACTGCTTTCTTCCGTAGCACAAGCCCCCAGCCCCTCCAGCCCCATGCATGCAGTTTCCAACTGAGTGCCCCAGCTGAGGGCGACCTTAAGTAGTTACCTCAAAATGCCCTTATTATATGAGACTAGAGTCCACTGTGCTCTCTGGAGGACCCTGTGTCATTAGCACATGGGGAACACTCCAGTGAAGGGTAGTGGTGGTGAAAAGCCGAGATGCAGGCAATAGGACTTCAGTTGTTACAGGCCGAGCATCTTGAGATGGAGGTAACACTAAGCACAATGAGGAGCGGGGCAGCGAGGTCTCAGCATCAATGAGGAACTTGCCCCTGCAGAACGTAGGACCTTGTCCATCAGGTTTCTACCAGTGAGGGAGTTGGAGAATGGATGCCCTCATTGCTTAAGTTTATCACCAAAAATGACTTTTAGAGATTGTCCAGCAGGGCGCCTGGGTGGCTCAGTGGGTTAAAGCCTCTGCCTTCAGCTCAGGTCATGATCTCAGGGTCCTGGGATCGAGGCCTGCATCGGGCTCTCTGCTCAGCAAGGAGCCTGCTTCCTCCTCTCTCTCTGCCTGCCTCTCTGCCTACTTGTGATCTCTCTCTGTCAAATAAATACATAAAATCTTTTAAAAAAAAGTTGTTCAGCAGAAGTCCTTCGTCAGCTGGGGTCAAATCACAATCCCCTGCCCAGTTTCCAGATGAAAGGGCATCCACAGAAGGGAAGTCAGGGCTCTCTGAGAAAGGACTTCCAGTGTTGCATGATCAAGTGCAGTTGTAGGTTCTAAGGTCTTTCTCCAAAGGCAGCTTTGGCCCTTCACTGGAGATGCAAGACACCGTGGGAAAGAGACAGCCCTTCCTTCCTTGGACACAGGGCTCTAGAGAACACTGATACTGGAGAACCCAAAGGCTAACGTGCCCCTCCCCCCCAGTCAAATAGGGGCCCCGGGCAACCAGGTGAACTGTAGAACCCCAGACCCGGTGCACTTCAAAGGGAGTTGCAAATGGAGTGGCAGAGACTCGGGGTAAGTGATAAATGGATATCTGACAGTGACCAAGAGCTCAGCTGGAAGGAACAATGTTGGAGGGTCAAGTTTGAGGAGGTCTGGGGAAAGGGCATGTGTGCAGGCAGCCCAAGGGGAATACATGCAAACCACATACTTTTGCATCTTCTATGATGTCCACCAGAAAGCCCCTGACATGAGGAAGCAATAAATGATCCCTGGACAAGAGGATTGCCTCAGTGAAGAAAAGCTCCTCTCTTTCCTCATCTGCGGGGTTGGGCACTGGGCTCACGCATGCGCAACTGCGCGGTAGGCTTTGTGAGTGCAGACCCGTCAGGCAGCCCAGGGACCGGACTCTCCCGAGACTCTCCCGTCCAGGGCTCTGCAGGTGCCTCTTTCTCACCGGCAGGCATCTGCGGAGTGAGCTCATCCGGCCACTCTAGACTGCGCTGCTCTGATTTACTTTTTCTGCTTTTTTATTACTGTTTTCTTTCTTTCTTTAAATTAGGAAATTTTGAAATTATTTCTAAATATATGAAGTGGACACTTGTTTGTTTGTTTGTTTTTCTCCTTTCCAAACGGACTGCAGATGAGGGAATAAATTTACTTGTGGGTCCAAACTTCAGCTACATAGATTTAAATCCAAAATAGTCATGTTTTATTTTTTTTTCTGTCACTGCACTTTTGATTTCCTCTTCGACCATATAGTGATTTGCAAAAGTATTTTTAAGTATACAAAAATGTTTTCCAGTATATTATTATTATTAGTTTCCTGTTTTATCATGTTTCTAAATGAGTTTTAGTTCTAAATGAACCAGGTTGGTTCTTATTCAATAAATACATGAAAATGTCTCAGTTTTCTCTCCTAATGTTGTATTTTTAAAAACCATTTTTTTTTTTTTGCAATATAGGTTTCATTTTCTTCACTTTCTTTTTTTTTCTCTTGTGATTTGGAAGTAGATGCATATTTAAAATTTTACCAACAGTTAGCTAAAACTTTTAAAATAAATATTTCATTAGCCTAATTAAGATTTTAAGTGGTAGAAATGTTCTCCCTATATGCAGTGTCAGGAACTCGTCATCACCTTTTAACTTTGTACTGCATTTCCAATTCCATTCATCTGTTCTCATCCTGTTTTTTAAAATGTTTGCTGTTGCAGTTTTTTTCTTCTTGATATTTGCAGAAAGCATCTGGATATCTGTGTATGTTTAATCATTTTAGTTTTCACTACAAGCCTTCCTCTATCACGAAGTCACTGTTGGTCCCTTTTGATTTTCTTAATGATCCAGAGCAAGGACCCTCTAACTACAGCCTAGCAGTGACCCAATTTTGCATGATCCGTGGGTTTTTACATTTTTACGTTTTTGTGCAATTTTTAAAAAATCAAATCTGAATATTATTTCAGGACATATGAAAATCATGTAAAATTCACATTTCATTTTCCACAAGTCAGGTTTTGTTGGTGCACAGAGATGCCCAGTCATTTGTGCCCCGAGGCTATCCCCCTGTTCAGTAGCAGAGCTCCTGATTGTAGGGGAGACCAGATGACCCATAGCGCCCCTCATATTGGCTGTGTGGCCCTTCACAGGACACCTCTACCTACCCCTGATCTAGAGCAATGATTTGAGCCTTCTTCTAGGAACATACATGAGACAGGATATTTACAGTGTAGTCGCTTCCTCAGGGGCCCTGAGTTTGCTCCAGAGCGTAGACTACAAGCTTCGCAATAACCAGGACTGTTGATGGTGCATCAGTAACCGTGGCTATTCCAGCCCGCCCAAAGAGCCACTAGGTCCACCTCTGTGACCCTCTCATATCTGTCATTCCCAGCTGAGCACATCAGATGCAAGGGGACCAGAGCTGTCTTACTTAGGGATGACCTTAAATATTTCCTAGTTCATTGTGCTTTTGGAGAGTCAGTTACCGATCCTGGCTTTATCCTGAGAGAACACGTCTCATGACCCTCTCACCTGGAACGTGACGCACGATCATTGCCGAAACCTGCTTTGCTGGCGCCAGCTTCAGGGAGAGCCCCTGGGTGGCACGTTTTCTGCCACATGATGTATTTGAACATGTGTCTCTAGTATTTGACTCTTTCCTGGTACCACTCAACAAGATGTTCTCTGTCTGTTTCATTCACTGTAACTCAATCATGATGAAAAACGTTTACACAGCCTCACACTCCCAAGGAAGACCTGGCTCCCGCAGAGCATCCCCATCCTTCTCGGACCCTATGGAGGAAGCGTGATGAGTTAGGAAGGACTGCTTGCCGCTCTCAGGAGGTTTCAGTTAAGAGAGTCATTACACAGAACGATGAACAGGTGATATGGCCGGTGAGAGAGAGGGGAGAGCCCCAGAGCCCAAAGGAGGAGAACCAGAGTAAACAGGGACATCGTTTCTGAGAAGCAGCACATCCATGCAGGCAAAGCGTAATTTGGAGGATGGGAGAAATGTTCCCAGGAGAAGAAATAGGATTTTCTTTATTGAGTGGCCCAGGAGCTAGTGAACGAGGAGCCCAGAAGAACTCAAAGTCTGGGACTCAGAGCCTGGGACATGGAGACAGCTGGGGCTTTGTGGCCCACGTCTGGCTCTTCATGGGAGTTTGGAGCCATGAATGGAAGACCAGATCGGGGGTGGGGAAAACAGCCATGTGAGCTGATGGTTGGTAAGGCTGCTGTATCCACAAGGAGGCTGATAAGGTCTCCCAGGGGAGCTCTGACCAGGGGTAAGGATAAAAAGGCAAAGGGAAGGCGCGGTCAGGAGGTGCATGAGAGGTGAGGGGTCGTGGTGGCCCCTGGGGCGGACGGAGGACCAGTCAGCGATGCTCCCAGACTTCCAGTTCTGGCTCCACAGCCTGACATGGGGCAGGAAAGGGTTGTCTAGGGCTGCAGGTGGTGGGCGAGGTGGCCGGGGTGAGGCGTGACCTCCAGCATTCCCGGGGTGCCTGAGCTGCCTCCTCTTTGTGGCTCATGCACCACACCCTGCTTGTGTCCTTGGGGTGCCCATAACAACCTGTGAGCACTTAAAGGCTCTACTTCTTTCCTTTCTGTCTGTCCGTATCAATTCCCTAAGACCACTGTAACAAATGACCTTGAACTTCAAACTCCAGAGATTTACTCTTGCACTGTTTGAGGCCAGAAGTCCTCCATGAGGATCAGTTGCAGGAATCGAGTGGCCGGGGTGTGTGGGGGGAGGCGGTACAATCTTACTTGCTCCAGCTTCTGGTGGCCAAACGTTGTCCTTCGTTTGTGGCAGCATCGCTCCTCCTGCCTCTGGGGTCCCACGGCTCCTCCTTGTCTGGAGTTAAATCCCCCTTGGCTCTCTTATAAGGGCAGTCCTGGTGCATGTCGGGCCCGTCTGAATGATCCTGGACGAGCTCCCCAGCCCAAGACCCTTGATTTATTCACATCAGCCAAGTCTTTTTTTATGAGGAAGCATTTGGAGGTTCCAGGAGTTGGGACATGGGTGTCTGTTGTGGGGGGCAGAGGACGTGGGCATTCTTCCCCTGAACACACCACCTTCCTCTCCAGGATTTCATCTCCAGGGGGCGAATTCCCTGCCCGTCACACTCTCCATCACATTCCAAGCACCAGTACTGTGCTGGACCCAGGGAGTGTTAATACTTAGTCCTTAAACTATTTACCCCACGAGAGCTCCACCTAAGGGAACTAGGAACTTCCCACACGTGAAAGTCTAGTGAATGTTTCCAGCTTTGACCTGTGGCTGCCTTTGCTCACCTTCACTGGTGTTCACTGGTTTTTCTTTCTTCCCTTCCTTCCTCCCTCCTCCTCTCTCTCCCTCGCTCCCTTCCTCCCTCCCTTCCTTCCTTCCTTCCTTCCTCCCTCCCTCCCTGCCTCCCTCCCTCCCTCCCTCCCTTCCTTCCTTTTTTCCTTCCTTCCTTGCTCTCTCTTTCTTTCTTGGCAGATAAAGATTTTTATTTTTATTGTTTTAATTTAAGTTCATTTAATTAACACATAGTGTATCGCTAGTTTCAGAGGTAGAGCTCAGTGATTCATCATTGCATACAACACCCAGTGCTCATTTCATCACTTGCCCTCCTTAATGCCCATCACCCAGGCTCACTGGTTTCTCTTTAAGCTCCTGAGTCCTTTGGCTTCTCTCAAAGGGCCCAGGTGGGCTCTCTGGTGCCATGGTTGGTAAAACAGGGATTTGGGATTTTGGCACCCCACAGAGTTGTCTTCTCTGAGAGTGGGTGGGGGCCAGAGTGTTCACATGACCCTTCTCTCCCCACGGTGTACCAGAAAGTGAGCCCACCCAGGTCACCTGTCCTTGCCCCCAGCCTGTGAGGACTCAGGGGGCTGTGAACAGCCAGGAAGCTACTCTCCCCGCAATCTTCTGTGTTCACTCGCTGGTTCGCTGGTAATCAGAAATGAGAACCACACTAACCTGCGTGGGGGACAGAGTTTCCACCCAGCTCCAAGCACAGCCACATTATGGATGATGGTGCTGATAGAATTTCACACCAAGTGCGAGGTTGGGGTGACTTCCTGCTAATCTTTGATCCCATGACTCATGTAGTATTTGCATCAGTAACAGAAATAGCACATCAGTTATGCACAGGCTTTTGTTCTATGTTCTTATGTGCCCGGGGAAAGTGAAAGGACCTGTGGCTTATTGATTCTGCAGATTTGTGCTTTTACATAGTTTCACTAAAAATATTGCGATTGATATGGCCATGAAAAACATCGATGTGTCACTTGAGAATGCTTTCTTACAGCTGCCCAATCCAAGTTTTAAACATAAATGAAAGATGATTTGAGAAAATGTTAAGTTCTTCTTCATTATCTTTCGAATGATAAGAGTACTGTGTTTGGCTTATTTTAGATCTTGGGAAGAAATTTCGGAACTCATGTCTTCTTTGTGAATTGAGACCCAAGCGCTAAACATAGCTTTTTCTCCTGCAAGTGTGGCCCACCTCTAAGTAGTAAAGCTAAAATACCCACCAGGCGGCAGCTCACCAGCGAGGAGTTCAAGCCTGTAACTGCAGAATGTTAAAGATGTGGAAATAAATACTTCCAGTCCTGGGCTTCCTCTAGGATGCATGCATTTCAGTGCCACACAGAGCTGAGAAGCCTCTCTCTTGAGATGGTCAAGTTGTGGTCTAGCCAACTTCTCTAAGTGCAGTGCTCCCATAAATTAAAAGACTGTAAGATACTTGCTGTTCTGCACCTCGAAAGTCTGCTTTGCAACCGCATCACAATCACCGGCACCGACAGCATAAGCAACAACCTCAATATTCTAACAGGTGCCATTTGGGGACCATTCGTCTGTACCAAGCACTATGCTAAGCAATTTGCACATATTATCTTATGAAATTATAATAATAATTAGATGGACACCCCATTTTTAAGGAAGTGAGACTCAGAGAGATCAAGTACTTTATCCAGAGTAACACAGCTAGGAAATGTGGAGGCTGGGGTTTGCATCAGAAATGTCAGGCCCTAAAGTCTTGAAACACACAGAGCAAGGCTAAGTGTTGTCATTGTGGGAAGACGTTCCTTTCATGACCTACCTCAAAACAAACCCGTACCACTTACTTGAAATACACAAAACCCATAAAGAGAAACCCATAGCTCCTATAGTTGTTTTAATTTGATAGTAAATGAGTAAGTATAATCTTGCCTTCACCAGCATGTTCCTCCAAAAGCGTGAAGTTTAGGGTCATCCTGCCAGCATCTTCAATTTAAAATACCCACAGGTTACCGCATTGTTGATTGACAGCTCTCTCATTTTCATCATCTTAAAAATGAACTAAATTACATCTGGTTAATAAACTTTAGTTACTACTACCTGACTAGCTCATGTGGGCCAAGGGCTTTGTAAGCTCTGTGTCCTTTGGTCATTCACAGAACCTAACTCCGTTTTTACCAAAGAGGAAATAGTTCTTCTGACAGGTACTCACCTGGAGTCCCTGAGCTCATGAGAAACAGAGTCATGGTTTGAACCTACGCTGTGCTTATTCCAAAGTCTATGCTCTTTTCACTAGGATGAAAAAATATTATTTTCAATTTGTAAGAATAAAAAAATGAATCATGCTTGACATAAGTCACTTACCTCTACTGTTTGAAGGCCTTTGCTCTAACCACATTCTTCTGAATTTTGAATTTGTTCTAATTCTGCCTTATGGTTAAATTTAAAATTTGAGATAAATAATACATAGAAAAATAAAATTATGAGCAATAAACACTTTTTTAAAAAAATTATTCCCTGGAATCATAATAGTTTTTCAAACTGGCTCAATATCTTCTTCATTAGAAATCACAGATAAACTACGTTAAATGCTAACCAAATCCTATGACGCCTCAAAATTAGAAACTGTGTTTTATTTTATTGTATTTTATTTTTTAATTCTCAGCATTTTACATGATTCCTGGCTTATCATGTGTTTAACTATTTGGCGAATTTGATAAAAATTCTTTTAATTTTAAGATATCGGGGATGAGATACCTGGTTATGATGGAAAATTAACAATATGAAATGGCATTTTAACATTATAATACCCAGGAGAAATTTAAGAAACCATTTTCATTATATTAACAACACTCTCTGGTTTAGTGATTCTTGGATGCAGTAAAAATGTGGACAGAAACATTGAAAGCATTTTGTTTTGTAAATGACGAGAGGAATAAAAACAACAGCAAGAGGTTATTTAGTTTGAGAATTGTATCGATCCCTATTTCCTCTTATATTAGTCTGGGCACTAAAGTAACTTTCTCTTTGTCCAATTATAGAGAGACAGAAAAAGAACGAGAACATTTAGGCTTCAAGTATTGAAGTCCTAGGATAAGCTTCAGACCTACCATTTTACGTTTTCTATAGAAATTGCATTCTCATGGACAATTTGAAAGCATTTTACAAAAATTAATTACTTAAAAATGCATTGCATTTAAAAATATATTGCCTGCTCTGACTACTTTAAAGTTCCTTTAAGACATTTTCATTTATCTTTACAACTCTCATTTAAAACAACAACAAAAAATGATGTTTTATATAGTTTTGAACCAGAAAATTCGCTGAAAATGACTGCTTTTTTTTTTTTAAGATTTTATTTATTTATTTGAGAGAGTGAAACACAGCGAGAGAGGGAACACAGATAGAGGGAGTGAGAGAGGGAGAAGCAGGCTTCCTGCCGAACAAGGAGCCCGATGCAGGGCGGTTCCTGGGACATCAGGACCATGACCTGAGCCGAAGGCAGACGCTTAACAACTGAGCACCCCTGGCACCCCAAGAAATGACTGTTTATTCAACACTAACTATATACATCTTTTAATTTTTATCACAAAGATACATTTTATACCTTCAACTTGCTTTATCCAAATACTGAAGAAAATCCTCATTTATTACTATAACAACAACAAAAACAGTATTGAAAAGAAATCATTCTTTACTCCATTTCTCTTTGCAAAAAATCTCTTCTTTTTCCGTGCCTCCATGGTGAGACATTACTACTTTGGTTTCTTTAACATTTTTTTCTTTTCTCTCCCTCTTTTTTTCTTTTCCACTGATATGTACTCAATGGTAGAGGATGACTTTAGCATGACTATCAACCCACAAATCCTGCAAGGGTTCGATGTTGGCCCACAACGGTATGGAATAGCATTGATAGGTTCTTTGGACATCAAAAGGGGCTAACCCAAGTTTGGCCGTACCCCTTAAGGTTGGTGTCATCTTCCTGGAGAGATAGGACATTCAGATGCACATGATGGAATCAGAGTGCAGAATTGCATGACCACAAGAGACATGAGTTTGGAATGCTGTGAGCTATCACATGCTCGATGGTCAGAAGAGAAGCGGGTGTAAGAACAATCTAACCCTTGGAAGAATGACAATCACTGTGACTTGAAAAAAATTTATGCAGTTTCATCTTCTTACTTTCTGGGGGAAAACAATGAAGAAAAAATAAAGACACAAAACAAATGAACAAAGGAACAAAAAGAGACAAAAATCAGCCTTAAATACAGAGAACAAAATGGTGGCTTCCAGAAGGGAGGTGGGTGAGAGGATGAGTGAAATAGGTGAAGGGAATTAAGAGCACACTTGTCACGATGAGCACTGAGAAATGCGTACAATTGTTGAATCATACAGTACACCTGAAACTAATATATCACTGTATGTCTATTATCCAAAATTTAAGAAAGTAAGAAGAAAATCCATGTTTTCTCTTTATCCTTGATCTCACGAGGACCAGCGACAAGATTCTCTGTTATGTTGTGAGCGTTAGTATATCTATGAATTCAAGAAGAAATGATAAAAAAGGCAATATGTGTGAAAATGTATTTGTCATGAACTCAATCTGATTAGCAATTAAGACCAGCTTTCCATTGAAGGTTTGCATGTTTGGTTGATTTGTTTGTTTTGTGGTTGCTTTCTTTTGTTGTTCCCTGAAGTTTCTTTGGGATCAATAATGCATCAATAATGCATCAATAATGCATCAGTAAGGTTTCAAGTCTCAAAATCTTAAAATCATTTTTTTCCAGCTTTATTAAGAATCCCTATTTCTTTTCTCATAGAATGAAAAAAGAACATATGCCCCTGTTAAAAAACAAAACAAAACAAAACTTTTTGCCAGCAATTTTTTTAATAAGGTAATTTTAGCAGATCAGATGTCTGAACGAGGTGAATAGTATTACCTGGGGACCTTTAGCTGAAGTGGAGCCCTTCGTGGACTTCTTTTCTTCCAGTGATTAAACTGAAAAGCATGAGCTAAGCTAAATGTGTAGATCTGGAATCCACTAAATTACTCCCTCTGACTTCCTTATTTTTTCAGTCAGTAATAATTTGATTATAAATTGAACTCAATGGAGCAACGTACAAGTACATATTCTGAACAGATTTTTAACTAGCAAAAGATGTTTTCACCTGAAAAGCAGAATGTATGTGTCTAATTATGCACATGTATTTATTCTAACTTTCTGGATTAACAAAACAAAATGAAGTCAAATAAACTTTCTTGCTTCTAGTGGGAAACACATTTCAAATTCCAGACAGGGAGTAGAAAAGTACCCAATTGTGATTAATAATGCTCATTACTGAGCTTCTCCTCTGACCAACACACACCTCAGAAGGTCTTATTATTATTCCCTATTTCTATGAAATAAGAGCAAAATAAGAGAGTGAAACATGGAAAAAGCAAGCCGTTTGGTACATTTCTAAAGTTGGCCGAAACTTTATTGTTTAGGTAATTTCGCTGCTCTCCTCTGGGCTTACAGTACATACTTAGGAGCAGACATACAGTAACTGAATTGTTTCTACTTATCCAAATAGCATTGAAATGGACCTAATTGTTGCAGTAGAGGAAAACCCCATGTGTCTCCAGAGACTATTAGTGTCATTTAAAGGGCTAAATGTATCATAAAACCTGTCTTTAACGGAATAAAATTGTACAGACCAACACAATTTGAGCTAATGTTTTCCACATTTCTTGAAATAAAAAGGGAGGACAGAGAAAGAAAGAAAAGAAAGAAAGAAAGAAAAAAGAAAGAAAGAAAGAAAGAAAGAGAAAGAAAGAAAGAGAAGAAAAAAGAAAAAAGAAAAAAAGAAAAGAAGACAAAGAAATATGTTGGCTGTAAGTACAACATGTCTATTGGCTCACTAAATTATCAGGAATATTTTAATTGTGTAAACCATCAAATATCTTTTCAAAAATTAAAAGGATTTTGTGGCAAGGTACCTGCAAGTTAGATTTGCATAAAATATTCCAATTCTATAAGGTAAATGTTATGTTTCTTTCCATTATATTTCTTTTACAATGTGGATTTGAACAAAAATGAAACCTAACTTATACAAGGAATAGATTCAAACTTCTTCCATTTTATGCCTTCACAATGGAAGTGAACTTTGTAGCTGGTTTCACTGACGCTTTATTTTCATTTTATTTTTTTGTTCTGGGGAAATACTTCCCCATGGTATTTTCTTATTGTTACATATGTTGTACCCGCTGAACGTGCGCTCCGCTCCCTTTTGAGTAAAGTAAATAATGGTAGAGCTTTTCCCAAACAGAAAAAGGTAGAGAGAAAGGTTTAAGCATTGCTTTTATTCCATCAAAGAGACAAAAGGATATTTCTTTCCTCTAAAGAAGTTCAGAGTATAATGGGGAAAAATCAAGAACAGAGACAAATAGTGAATCAAACCTCAATTGAAAGAACAAATCTTTCTATTTATCTGTCTCATCTTTTCACCGGGGTTGTATATCAACTATCAAGAAAGCTATTTCAAATAACTTCTGCTAACATAATTGTTATTTTATAAGTTTAGTTGCTATGGTAATGCATGATGTAATCGTCTATTACCATCACAATCCGTTTTTTTTTTCATACCTTCCCAGCATATTATTTTCCCCCTTTTCTCCCTTAGTCCTCTAGGATGCAGGAAGAAAAACAAAACAAAATAAAACGATGTATATATTGTTTTATTCTTCTGCAAAGCCTCCGAATCAGGATATAATTATCCATGTGTAGGAGCTTTCCCCGGAACTGTAAAGTTTTAGATTTCCTTGCCACCCCTGCCATTATCATGCGATCCTCATTAAATGACGCGTGAATGGAAACAATTGTGATTTCTTCATTGTTCCCTGTTAAAATGAACGTGCAACGTGCACGTTTCCAGAAGATAGGGACCACATGGCAAATTGTTGACTGAGGGATGTGCACGCTGAGGGAGACAGGCTGGCTGGGGGCAGAGTTTCGCCCCACCACCCTCTGAAGGAAGAGGAGCCTGGCCAAAATAAACATGAGAAAGGTTTTGAAAATCCATTGTTTTCAGTGAAGAGCTGCCCACAAGCTGTAAATCTAGAAATGACGTGAAATCTTGTCACACCAGGAGTGTTAAGAGATAAGGAAAACAGTAGCGAATGAGGAGCAGTATGGGCGATGCATTTCACAATGGGATTTTGCTATGTCCCCAAGGTCACTTTGACTCTCCAGGGATGACCTCAGAGTGCCGCAGGCCATGACCAGCACTGTGCACCCCAGGCATCCAGGGAGGAGGGCTCCAGACGCGTGCCCTCGGAGGACACTCACGCTTGCCCATTGGAGGCCAGAGAGGGTCACCCGCAGCTGATGGGACTGGCCTGCCTCCTTCTGCAGGTTCTTCCTCACCTGCCCGGGCTTCCTGAACCCTGGGGGGAGGGGGAGAGAGCCATTAATCCCCCTCTGATCTCTCCTCCATCTGTGTCTTCATTCCAGCACCCTGCGCTGGAACACATGTTGGGGGTCAGTCACTGCCCATCCCGCTATGCTCTTCCTTAAATCCCTGGTTCTCCCACGTTTCTGCCCCACCCGGTAAAAATCTGAATTTATCTCCCCACCTTCATCCCAGAACCAAAAAGAGATTTTGGTTCTTTCCCGGGATTGTATTTCTGTGCTCTGAGCCCCGATTTGCTTCTGCTTCTTTGTATTTTGTGTCATTCTGTCATTTTCTAGCATGAGAAGATAACTCCTTCTCTCTCTCCCATGCCAGACTATAAGCCTCTTGAAGTGGGAGACCATCTCTTACTCGCTCTCATACCTCCGCAGAGGTCCCAGCACAGTGTTCGGGGCCAGTAGGCAGCTCTTCACCGAGGAGGAGAAAAGGAATGCAGTACCGGATCCCAGCCCTCCAGGGTGCATGGGCATTGAAAACACGTTCTTTGCTGCAACTGACAGATTGTGTGTGATGTTGTCTTCAGTGCACAGCAACTCCCGGGTCTCATACACAAACCCCTGAACCCGGCTATCATTGTTTGATTTTGTTTGCTATTATCTAGGGAACAGATGTTTTCAAATGGTAGAATTTAAATACAAGCTAGCTCTGAATGAAGCCACTCTCTTCCGGTTTAGGAAAAGCCCCCAATTCCACTATTCCCTACATTGTCGTATATTTTCCTTGATCTATATCATAGAGAGGATTTCTGAAAGCTTCTGAAAAACACATAATAAATTTGGTGCTTCTCCTTTCTTATGGTTTTGTGTTATATTTAGAAATATGATAGTTCTGCTTTATTTTTATATCCCCATAAGCATGGTGTGTAAGTACTGAGTATTTACTGAATGCAAGGACAAGGAGAGGAAGGGATAAAGGGAGGAAGAGGGCAAGTGGAAAAAAGGAAGGGAAGGGGAAGGGGGAGGGAGGGAAGCGGAAAGGGAGGGATGGTGGGGGGCACGAGTGAAGAGGTCGGGGAGGGAGGAGGCCGGGAAGGGAAACACAGCATCATTTCTGGCTTTCTTTATATAGTACCTCTTTTTGATTTCGAGACCCAGGGGATATTTTCATATTCTGAGTTTCTGTACAACTATAAGGGTTGTGACGAAGTTTACAAGATAAGTTCCTAAAAAGAAAACTCAAAGGATTCATGATTTAAAATGAAACCATTATGATTATGGCCACACACTACTGTGGGCAGCTATAATAACTTTCCTTTCCAACTCATTGGTTTTCCGGCATTTTTAGGGCTGGTCATGCACAGAAGGGCATTGGCCACTCACAGATGCTGGGGCCAACCTGTGCTCCTTCGGTCATCCTCATTGTGATCCGTTCCTCACAAATGGTGTTTGGTGGCACCCTTCTTTCTAATTGCTTTAAATTAAAAAGCAATTAGATGCTTGCTAATTTCAGATGAGATTCTCTGGGTCAGGCCTGAGATGGCCACACAATCATTAGGAAATGTGCGTTACAGATCTCCTTCCAATACCAACTGGACCTCCTGAGAGCAGAAGGTCAGGGGCTGGTCCTGCAGGTGGCAGCTGTCTTTACCATTAGCAAGATGATGCGGAAACTTGTTCGTGTTGGGCGGGCCCACATGATGCCAGCAGTCTTCCCACCGCAGCATTGCCGGGACCCTGGAGCCATCGCTGCCCCCCCCCCACCCCGTGCAGGCCCCCCAGCAGGCAGCAAAGCTTGAGGACTAATACCTGGCCTAAGGACACTTCCTTCGGAAAACATTTCACAGTATACAAGGAACTTTCCTCAGTTTACAGAAAGGTTTTGGTTTTCTTTTTCTTTCTGAGTTTGAGCTTGAAAAAAACCCACATTTTGCAGTGTTTGATTCTCTACCCATTTCACGATGAGGAAAGGAAAGAGCTTCAGTGGCTTGCCCACAGTCTTTTGGCCAATCAGAGGTCCTCAGACCCCAGGACTCGACTGCTTTTTCCCTCCCAGAAGAGGGGAGGCTCTGGGAGGGAACTGGGAGGGAGCACTGGCTCTTCCTTCTGCTCACCTCCCCGAGACCTTAAAGAACATATGAATAATTTCAGCGGTGGCTGGATTTTGTGAACACGTGGGTGGCACTCATTTCAATCAAGACAAGCTCCTTGAAGGATGGGATTTGCTGAAATTGCTCATCTCTCCGGATCTGGACTGGGAAATGTTACTTTTATTTCCTTTCTGCCAGTTTACATGTAGGAGTGTCATTTAGTGAGTTGATGTCATGAGCAGCTCTTCCATTCAAACCGTGTCTGGAGGAATTACCCACAACAAACCAGCATGCTGGGGTAGATGAGTCACCCAAAACGATTTCCTTATTCCAAGAAAATTTTGCAAGCTTGTCAAGGCAAATTTTCTCTCTTTCTGCAGAATGTGCAATGAAACAACATGCGTTGGTTTGTTTTTAGCTAGATTTCTGTGAATTGGCATGTTAATATCATACCAATTAAGGAAAGAGACAGAAAATAAACTATTCCTTTTGCAAAAATTAAAAGGTAATGTTCAAAAAGGTGGTGCTGATATTTGAGAGTACATCGGAATCTTAAGATTCAATGTTAAATTTTTTAAATAATTTCTCTTTCAGCCTCAACCAATATTTTAAAAAATATTTATTCATTTATTTATTTTTAAAGATTTTATTTATTTATTTGACAGAGAGAAACACAGCAAGAGAGGGAACACAAGCAAGGGGAGTGAGTGAGAGAGAAGCAGGCTTCCCACCGAGCAGGGAGCCCAATGCAGGGTTCGATTCTAGACTCTGGGACTCCGGGATCATGACCTGAGCCAAAGGCAGACGCTTAATGACTGAGCCACCCAGATGTCCCCCAATATTTATTTTGACTTTAAAAAATTAAAACACATTTTCTTGAGAAAAACTGGAAATATGCAAAAATATAAATATACCAATAAAACGCTTCTATAGTATGAGCTTGCTAATAGTCCTATATTTCTTTGAGTCTTTTCTCCATTTTATCTTTTTAACATGAGTTTTTCTTATTCCAGTTAACATCTCATAAGTATATTCCATTGCATCAATGGTCAGAGCTTATGTAACTACCGCTTATTTATGGACATTTAGGTTATTTTTGTATTTTTGTCATGATCAATATAACCACAAAAAATACACATCATCTGTATATCATGCATTTATATACAAGTATTTATTTATTTATTTATTTGAGAGACAGAGAGAGAGAGAGCTAGTGGGCACAAGTGAGGGAGAAGGAAAAGCAGGCTCCCCATGGGGCTGAGGCCTGACATGGGGCTGGGTCCCAGGACCCCACGATCATGACCTGAGCCAAAGGCAGATGCTTAATGGACTGAGCCACCCAGGCGCCCTATATATAAGCATTTACATAAAACATAAGTATGTTATATTTATAAAATATGAGTATGTATATAAATATATAAACTACAAGTATTTATATAAATATATGAATATAATTTACAAAAAAATGATATATTTATAAAATAATTTTCCCACCTGTTATTTGCCTGAGAAGGCAAAATTAAATTTTATTTATGATATTTATGGGATATAAAAAGCTTTATATTCTTTTTTGTAATCAAATTTGATAATATTTTGTGATTTCTTTCATAAATTTAATGCATAGAAATTTATTTTCTATAAGAGCTCATGTGGTTATTTTGTATGTATTTTTTTTCTCTATTTTGGTTTTTTTTTCTTACTAAATAATTTGATCTACCCAGAATTTATTCTGGCATCTGGGAGCTGTTTCTGCAGTTTTTCCTAACTTGTTAATCATTTGCCCAATCATACCTTTTTGTCCTTGTTTTGCATTAATGTTTTTGTCAAATATAAAATGCTCAGACGTACTGGGTTCTGTTTTGGGGCTCTTCCTTATTTTTGTTTATGTGTCTTATTTAGTTTTTCAATTTCATTCTGATCGATAACTTCTAAGGAGTGGGATCTTTCACTAGAATTAAAGACTTTATATTTAAAAAGCCTATGGCTGGAGAAAGAAAAGCCACAGGAAGGCGCATGAACAGAGGCCACTGGGTGGGAGAGTCGCCGCCTTGGTGGGTGGTGGGAGAAGAAGACACCGCTGAGCACACGCCCATTCTCGCCCAGCCTCAGGGGTCCGCAGGAGCAGAGCATGCAGGCGGACCACGGGAGAGCCCTTCGGCTTGGGTTCCTGGAGGCAAGACAGAGAAACTGGGGATTCCGGGAGATTTCGGTGCTGATGCTGTGGAAAGCTTGAGGCAGCATCCGCGGGCTTGGCTACCATGCCAGGGAACGCACACAGAGCTGAATCCATAAATAATTGCAAATGTTTCCTCACACAACATCATCTTAAGTTTCAGAAACTTCGAGAATAGACTGGCACGTAAGAGGTAATATGCACTTATGTAAAGTCATCGTTTTCATTGTTTTCCCTTCTTGGTCTTTATGAAGCATCCTCTCCCCTATTGTCTGCGAGTGAGGGACTTCCATTGATGTGATGTCTCAGCGGGAGCTAATATCACCCCCTTTCTTGTTCATTTTTCTGATACTTTCTACTTCGTAGGAATGTTCTTACTCCCCAAAATGCCTCTTGGAGTTATCTTACCGTGTGGGAAGATTTGAACAATTCTGAACTTCAGTATTTTTTTTTTCCATGTGCGTTTCTAGCTCCGAGGTTCACACTATTGCACATTCTTTGACCTTTGGAGGGTAGCTCTAGTTTCTGAACTGATGAGCTTTGCCGAGTTGGTGAGAGCATCCCTGACATCATCAAAATTATTTAAAAAGTTGCTGAGTAGACCTACTGCCTGCTGGGATCGCACTGTCCCACTGGTCCCCACACACGGGACCCATGGCTGTCGGACACCACACTCTGCCTGCCCACCTCCTGGTCACATCCCAATTTCTGCCGGCCGGGCTTGGCCTGGGTTGCATGTGTGCAGACGATCTGAGTCCAGGGTAGGGCCCACTGTGTCCAGCAATGTTCCTCAGGGGTACTGTGCTCATCCAGGTCCTGGAGGGCAGACAACTCAGAACCAGGACCCGGCTTGCCCCCAGCGTCGTAAGCGAGAAGCAAACCTTACTCTCAGGTCTCAGGATAAATGTCCTCTGATGGGTAAGTGGTCACTTTTTTCTATAGTTTTTAAAGTTTATTATTCGATTTTTATGAAGGCCCTTTGTATATATTTAAAATTATATAAATTTTACTTTACTCAAGTTGTTTATATTAATTCAAATGAAATAAGCCTTACATTATTTTGGATGAGGGGAAAAAACTAAGGTACAAGCTTGTCTGAAGCCTAAACTTTGCAATGAATCTAAGAATTCCTCCAAACGTCGGTGCTGAGGCTCCAACCATCACAGGGAAAGAAACCACTATTTTCAGAGGGGTGGGAATGATCTAACCCATAGCACGAACTATTTCATGGTGTTTTGAAGCACTTTCTATGAATTTACTAAATTCAGTTTACATGGTGAATCGCATCATCTCTTGAAATCCGTTCTATCCTTTTGCAATTGATCTTGGGTCTCTAACTACTGGTGTTTATATTTCGGAGGAGTAAATCTTGAAACTAAAGAGTGATACAACTGACGTTTTGCAACAACTTGGTTTTCCTTGCAGCTTTCCGTTACTTGATTACCAATGTTACAGTGTATAATTCGTAACCAATCCCCCACTCGACACTTTTCAGTTACTGCCTGTTATTTTGTGCCATGGAGATCAACACACATTCACCGACCCACAGCTTTTACAACCGGAACATTTGCTTAACTAATCTGATCCACTAAAAAGAATAACGCAGTCTTATGAGAAATAAAAGTTAAGAAGTTTATTCCATGATTTCTTCCTGTTGGCTTTGGAAAAAAATTATTTAATGTCTGAAATGCTGTTGACCCTTTGCTTCCATCTCAATATTACAAAATATCACTGTAGACTTTTTTCTCCCTTTTTATTATTTTATTCGTGTTAGCATTTTGTCTACTGTTTTGCTGGCTTATCCTCAAGTTCCCTTTTTTTCTCCCAACATTTCATATTTCATCTGTATAATGCCTTTTCAGTCCTCAACCCACCCCGCTGCTCATCCACGTAAATCACGTTTTATTTCTGTCCCGGAAGGCCTTATGGTAATTAAATAATGGTGTTTCTTCTAATATTTCTAGGAACACTTTATTATTTTATACTAGACATATTGGATGCTGTGAATTGAAATGGACTTCAGGCAATCACTTACTTTCAATATTGGTCTGTCATTAGGTTATGTCTAAAGGACAAAATCAAGCATATTCTGTTTTCTGATGTAGTAAATGTAATTGAAGTTAAGACTATTGGCTCTTCTATGAAGGCAATGATACAAGCCATAAAAGAACATCTGAATTTTTTTCCTGTGAACAAAAAGGAGCGGGTTCCAATCATGTAAGAAGTTTCCGGAACTGAGAGTTTTGTTTGAAAAGGATAAAGCCATAGATTGAGATCTACACTTGAGACAATATTGATCTTGGGATCTAATGACTGTGGTTTTATTTTAAACCAAAGGGAGAAAGAGGTCTAGTGTGTTTGTGTGGCCACACGAGGCAAGCCATCCTGCAGATAATGGCCCACACGGACACAGGGTAGCTGACCCTTCCCAAACCCTGGTTTCCTCCTGGTGAAGCAGCCGGAGGTCCTTCAACAGGCCATCATTGAGGACATTAAGGGAGAAAATGTCTGTAAGCACCAATGACTTCTCAGAAACATTTATTTCCTTTCTTCTGCATTTCATAGTCCCTGTTAAAGATGGGTGAAAGCTACATTCTTGTTTTCCTATGGTTTTACATTGTTTGTAATAGCTGTGATTCACTTCCGTGTTCAGCGCCTGAATTTCAATACTCCTGATTGTAAAGCTCCATATGTAATTGATCGGAGTGCGAATGTGAACCCACGTGCACGCACTGCACATACACACGCACAGAAGCACATTACATGTCCATACTCTTGGGATTAGCATTCAACACGATGAGAGCAGTTTGAGGGATGCTCTTAAGTTTGCCTGGACCGTATTAACTTATGTTCTCAAAGGCTTGTCAACACTGAATTGGGATTTAGAGATAATGGTTCTGCATACCTAGCGAAATGATGCAGCAGAAGTCCACATGGAGATAATTCCTGCTATTTTACAAAATGCTAATAATCATGAAAACTGGATGCACCCGAAAGTCATTGATGGAAGGTCCAAGTAATATATTCTTTCAGGAAATTGTCCAAGAAAATCTATAAGCTTCCTTTTTTTTAGGTAAGACTATATAAACTAATTATATCTTTCACTGTGGTTGCTAAGAGGCTTGCAGATGAATACAATGTATGATTAAATGAGAATTTTTAAATAATATTTTGTAAAATATAAATTGACATACAAATGTTACTGCAAATATACATTCCTGAAATAATAAACAGAGCTTTTTTTTTTCTTTTTCCTGATGTCTATATATTTTAAATTTTGAATAAAATTTTGTTTTTAATAATATGAATATTATTTCTATATGTCTATATGTCTATACTATTTCCATATGTACATTTAATTTTTAATGTAATTTATTTTGTTTTCTATGTATATTACATTATTTATGTTTAATATATTAATATGTTTTATGTTTATATTTACTTCACCAATATTTGTGAAGTACAGTGTTATTTATAAGTAAGTAATATAGAAAACAACTTCAGAATATTCAAGAGTCAGTAAAAGCAATGGTTATCATAGTGGAAGTCTCTTGATTCTCATTAGCTTTTTCCAGCCTTCTCAAGATGAAACTGACATATGACATTGTGTGGGTCTAAGGTGTACAATGTGATGATTTGCTACACATGCGTATTGCAATATGTTTACCAAAATAAACTTAACACATCTTTCACATCACATAATTATCCTTTAGGTCTTGTTGTTGCCATGGTGAGAATGCTTAAGATCTCTCAGAGCAACTTTCAAATAGACAACACGGTGTTGTCAACTGTGGTCCAAGCTGTGGGCTAGATCCTTGGAACATACCCACCTTATACCTGAAAGTCTGAACCCTTGGACCAACATCTTCCTATATCCCTGAGTTCCTGGCATTCACCATTCTACTGTCCATTTCTAAGAGTTTAGTTTTTTTTTTTTTTAATTCCATAGGTAAGTGAGAACAAACAGTATTTGTTTTTAGAAAAATAACTCTGAAGGTTCTTGTCCAACTTTTTTCTGCCTAGAATAATGCCCTCAAGTTCCATCCATACTGTTGCAAGTGGGAGGACTCCTTTTCTCATAACTGAAATATATTCGTTATATATATATATGTTCATATATATTCATATTTTCCTCTATCCATGCCTTTCATAGGTTCCTTTCATATGTTGGTCATCGTAAGTAATGCTCTAGTGAATATGAGAATACAGATGGCTCTCCCAGAGACTGATTTCTTTGCCTTTGGATAAACACCCAGATGTGGAGTTGTTGGATCACATGTGAGCTCTATTTTGAGGGAGAACTTCCATACTGTCGTTCACAATGGCTGCACCAATTTCTATCCCCACCAGAAGTGCACAAGGGTTCGTTTTCCCCACTTCCTCACAACACCAGTCATCTCTTGTCTTTTGTGTAATAGCTGCTCTAACATGGAGAAGGTGATGTCTCATTGTGGGTCTTTTTAACTGCATTTCTTTGATGATTAGCGATGCTGAGCATCTCGTCATGTACCTTGGGCATTTGTATGTCTTTGCAAAAGTGTCTGATCAGATGCTTTGTTCATTTTAAGATTAGATTTATTCACTTAATTGTTATTGAGTTATATGGGTTCCTTGTGTGTTTTAGATCTTAACCCCTTATAAGATCCATGATTTGCAAATATTTTCTTCCATTCCATAGGCTGTCTTTTCATTTTGTTGATGGTTTCCTTTGCTGGCCAGAAGCTTTTTACCGTGATGTGGTCCCATGCATTGATTTCTGCCTGTGTTCCTTGTGTTTTTGGTGTCATACCCAAAAATTTATTGTCAAGGTCAAAGTCAGGGTGTTTTTTATGTAAGTTTTCTTCTAGAAGTTTTATGGTTTCCGGTTTCATGTTTGAGGGATTTTTTAAAATAAAACATTATTATTCTTTTTCCTTTTTGGGCCAGAATTTGACCACTCCAAATGAAATTACATGGATAGAATTAACTGTTACCAAGGCTTTCTGGACTTGAATAAAGCCCTAAAATATATTCTTTCTCTTCTTTTCTGTGTGTTTATATTAGCTAGTCCTCCCTTTAATAAGAAAGCAAGTACTTTATTTTATAATAGCATCAAAATATTCAGTTGCATACTTTATAATTTAAATGATATTGAAATAAAGGGTTGATTGTGGAATATTCGCCACATTCTTACATCAAAAATTATGATCCCTGAAAGCTCTAATTTTTCAAGTGAAACATTAACCATAACATGACTTAGCATTTGCCTAGCACCTTATACTTGCAAAGATTTCAACTATTATTAATTGGTTCATCTTCTCACAAGCCCTGTGAGGAGGGCAGCATTACCCTTTCTTTTTACAGACCTAAGGGTTAAGTGGCTTGCCCAAGGACCCAGACATTGCAGTTACCCTTGAACTTGGAGCTCGATTTCTAATGTTTCCTGCCTACCATAGAACTGTGCTATTCAATATTAACAGATTAAAATACAGTAGACAAGAATACCTTGGAATAGTATTTTAGCTGCTCGGCGACAAAACAGTAAATAGTTAGAGTTGACTTCTGGCTTGTATCTGTGTTGGAGCTTTTCTAAGGAAATCATGGCTCATTTTGTAAAATTATAGTAATTTTAAAACACTTAGAAAATTAAACCAGGTTCTTGGTAGAAAGGTCAATGTGAGGAAGAGAATGACCTGCTTCCTCTTTAATAATTGAGTTAACTGAAAATTGGACTAGTTTGCCGGGAGCACTCTAGTCTTGTTCATGGGGCCTCTGACAGTCTCCTCCCATCAAGATTCTAGCAGACTTACACAGAAAAGGGGAGGGGGGATGGTACCCATTCATTCATGCCCTGGTCCTCCCCTCCCTGCACCTGTGGTCTGGGTGTGACAGCTAGACTCTACAGGGTGACCTCACTGCTCTGAGTTTGCTGGAGGCTCTACTTTCTCTTACTTGCAAAGCCATCTAGACCTCTGCATTCTTGGAGATTGCCTTTCCTCGGGTCAGTAAAACCTAAGACTCCAGTTTCACTTTTCCAACTTTTTAGAAAAATACGTTTTGTTTTGTTTTGTTTTGGGGGACAGAGGAACTCAGTGGATTCCTTTCTTCAACTAAATGCCTTTCTGCTTATCAGGTGGGAAGCATCAGTTTTTGAAGGCGAACTTGGTGGTTTTTCACTTTCTCTCCCACAAAGCCAGGTCCTCAGTTCTCCTCCGGGAGAGTCTGGCTGTACATGAGGTGAGACGAGACTCACCCTAGCCTCATGTGAGCGTTGGCAAGTGCTCTTGTGACATTTTCTACTACTGCTGCTCCTCAAGCAAAGATTCCTTTTAAAGAAATAGAATAGAAATCCCCAGGAACTCCAGTGCTAGAGCCCGTGAAGAAAGGAAGCCTTTCTGCGTGTGAATCTCTCTGCCAGGCCAAGAGAGAGTCAAGAGTAGAAGAGCCAGTCATGATCAGGAATTGTAAATCTCATTGATAAACAAAGCACGGTAATCTCCAATATTTGGCATGTCATCCTTGGATTTACTCAATGTGTAAATCAATTATCAATCACGCATTATCATAAAACATTTACAAAAAATTCAAATATAAGATAAATTTTATTTTTTTTAAATTTTATTTATGTATTAGAGAGAGAGGGGGGAGAGAGAGAGAGATTGGGAGAGAGAGAGAGAGAGAGAGAGAGAGAGAGAGAGAGAGCGCGCAAGCGCACAATCAGGGGGAGTGGCAGGCAGAGGGAGAGGGAGAGGGAGAAGGGAGCCTGAGCCGGTGCTCAATCCCAGGACCCTGAGATAGATCATAACCTGAGATCATGACCTGCAATCATGATCTGAAGGTAGATGCTTAACCAACTGGGCTACCCAAGCACCCCTATAAGATACATTTAAAAAGACAAAGTAACTAAATATATGCCCAAAGTATAACATTATTATTATAATGGATTATATACAATAAATGCTTTATTATTTTTAAAAATTTTGGTTTATGTTTTGTAATACCGCAATTCAAATGTCCATTGATAAACATTCAGTTTATTTTCTCTACTTGGTTTCAATGGCTATTGTGATTACAAAATAAAAAATCCTTCACAAAGATTCATCATTCCGAGTGAGAAAAATACATCATGAGCTTTACTTAAGTTACAATATTTGTTTTTCAAACTTATGATATTTTCTTTTGAACTTCTATGCAAAGATTTTGCTGAATTCTGGCTATTAAACTTCCTATATTTCTTTATCAATCAATTGTACCACCAAACTATTAGGAAGATGTGTCTTTTATCTTCATTCTCTGCCAGTTTTGGGGGAAAAAACTTTTAAGCAGATTAGAGGACTTTAAGTTTCTAGTGTGCAACTGTGAGGATTTTTTTTAACAGATAATGCATTTACATTATTTTTACCACAAATTACAGATAAAGGAAACATAGTCATCTGCTTCTTTCCAAATATTTACGAGTATCTGTTTCTTTCAAAAAGCATTGCTTTCTATCATTTAATACAAAACTCTGTCAGCATTATTTAGTTGCAAATGACAGAAAACTTGACTCATGGTGGCTAGTCACAAAGATATTAAGTGACCTGAATAATAGGAAGTTCTCACAGAATGGACTAGTAGCTCTGTCATCAAGGACCTCCACTCACTCTTCTTTCCTTTCTTCCACCCTTAGTGTGCATGGTTTTCTCCTCATGCTCGTACCTCACTCTTGCAAAATGACTGCTGTTGCTCCAGCCATCCTGTACTCCTTCGCATGAGTATCCTGAACACTTAGGAATGGGGTCAGGGGTATGGAGAGATGTTGCTTCTCTTCTTTATTATCTTATAATTATTGTGGAAATTAAATCATATCCTTTGAGTCTGGCCAAGAAAAGCTCATAGTAGAAGTAGGAGAGAAGTCATCTCTGCTATTTCGTTATGCTTAATTTGCCTGTGTATTCATATCATCTCAAAGCGGTTCTTTTACATGGAACTTTCAAGCCACTTGTCCGTTTTGTGAAGGCTAGCTGGCAAATACTAGATAATGTCAGGTGGATTACATTGATGAGATTTGGAGCCTCTGTGTGCAGAAGTCCAGTCTGTCCCCAGGACAGCTGTGTGCTCCATGAGTCATGGGACCAAGAGGTAGGAGCAGCCAGTGTCACCATGTGGTGAACATTAGGGACATTTATCTCCATTCTTACTGGTGGAAGTAGGTGTCTATTTCTTTTCCAAGGCTTGCTTTTTGCAACCCTTGGACATAGGCATCCTGTTTTGGGACCCCTTGGGCTGGAAGTTAATTTCACAGTGCACAAAGAAAAACTTTGAAGTATCTTCTTTCTACTAAACACAAGTGGGCTAACCATGGAGTTCCATACAACGTGCTCATAACACACAGCCTGAACACCTATGGCTTGTCAATGTCATCACCTAAACATATCCCTAAAGCAACACAAACAGAAATGGACTCAGTTCTGCTCTCCAGAGCTTTATGGGAGAGCACTGCTCAAGGAATAAGTCTCGTACAATGTAAGACACGGGTAACCTTCAGACATTTGTTAAGGGAAGATGTGCAAGAGGGTCTCTGGAATTCCGGCTAAAGTGACAAACCTAGTTAAGAGAAAGGACCTGAGGATTTTAACCTAACTTTTCCTTTTGCTCGAAGTCATGGAGTAGCTAACCCTCTTCCTTTCTGGGTCTTGAGCCGGGGCTGAAGTAAAGCTTCAGGAATAAGGACACTAAACTGGGTGGGAAGGCTAAAGTGCAGAGGTCACGGGGCATCTCAACCTCAAAGGACTTCAACTGTGACTTTCTGGGTATCCAGAAATAATACCTTAGGCCTCAAGGTAAAAGTGGGGTTGGTATTTCCCAAAGTTAAATGATCGTTGGTTTGCTTTATCTTTTAGTCCTTGAGGATCCCATATTCCTTCTCTCTGAGAATCCTGGGCATCCCCTGCCCCCATCCCACCTTTTTAAACGCATTAGACTTAACACAACTTAAATCTTAGAAAATATGTCAATGCATTTCAGCACCTGGGCACACGATTAATCTTCATCTATCTCTGGTAATATAAACACACCTGTGGGACGTTTTTCATTGAACACATGAAAAGAAAACTCATAATAAATCTCAGACTGATCGCTTTATCACGACTGACAGTGCTGCTGAAGCTCCCTCTCGAGGAGTGTAATTTGGGAGTATATCAAAGCGCGAGATTGATTTCTACGGAGCCCTCCCCTCTCTTTAGTACTTATCCCAAGCTGCAGGACGTTCCTCCTTTTAAACAAAACAAAAGACCCCACAAAATCCCACAGGCCTTATAGCTAGGTAGTGCCCGAGGACACAGATGGCCGCTGAGGACTGCGGGATTGACTCCGGCTTTGCTCACGCGGTGGGCGTTCCTTTAGAATGTGATTCTTCATGGACGCAAGAGAGAACAATCCGATCCCTTACCTAGCAGCAGGGCTTCCTGGGGATTTGCTGAGCGGTAGCCTTAACGTCCTTATCAGTGTTCAGGTGTGCTCAATCACCAGCAGATCGGCGACTCCAATCTCTCCTCTTCTCATGCTGCTCCAGAATGTTCTAGAGCCATTCTCAGCAGTCTGGCGTGGGGGTGGGAGATGGCATGCGGGGAGGCCCCATCCCAGAAGCTCAAGCATCCCCCACCTCTGATGAGAACACCTTTGCTTCCATCTGTTTTATTCATGGGCTCTGCATATGATTTTTAACCGTGTGTGCAATCAAACAATCAGATTGATTTGTCGATCACTGATCTATGGGAGATCAAGAGTAAATAAAACTTCCAGAGTCGCCCGTCTTCTGCAGAGATCACACTTTATTTTCTGAGTTGATTAAGTCTGCTCTGCTGCATTCAATGACAAGGGGGCTTTGTAACAAATATCGCAGAGCACAGCTCTCTCTCCCTATTTTGAGTTTGGTGAAATTAATGCAATACTAGAAGAAAAAAAATGTTTCACTTGGGAGGATTGGGGAACAGTGAATTTTGAAGGATAAAGATCAACTTGGAAACTATTTAGTTTGATATAATTTTAGATTTAGGCTTTCAGCAAAGCTGCAAAAAAACATGTCCAGCTCCCTACACCTCTTGCTTATTCTCCGAATGTGAACAGCTCCTAAACCTTAGAACAATGTTTCAAAATGGGGAGAATTGACATCAATGTAGTGTTCTGAACCCATCTATATGCTCTGTTTAAATTTTGCCAGTTTTCTCACTCATGCCCCTTTTCTGGTCCAAGTTCCAACCCAGCATCCTGCATTTCACTTTGTTGTCACGGGTCCTCTGTCTGCTCTAAACCTTGACATTTCCTCCATCTGTTTGCCAGGAGAATTCTCTGTTCTGTGTTGACTGGTCAATACTGACTTTCACCAACTTGTCGGAAAATAAGATTTAGTATTTGTTACATACTATCCAATAATGGCAAGTTTAGATGTAGCAGAGTGATACACAATGAACATTTAGTATCTATGTATATAGACGGGTTGTCAAAGTCCTACGTTATACTCTGTGTATATTGGCAAAATTTTTGACCAGACTCTAACATTTCATGTGCTGAACATAAGTCTACGTAAAGATGTAGCTATAATGCCATGATTTTACTGGGTCTGGTTGTGTTCCATGGATTTACCAAGGAAGTAATAGATCAATCATTTTTATTTTGTTTCAGGTTGTGTGGTTTTAGTTTCTAAAAATATAAAGAATCAGGAAAGGGCTGGTTCTCTGTATGTAAATAATTTTTAACTGTATTGTTTTAGGGTCAAATAATATGTTTGTGTGGCATATAAATGAAAAATTCTTTTCAGCAGAGCATGTGCTCATATATATATAGATATTTATTTATTTATTTGACAGAGAGAAACACAGCCAGAGAGGGAACACAAGCAAGGGGAGTGAGAGAGGGGGAAGCAGGCTTCCCGCAAGCAGGGAGCCCGATGTGGGGCTCGATCCCGGGTCTCTGGGATCATGACCCGAGCCGAAGGCAGTCACTTAACCGACTGAGCCACCCAGGCACCCCTATATATATTTTTAAATGAAGTTTCAAGTGCACATGAAAAGGATTTGTATTTTCTAAATAGTGGATGTAGGGCTTTCTCTACTTTTCTTAGATCGATTGTGTTAAAAAAATTATATTCAAGGGGCACCTGGTTGACTCAGCTGGTTAAACCTCTGGCTCTTGATTTCGACTCAGGTCATGTTCTTGGGCTTGCGAGATTGAGCCCCATGTTGGGCTCTGCCCTGGGCATGGAGCCTGCTTAAGATTCTCTCTTCCTGCTTGCATGCTCTCACTCTTTCTCCCTAAAACAATTTAAAAAAATGTTTATTTAAAAAATGATATTTGGAATACACCCAATTTCCACCAATTGATATATCAGTTTCTAAAAAGAGTGTGTTACCATCTCTCACAATGTTTGTGGGTTTTCCACTGTAATTTCTCCTGCAGTGCTCCCAAGTTTTTCTTTGTAGACTTACAGTTCCTTTGTTAAGAGAACACAACTTGGGGACCTGTCATCTTTGTGGTGTATTGTTTCTTTAGTTATTGTGATGCTTAGCTTCGTGTTTCAACTTGACTAGGCCATGGTGTCCAGATATTTGCTCCACATTATTATAGATGTTTCCATGAAGGTGCTTTCTTGGATAAGATTGATATTTAAGTGATGGGTGCTTGGGTGGCTCAGTCATTAATCATCTGCCTTGGACTCAGATCATGATCCCGGAGTCCTGGGATCAAGCCTCACGTCGGGCTCCCTACTCCATGGGAGGCCTGCTTAGCGGGAAGCCTGCTTCTCCCTCTCTTACTCCCCTGCTTGTGTTCCCTCTCTGGTTGTGTTTCTCTCTGCCAAAAAAACAAATAAAATACTTTTTAAAAAGATTAATATTTAAATGAGTAAAGCAGATTACCTTCTATAACATGGATAGGTGGGCCTCATCTGATCAGTTGAAGGCTCTCAAGCAGGAGGGAGTTCTGCTAGCAGGTTGTCTTTGGACTCTGTGGTTAATAAGTTTGTGTTACAACTTGACAGGACCATGAGGCAGCCAGAAATTTGGTTAAATGTTATGCTGAAGGCAACACTTAAATCAGTATACTAAGAAAAGGGGTTTTCCCTCTATAAAACAGGTGGGCCATATGCAGTGAGCTGAAGACCTAAATAGAATAAAAGACTGACTTTCCCCAGTAAGAGAATTCTGTCTGATTGCCTTTAAACTGGGACATCAGCTCTTCCTGGACACATAGCTGGCTGCCAGCCTTTGGACTTGAATTGAAATGTCAGTTCAGAAGATTTTAGACTTGCTAGCTTCCGTAATCTTGTGGGTCAATTTCTTAAATAAATCTTTTTTCTATATATGCACATCCTGTTTCTCTAGAGAACACTAATACAATTATTATGTAGTACCCTCTTTAGCCCTAATAATAATGTTAGTCTTAATGCCAGTTTTGTCTAATGCTGATGGTGCCATACCAGCCTGAATTTGGCCCTTTTTCTATCTTTTTCAGTCAGTTGTTTTGTGTCATGTGAAATGGTTTTATTCATAGCTGGTTTTTCTTATAGCTGGATTTTGTTTTTCTTATAGCTGGTTATTCTTATAGTTAGATTTTGTTTATTATCTAATCTGAAAATTTGAGTCTTTTAATGTATAAATATAACTCACTTATATTTATTGTTCAATTGATGCATATTTGAACAACTTCTGTCATCGTGTTTTATGTTTTCTATTTAACAGGATCTTTCTTGGCTTCTTTTCTCATGTCCTATTGGATCTATCATGTCTTCTTTCTATTTCTTTTTTCCCGAACTTGTTTGGAGCTTGCAGTAAAAACAGCTCAGGTTTGATAAGATCTTATTGTGTCACAAGAACATCATAATATGTGTAACCTTATCACAACACTATGAGCTATATTTTTATTTAGAGATGAGAAAACTGGTATGGAAGGATTAAGTGATTCAGCTAATGTTACTTTAAAGACTTGTCACAAGGCCATATTCTCAAGAAACCTCATTATATCAATTCTCAAGTTATATATTGCATTTCTAGTTCTTTAGTATTGACACCTTATTTTTACAAGTGTTCTTGACTTAATGAAGTCCCAACAACCAATGTCAATGTGTTCTTCTTAAACAATGCAAGGATCCTAGAAAGTTTTTCCCTGATCCCCCCTTCCTGTTTCTATTGTTATTTACTAATTTTCTAATATCATATGTGAGCACCACTTTCCAAATTCATTATTATTACAGTAAATGCTTACTTAGAAGTCCTAATTCCCTCCTCTCACTACTATTTGCACCTGCTCTTTTTTCTGTTCAGATGCCTTTTTCCTGAGATGTGCTTCTAATGCTGAAGTTCTAACAAGTAGACGTAAATGACAATGTCTGTTGGTGGTTGTTTGTCTGCCAATAAACTTATTTTGCTCAGATTCATGAGATTATTTGGAAGGATATAGGTTTTTACGTTTTTGTTTTCCTTCAGTACTTCAAATGTATCATTCAATTGTTCTGACAGTTGTTGTGTCATGTGACTGTTCCCTCAGCAACTGTATTTGCTTTATTGGTCATCATTTCAGAAGTTCTATTTGATGGCTGTCAGAGTTGCCTATTCCTTTTTTAAATCAATTTTGTTTTGGAATAGATTCATATTGATGGAAAAGTTACAAAGATAGTGCAGAGTCCTTTCCCCTATCATTTCATCTTCCATTAGCATAGTATATCTGTCACAACTGGAAACCAACGTTGGTGCTTTGTTAGACATACCAACTAAACTCCACCATTTATTGGATTCTAGCAGTTTTTCCTAATGTCCCTTTTGAGTTCCAGCATCTCATTCGGGGGATGCATCCTGTGTCCTTAGGCTCTTCATGGCTGTGAGGGTTCTCAGACTTTCCTTGTTTTTGATGACCTGGGCCATTTTGAGGAAGACTGGTCAAGAATTTTGTAGGACGTCCCTCGGTTGAGATTTGTCAGGTATTTTTCTCATGATTACACCAAAGCTATGGGTTTTTTGGGGAGAAAGTGCAATTTCCATTTCATTATGTCAAGTCTACATTTTATTGACCTAACTTGCTATTGATAATGTTAACCTTGATCACTTGGCCACAGTGGGGCTGGCCAGATCTTCTCCACTGTAAGAGTATGTCATCCCATAACATCACAAATCTCCACTGTAAGTTTATGTCAACACATAACTCTTAGGAAGGAAGTCAGTAGGTGCAGACCACACTCAATGCTAAATTGGGGAAGAGGGAATTTAGCTTCTGTCTAATTTTTATTATGGGTGTCTATTTTTTTAAATCTCTACAATCATCTTAAACTTCAATGTTATTTCGTATTTGTTTATATGGCAGTATTATTTCTGAGTCTTGAAGGACTTGAAGTCCTGATTCTTCTCCTGATTCAATCTGCTGACTCTCCCTCATTTTGTTTCATCTCTCACGGGTTTGAAATTTTTTTATTGTGAGTTGGTCTTCTGAGGGGGGTGTCTGTTCTGTGATGGTCCTGATTACCTCCACGTTGTGTTGTGTTCTGCTTTTCTGCTCTGCTGGGTCCCAGCGGGTTTCAGTGGATGTAGCCCAACATTTATGGTCATGCCTTGGTTCGGAGTTCCCTCTTTATGTGCACAAAGGTGAACACCACTCTGAGAGTTTTTATTTCTCTCAGATGACTTTCCTCTTCCACTCGGGGTTCCGCCAGGTGGCAAGCCTCCTTGCTGCCTCCCAGTGCCAGCTGTAGGTTGGTACTTCCGGCTCACCCCTACCCCCCAGAGATTCTCAGCTGCAGCAGAACACATAATTCCTTGCCAGAGGGCTTGAGGCCTGAGGTAACAGGAACCCTGGGGGGTCTACTTTCCATCCCATCCTTGATTTCTTTCTTTGTTTTTGAAAGCATGAGATTGTCCTTTCTTCCAAAGGTGATATGATTTCTTAAAAACTTTCATATGTCACCTATCCTTTTTATGTGCTTAGAGCCAATCCCTCTATGCATCTCAGCCTGCCATTTTACTGGAAGCCTGTTTTGGTTCTATTGGTAATACAGTATTCCTTATGCTGATATGTCATTCTGTGGAGTGAAGGAAAAGGAAATTTTGACCTAGAATGTTAGTCTTCCTGGGGATGCTACAGCTCTTCTAGTAGTTATGTTTAAGATTCAAAAGTGTTTTAGGGTAAATGCATCCTTCACTTCTGAAATTAGTGACTGGATATTCATTGAGAACCTGTTATGTCTATTTTATGATAAACCGATGAGCAAGACATAGCCTTTGCTTTACAGAGATAAACCAGTAACAAGAAAATGAAAAGTTATAAGTGACTTAAAATAGTTTACAGAAACATCTGCAGGAGGCTACAGAAGGATGAGATAAATTTCCAGGTAGGAAGATCTGGAAAGATGTAATGGAGGAAGGGATGAACCAAGCTTGAAGATTGGGTACAATTTTTAGATCCAATTTCTGACCAGGTCAACTCATACTGAGATGAAACGTCAGGCACTACACTACCTGAAATTTTGGTGCATATGCGAGGTACATCCAGCCCTTGCTGGATTCATGATGCAGGAGACAGTCCGTCATAGATTCAAACAGTAGTAGAAAGTGCAACAGATAATGTAATGTATTTATAATGGAATAAGAGGGTCTTTGGGGACACATCTATTGTTAAGGATGAAGCGGATTTAATCAAAGGAAACTTCCTAACAATTAAAACAATAGCTCAGAAACGAATCTCTAAGGCAAGTTGTCAGCAGCCTCATATCAGCCGGTACTCGTAGCAAACTTGTCCCAAGTGCAGGACAAGCGGCGCCCCATGGAGACATTGCTCTGGGTTTGATGCCTGAGCCCCACGCCGAGGGTCACGTGTCCAGGACTGTGGGAGAAAAAGGCTGTCAAGGGGGCGAGAGTGTGAGCGCCTGCAGGGGTTTCCTGCCGCGTCTCTCGGGAGAACGGGCTGCATTGCACTTAACCGAACACTTAAAAAATATATTAACTTATTAATAACATCAGCACTATTAATAAGCATTATATGGTTCTCTTTGTGTTCAAAGCACTTTGTAAACTTTAGCTGATCAATTAAAAACGGCATATATACAATGGAATATTATGCCTCCATCAGGAAGGATGAATACCCAACTTTTGCATCAAAATAGATGGGACTGGAGGAGATGATGCTGAGTGAAATAAGCAGAGCAGAGAAAGTCAAGTATCACATGGTTTCACTTACTTGTGCATAAGGAGTAATACGGAAGACAGTAGGAGAAGGAAAGGAAATGTGAACTGGGGTAAATCAGAGAGGGAGATGAACCCTGAGAGACTGTGGACTCTGAGAAACACACTGAGGCTTTGGGAAGGGAGGGGGTGGGGGGATGGGAGAGCCTGGTGGTGGGTGCCGAGGGCACGAATTGCATGGAGCACTGGGTGTGGGGCATAAACAATGAATCTTGGAACACTGAAAATAAAATTAAAATAAAATAAAATATTAAAAAATACCCTGGCTTCTTCCTGGTACTAATCTTAGCTCTGAACGCAAAGACCCCTCTGTGCAGGGAGCTGGGCACAGACTCTGCTCTGTGGAACCCAAGGCCCCTGGCGACCCCTGGGCCCTCAGCCTGGATCTCGGCCGGTGTGCCTCCTGTCCAATTGCCTAAGCTCCCCTTCCAAAATTGCCTAGGTGGTTTTTTTCCCTCTCTCTTTTTAATTTTTTTTTTTTTTTTTATGAATTTTGAGTAAAGAAAACCAGACCTGTTTCCCCCCGAGGTTCTATTTGTTCTGTTATTGTTTCTGATATAAGCAAATAACCCAGCAATAAGCCCTGGCATATTTCTCCCTTATTCCTTTTATTTACAGTGGTGGGAGAGACTTAATTAGATTGCACTGCTCTTCTAGGCCTCCGTGTCCATGGGTCATGGGCCAGACTGTGTAAGCAGTCGTTCCTGGGGAAGAACAGGCTGCCTTAGAAAGATGAGTTTACCGAACCAGCAAAAGGCCTCTGGGTATGTCTGTTGGGGGACACGGAGTTTAAACTAACCCTGTGGCTACAGGCTCCGCGAGCAGAGGGGGACCAAGTGCCCCGCGGGGCACCCTCCGCGGTGAGCCCTTTCCGCCGGAGTACCTCCTGGTCCCCTCCACATCGCCAGGCTTTCACGGTCCGTGGAGCAAAGGGGTGCTTGGGAATATTTAATTTATTTTGCAATGACCTCAGAGTAGAGTGTTGATGTGAAGATCAGTAAAACCCTGCCAAACTGCCCTCAAGCTCTGGAAGGCGGCCCTGCCGGTCCCCTGGAGATGCTGGGATGGCATCGCAGGCCACACACCCAAGGGGAAGGCTGGGCACGAGGGCTCACCAGAGCACCAGTTCTCCTGCGATGCTGCTTAAGGCTGGTCACACCCAGCCGGGCATCCCAGGGACAGAGCCGCTCCACACTCGTCCCCATCGATCTCCTGTCACTCATTAGTAAGTGACTGCGCTAGACATGGCCCTTGGGCATTTTTCCAATGCAAAGCCACTTAGCATTAAAATTGCAGCATCTCCTTTGGCTTTTTTACAAGTCTTTATCAAACCCATTTAAAAACCAGCCTTGAATCATGGCCCCCCTCTCCGGATGGCCTCCACGTTGACCTTTGACCTCTACAAGCCCAGGAGAACAACCGTGCCCTTTAGGGTTAAATTCTTCCTATGGCAAGTTCGTGGAGGGAAATGTGCTACATGCGGAGAGGATGTTCTGACAAGGTGAGAGCGGAGTGGGCTTATGTTATCACCGTGTCCTCGGTGTTTCCCCATCCCAGTGTAAACAGTCTTGTTGGAGAGTTCGATTTACACACACCCATCAACATATAGAAGTAAGCACTGGAGAAGCAGAGGGTAGGGGAGTTGGTGGCTTTTCCTCCCTGGCTCCCAGTTTTCTCCTGGGGAGGCAAGGAGGATGCGCAAGAGGCTGCCTGCCGGGAAGGAGACCACCCGAGCCCACCTCCTAGACATTTTGTGGTTTCTATTTTTATTTTTATTTTTTTTAAGATTTTATTTATTTATTTGACAGAGAGAAACACAGCGAGAGAGGGAACACAAGCAAGGGGAGTGAGAGAGGGAGAAGCAGGCCTCCTGCTGAGCAGGGAGCCCCATGTGGGACTCGATCCCCGGTCTCCGGGATCATGACCTGAGCCGAAGGCAGTCACCCAACCAACTGAGCCACCCAGATGCCCCCATTTTGTGGTTTTTAAAGAATAATCTGTTTTTTAAATTCTTGTTTCATAAGTACCTCCATTATGGAGACACTGATTACTTCTTTGAAAGAAAACATACATCTTATGATGAAAACGGCCTAGGCTAGGCCCAAAGGTCAAAATGGCTGTGACTGAGTGCTTAGAAGCAAGTGCTAGTCCCTTCGAGGGACAGGGCGGCTGTCAGGAGGCACCCGGTGGCTCTCTGTAGGTGTCCTGGTGCTGATGTGGGCTGCGGGCTTGCCGCTAAACCTCTGACCTCCTGAGATGCACTCACTGCTCATGGCTGGGGAGCCAGCCTGGGCATGAGCACTGGCCAGCCCACGGGGACAGGACACCGCGTTCTGGATGAAGCCCACATGTGAGCACACGGGAGGCCTGCATCTCTTGCTCCTGGCGCCCACGGATGCCTGAAGCCACGAGCCCTCTGCGAACACATCACTCTGTTCTTAGTGGGATCAGCTGAGCAGAGAGAGAAGAAAGGCTCAAAACCCACGCGATCCTTGCCTGGCGTTTCAAGAAGTGAAACTGTACTTTCCAAGATCACAGAATAAATCCTCACTGGATGTTTTCTTATTTTTTCTTAGTAAAAACATGTAAAAATTTTCAGAGCATAGTGAAGAATATAGATTAGATTAAATAAAAAACTTTCAAGAATTGACACAAAGAAGATTTGAACCCTCTGAATAAATATTTTTACTACATTGTACTTCCTTTTAATATTTTTCCATGTTCAGCTGAACACATACTGAGAAGTAGACTTCATTTTAATTACACAGAACGTGAGACAAAAATATCATTTTCTAGTTTTCTCCCGCCGTGTCAGTTAACCTCATCATTACTGTTACATATTTCACACATATATGTACACACACCCACATATGCACACACACATACAAACACAATAAGCTTTATGTCATTTATTCATCTATATACACACAGATGTCTATCTAAATCTATGATATATGTGCGTCAAATATGCGTATAAACTTATAATTACTCCATGTCAATTTCAACTTTTATATATCTTCATGTGTTTATCAACTCTTAATTTTACGTTTTTTTTTTTTTTTTAAAGATTTTATTTATTTGACAGCGAGAAACACAGCTAGAGAGGGAACACAAGCAGGGGGAGTGAGAGAGGGAGAAGCAGGCTTCCCGCCGATCAGGGAGCCCGATGTGGGACTCGATCCGGGGTCTCTGGGATCATGACCTGAGCCGAAGGCAGTCGCTTAACCAAGTGAGCCACCCAGGTGCCCCTAGGTGTTTTGAATATAGAGAAAGACACTTTAAATATTTTCTGAATTCTCCTGGTGCCTAGAACAGCGATCTTCTAATTTGTCGCAGGTGCTAATGCTCCGTGACCCTAAAGTGGGAGTGTGTCAGTAAGTCAAGGACACCCTAGGATATTGACAAGGCATCTGAGAAATACAGGGATGAAAATGGGTAAGATTGCATCAAAATGTTCCATGTGCTAATTTGATTTCATTTGAAAGAGACGTGGAGCCCCAGAGGACAGGAGGAGAAGTGGACATCCATAGGGCTCATCGAGTCATGTCCTGCAGACCGGCGGGCTACTCTCAGACCATCATGCCACCCATTATACATTAGCCACGGGGCAAAGAGGAAATCAGATACTGGCTATCTCCCCAACACCACGTAAGTGGACAGAGAAGTCCTATTCCCAGGAGCTTGTTTTGGAGATGTGTAGACAAAAGAAGAAAAAATCCAAATTTTAATTGAAGCCAATGGGACCCCAAAGTTTTCTACTTTTTGCAAACTATATGATGAAGAAAACACACAATTTAAATTTGGAAAGTAGACATGTTTGCCCAGATGACTTTTACAATGACTAAATTGATCCATAGTAGGCATGTTCAGTTCTTAATGTGGATGGGATTTCTGTGTTCATTTTAACATTAAAAAGCAGAGAAAGTCAAGTATCATATGGTTTCACTTACTTGCAGAGTGTAAGGAGTAACATGGAGGACAGTAGGGGAAGGAAAGGAAATGTGAGCTGAGCATATTAGAGAGGAGGACAAAACATGAGAGAGTAGACTCTGAGAAACAAACTGAGGGTTTTGGAAAAGAAGGGGATGGGGAGATGGGTGAGCTTAGTGGTGGGCGTTAAGGAGGGCACAGATTGCATGGAGCACTGGGTGTGGTGCATAAGCAATGAATCTTAGAACACTGGAAAAGTAAAATAAAATAAATTATTAAAAAAAGAAATGATATCAATTTAGTTTAAAGACTTTTTTTGTTTTTAAAGATTTTATTTATTTATTTGACAGCGAGAAACACAGCGAGAGAGTGAACACAAGCAGGGGGAGTGAGAGAGGGAGAAGCAGGCTTCCCGCCGAGCAGGGAGCCCGATGTGGGGCTCGATCCCGGGTCTCCAGGATCATGACCTGAGGTGAAGGCAGTCGCCCAAGCAACTGAGCCACCCAGGCACACCATTTAAAGACTTTTTAAATTTATGTTTGCTTGGCAATAACTTCCATGAAATACCTACCTACCTACCGAGGTGAACAGTAAACAAAACAAAACAAACAAAACAACCCCCAAAGCATTGCTGGAGTGATTTTAGAGAGCACGATCTGGGAGTGGAAGTAAGGGTCATTGGCTGGGAGCCTGGAAACAGAGAACTCAGAGATGGTGTAGTTATCAGTGATGAAGATCCTAGTGTGGGACCCCGAGGTTCCTAGCAGAAGCGGGGAAGAAGGGGTGGCTGCTCAAGACCACGTAGAACAGAGAGGCTCATGCACATGGGGACTGAAGTCCCTCAGAGACCAGAGTGGGAGTGAACAGTCCAGACGTCAATGCTGGCAGAACTAAAGCGACGGTGGCTGAGAGGCTGAGAGATGTTTCGGACAATAAACAATGTACATCGTCAATTCACCAAAGAATAAATAGACTATATATATATATATATATATATATATATATATATATATATATATATATATATATATATAT
>PITA01000207.1:76365-332550 GCA_004023965.1 Spilogale gracilis | reverse complement strand
CCCCCCCCCCCCAGCCGCCCACTAATTCACTCTCTGCCTTCGTAGATTTGCTTCCTCTGGAAAGTGCCTATTAACAGAGTGCTACCGTCTGTGGTCTTCTGGTGACCGGCTACTTCCAGATAAGCACAGTGTTTTTAAGGTCCTTCTGTGTTGTCACGAGCATCAACACCTCATTCCCACTGAGCTACGATAATGCATTCTTTCCAGACTTAATTTCCTTCACAACTTGGGGATAGGAGGGAGACAGGAGATTGTGCTCACATAGTCATAAGCAGTCTATAAACGAAAATTTTTGATTCTGCACTTTTCACTGGACATGAACATTTCCACCCAATCCTCTTAAAAATGCTTTTAAAAATGACTGTCATGACCACACCATACTCTGTGGAGCGGGATACAGATAATCACTCAGATATTTCTCTCGGATTGTATGTGGTAAGCCTCTATGTTCAGTGCTCCCCAAGCAGCAGCTCTTGAATTCATATTCCTTCCTAATAGTTTCCATTTATATTCTATTTCATTAAAGTTAGCTTTCTGTTTCTATTTCCTCTTGGCTTAATCTGTTGTACTTTCCCCAAACTTCTTAAAATGATTCCTTTATTGTCACCCTTATTTCCTACTGCCTTTAATAATGAAGCTATTTCAGGCTACATATTTTCCCCTGGGCGCCCTTCACTATGGCACATAGTTTTGGTATAAAGTGCTCTCCTTTTCATTTCTGTTGAGACGAAAATCCCTCTTTTGATTCCCTCCTTAATCGGCTAATTATGCAGGAATGCATTTTTAATTTCTAAATAGTCAAGCCTGGAGGGCAGGAGGTTAGCCTTTTTCTGTTTTTTTTTTTTTTTTTTTAAGTAGGCTCCACACTCAGCACGAAGCCCAAAGTGGGGCTTGAACTCATGACCCTGAGGATCAAGACCTGCGCTGAGATCAAGAGTGAGACATTTAACTGACTGAGCCCATCCAGATGCCCCCAGTCTTATTTATTTCTAAATTTTATTAGGTTATAATCATGACTGTGGCCTTGAGAAACTCAACTTTTAAAATGTTAAGGGTTTCTTTTTGATGGATACCAGATGGATCTTCACAAATCACCTACCGATGCGAGAAGAGACGTGTAAACTCTCTTAGAGTAAAGGCAACAGAGCCCTCAATTCTTCTCTGTCCTTGTGTATTTCTCATCTACCACACTGTTGATGTTCCAAGTAGCATCTGACTTAAAGAGTCCCAGCAGATGCCCATGCCAACGTGACCACGGAGCAGGAGTAGCTGCCACTTCCTTGTGGTGATGCCCACAGTCACACCAGCCATGAGCCCGGCTTCCCAAGCCAGCCACCCCTCCCACAGCGCTCTGACTTCAGACATATGCAGCAAAGCCTCCTGTTTGGCTGGCAGAGCCATTTCAGACAGGGCCGCTGGTGCCCTGAGGCGGCTCTGGTTTCCCTCCCGAACATAAAATGGGCCACAAGGTCATGCTGTTTTTCTGCCTCTACTGTAAGGAAGGTCCAGCCTTTCCTCTTCCAACCACAAGTAAATGAAACCATTAAACACTTCCTGCTTGTAGCAATAATTCCTGACCACGGGGCCCCTTGGCCAGCCCCTGCTTCCAACCTGGGGAAATGAGCCTCTGGAATTAGCCTGACACAGAGAAGGTGCTAGAGACAGGTCAGCTGTCAGGAGTCCCCAGAGAGCCCTAGTCAGAAGGGCCTCCAGGGTCCTCGTGTCTGCCTTTTTCCTTGATCTGATGCAAGGAAGACTTGACCCCTCAATATACAAATGAGGAGTTACTGGCCACATCTGGGGACCCTTGCATTACTTTCGGTTGAGGGTCGTCTGTTCAAGTTGCCGCCAGTCAGTAACATCACAAACGTCTATTTCTATCGATACCTGTCTGAAGAGCTTAGGGCCCACAGAAAGGAGCTTTAAGACCATCCTGTTTTACATGACGCCTCTACAGAATCATGCTCAATGATCAAAAGAAAATGACGGAGGCATCCATCCCCTACCTTCTGCTCACCTGACAGGTGATTGGCATCCTGAGCCCAGGTTCCGCCAGTTTTAGAAGATGGTGCCTAATGTGGACAGAGCACTAAAGAGGAAGAAAGAACTGAGACATTCACTGTCCAGCTCCCATGAGCAAGGCTCTGTGTGCACTCCTCTGCTAACCCGTTCCGTGGTCAGGGGAGCACTATTATGAAGCCTATTCTAAAAACAAATTCAAGTCTTGGAGATGATAAGTTAACCTGAAGGAGCTCTTGTTCTAAGTAAAGAAAGAGAATGAGGGGGGAGGAGAAAGAGCAGGAAAGGAAAGAGGGAGGGGGAGGGAAATGGAGGGAGGGAGCCTGGGGGAGGGAGAGGAGAAACACAAAAGGAACCAACACATAGAAGAGTCTTCACACTTAAAAAAAACAGAAAATTGTACAACCCTAAGCAAACATTGAAGCTTTAATATCTATAAGCAAATACAGAGAAAAGGTACCCCGCACCCTACCTATGCATCTGAAACCCTAACAAGGAGACACAGCGCTCTAGCCCACGGATGCACAGTGAGAAGCTGTGGGACAGGAGGGCAGAGCTGGAGCTCTTGGGTGTGTGAGAATCTTGCCCTCACCTTGGTCAGGGGGGAACAGGAAAGTCTCGCTCAGGGTCAAACCCAGAAGCTTCACTATCCCCCCCAAGGCCTCGGAAGGCCCAGGGCTGCTGTCTCCCCCTGCTTGGCTTGCCCACCCTGCGCAGGTCTTGGGCTAGCTTCCTGCCACAGATGTTCGAGCCCATGAGCTGCAGGGATTTCTCCCACACCCTGAAACAACACCCCGCAGTGCCTGCCTCCCAGTGCTGAGCCACTTCCTCCCATGGCTGGGTCACCTCCTCCCAAGGCTGGGCCGCCTCCTCCCGTGGCTGGGCCACCTCCTCCCGTGGCTGGGCCACTTCCTCCCGTGGCTGGGCCACTTCCTCCCGTGGCTGGGTCACCTCCTCCCGTGGCTGGGCCACCTCCTCCCGTGGCTGGGCCACTTCCTCCCAGGGCTGGGCCACTTCCTCCCAGGGCTGGGCCACCTCCTCCCAGGGCTGGGCCACCTCCTCCCATGGCTGGGCCACCTCCTCCCATGGCTGGGCCACCTCCTCCCATGGCTGGGCCACCTCCTCCCATGGCTGGGCCACCTCCTCCCAAGGCTGGGTACTTCCTCCCATGGCTGGGCCACTTCCTCCAAAGGCTGGGCCACTTCCTCCCATGGCTGGGCCACTTCCTCTCAGTGCTGGACCACTTCCTCCCAAGGCTGGGTCACTTCCTCAAGGCTGGGCCACTTCCTCTCAGTGCTGGGCCACGTCCTCCCAAGCTAGGCCACTTCCTCTCAGTGCTGGGTTACTTCCTCCCAAGGCTGGGCCACTTCCTCCCAAGGCTGGGTCACTTCCTCCCAGTGCTGGTGCACCATGCTCTTTAACCCCAGTACCTGAACCACAACCTTCTTACGAGAGTCTGGCTGCAGGAGACTGGAAAGCCCATGTGTGACCCTAAGCAAAACGTCTGACTCAGTGGGCCTTCATGTTCTCATCTGTAAAATGGACACTCCTGAGGGGCTGACTGGTCACTACGTAGAGTAAAAGAGGAGTCAGGCAACAGTCAGGGCACCCAACAGTTAGGGCATGCATAATCATTGATTTTTGGCGAAATCTGAATATTCAACCTGAGAATAATTTCAGATCATAAATGACAAGTGACATAAAGTGCTACAATGTGGGGGGCACTGGGGGGAACCAGGGAGAACTTGGGCCAAGGGGCCAGTACTCAAAGTGGCCCAGAAAGGAAGAGGAGGGTATTTTGGGAGGACAGATTTTAGAGATACAATTTTAAGAAAGGGCCAGAAGAGTACAAAGGAATGAAAGCCCCATGAGGACAGACAGATACGCCCTAGGAAAAGGAGAAGTTTGTCTTTAGGAGTAGCCAATGGCTTATAAGACGGCTCTGTGCTGAAGTAAAATCAAACCTGAGGGGGAAAATCAGCCTCTGTTTTAGCAGGTGACAGTCCCTGCAGCTCTGGAGCTCGGGATGGTGGTGATGAAGGTGGCGGCAGGTCAGTCAGACAGAGGTGCTGGCGATTCTAGCTGAGGGCCTGGTGGATGCAGTGTCAGGGGGACCCTGTATATCTGCTTTTCTTCGAGACAGAAGCGCAAAACGTTGCTTGAAAACTCTGTACCTAGGAAGGTCCCTGCAAGGCTGGGGGTTCCCACAGGAGATCGTGTGATGAGGGCCTGTTTCACCAGATCAACCTCCAATGTAGCGCTAGGTCAGCCCCGCCCCGCCACTGGCTCCTCTGACCCAGAAGCACCTACGGACTTGACCATACAGCACACTGATCCAGGCAAGTTTGGAGTCACCAGGGCCAGCTAGCTCGGCCGGCTCTCAGCAGCTGGGACCTCTGGCCCCAGCCATTCCCTTCCTGCGACACCATCAAGCTGTGTCCTTCCGAGCATTCCGTTAGAAAGAGCAGCAGGCTCTAGGTTGGGTTGAAGTTCAATGAGAATATGTATGGGGCGGGCACTTAAAGATCAAGGATGGTCACAAGCAGAGACAAAGGAGAGAGAGGAGGCTCCAGGGAGAGGGGACAGATGGAATACACGCCTTAGCTCTATTCCCTCCCAAAGGGCACTAGGAGGACGGGGGGAATATGTTGGTATAGTCACACACACACACAGAGTGAGGAGACAAAATAACAGCAGACGAGATGTGCCCACACAATCTGGAAGACACAAAGCAGAAGGAGAAGAGGTGGCAGATTTTGAAAGAGAAAGAGTTAAGGCATCCTCTAGAAAGCAAACCAACTCAAACCACAACTGAAGCCAGAAAAGGCTAAAGAATTGCAGGCAACACGGTGAAAAGTGGGGCTGAAAACCTGGGGGGTTCCTCCCCAATTTTCCTCCCTCCCCCACCCCTCTAGCAGCCTCTACCCTGTCTCCACTGAAGCCTGGACGTTTACTCAAGAAAAAATCACAGAGACTCTGGACTCAGAGATACAGCTGACAACCAGGGTACATAACTGAAAACAGAGAAACAGGTTAGTCTATATAATGATTGATGAAGTGCCTTCCCCTCTCATGCCTTTTCCCTATTTGGTTTCCCAAGAATGCTAACACTCAGGCTTAAAGATGGGCACACACTGAAAACTAGAGGGAACCCCAGTGACACAGATCCACATCTAATCACATCCCAGAGGAAGCCCCCTGCCAGCTATATCCTGGGAAGAGTAGCTTTCATAAAGCCTTCCCTGTGCCAGATCCTTAGGCAAGCAGTCATCCGAAGATCATCAGCATCAAAGAGGCTTTTGAGAAACTCCTTTAACATAAAAGCGGAAGATGAAAAGAAACAAGCAGATAAAGAGAAAGGAGACTGAACAAAAACTGCAAGGGTAACACCCACCAAAATCCACATCCACAGAGGAATACTGTATCCACAAAACAAGAACAGAATGTTCTGAAGGTCAACAAGGGACCTGTCAGGGCAGAGGGTGTATGTGAACTCTCAATACTTTCCACCCATTTTGCTGTGAACCTAAAACTGCTCTTAAAAAATACAGTCTTTAAAAAAAGAAAATGTAAACGTGCATAAAATGAAAATGAACTCTTATGAACTGTTTAAAGGATAATGGAAACTTAAACTTTACTGGAAGGGCTAAAAGAGTTGACGATAAAGACACAAAGAAGAGGACTGGTGAGAAAATTAGATCAATCCATATTGCAATAGAAGTAGTTTCCAGGAGAAGAGAACAAGGAAAAAGGAAGGAATAACACTGCCAAAGAAATAATCCCCCCAAATTTCCAGGACAAATTAGGTTTCCGGATTCAAAAAACCCAAGGGCCTGGTATAACAAATGAAAAAGCAAATTTTAGAACACCAAGGATAAAGAGAAAATCCCAAAGAAATCGAGAGAGAAAAAAATGGCACATTTTCACGTTGAAAATAATCAGAATGACTTTGGATTTCTCAACAGTGATCCTGGGAAACAATTAAATAATGCCCTCAAAAATTATGAAGGAAAGTCAGGTGCTACCTAGAATTCTATACCCAACTAAAATAACAATCAAAAGTATGAGTAGAACAAAACCATTTTCAGAAATTCAAGATCTAAAACAGAACAAAATAAACAAAACAAAGCAAAACAAAAAGAAACAAAAAAACCATATCTCCCAACTATTCTTTCCACAGAAGCTCCTGGGAAACAGAGAATACTGACAAATCTGAAAACGTGAAACCCAGGTCAGGGCATCCATCCCAAGGACAGAAAAGACTGTTCCAAGGTGATAAGGACAACAGCTCAGGAAGGTGGGTTTTCTTCTCCAAGAAGAAAACAATGTAACAGATGGGATTATCCAATGTGTTGAAGTACACTGAAAGGAGTTTTGGAAGTTCTATCAGAATATCAGGATGAATTATTGATACGTCCATAAAAATTCAAGTAAACAAAAAAATAGAGACAATTAGTAGCTGCAGGAAAAATAAGATGTGCAGGAACTGGAAATTTAAGTTAATGATAGCTGTAAGTCTATGTTGAATACGGAGTCAAGCAAAGTTTGTGACAGAACTATTTGGAAGGCTGGGGAAAGGGAAGTGCAGTGTGCATGTGTGTGTCTGGCTGTGTGCATGGGAGCATGTGGTTTTGGGAACAGGGAAAGAGACGGGAGAAAGCTGAATTCTCATATGCCACAGGACAAGTGGGAAGATGATCTAGAAATTAACAACTGCAGCATATGTTATCTGTAAAGTAAGTTGTAAATTCCAGAAAAGAATTAAAAAACTAAAAAGTTTAAAAAGTTGCCTTCTAGGTAGCTGGGCCGTGCAGCAGAAATAGGCATTTTTCATTTTAAAGATTCTAATTATGACTCTTTTCAACTGTGTTCATAGTCATGCTTATTAAAAACTGAAGGTTATGTTTAAAACAAAATAAAATGCAGGCATAAAAATGAATGACAGACATACAGAACCTCAGCACAACGGCCCCTGAAGATCCTGGTGCATGGCAGACTGAGAGCAAAGGCAGGGCAGCCTGCCAAGCATTTCTGCAAGATGCTCTAATTGAATCCCAGCAACAATCCTATCCGGCCATTATTTCCATGCTTACGTTTATTGCTATTGTACAGCCGAAGAAACGGAAGCTCCGAACGACTGGGAGTCGTGTCTAATGACATAAAGCTACTGCCTGCTCTAGAACAGAAAGCCCAATCTGCAAAGAACGTCTTCCATGCAAAGCCATGAGGAAGAAGTCTCAATGCACATGATGGGATATCCTGACACCTTGTTTAAGGGTTACGCACCTGGATTACCATTCTCTTCCAGTACCTTTTCCAGTGGCGACAAGACATTTTCCAATTTCGCCGAAAGCTGTGGCGTTCCTCTAAAGGTCAAAGCCAGGAAGGCGGCTTCCCAGGACGAAGCGTGCATACACACGGGAATGTCCAGAAGCCCGTCACCTCCTGTAGTTACTCATAGAAGGTTCTACCTAGAGCCACAGAACCACGTGACCGAGCTTGGAAGGTCCCCATTAGAGTTCCTCCAGAGCTCAGCATTAGATCCACAAGGAGCACAGAAAAAGAAAATATCAACACTTCTGTTTATATCTATTTCATCTAATAACTTTATTTAGTTCCTGGTATCTGTCTTAGAATGTAAATGATGTATATTACTCACTGTAGTCCACATGCATGATTTTAAATCAACAAATGAATATATACATGGAGAGAGACCCAAGTTTGAATGGAAGAGCAAGAAAACCAGTATCTGTCGAGCAGCTACTGTGGGTTTGAGCAACTCTGTAATGAAAGGACTGTCTTCGTTTTGTAGAGAAAGACAGAGTCTGGGAGTTAAAGCATGTGTTGTCTTCCCCCCTTTATTATTTCCTTTAGCAAGGTAAACCCCAAGAACACATTAAAGCCAAAATATAGCTATCATTTCTTAGGGCCACATTGTACGGCCCTTTTCCCTCCTTACTTTTGTCAGTTTAGATCCTCTTCATTGTGACTCTAACATGCGTGGAGCACGGTTCTCATTTCACTTCAGTAAACTGAGGCCGGGCGGGAGGGGGGAGATTAAGTCGCTTGTCCAATGTCCTACATTTTGCGCAATTTTAGACTGTCCAATAATGACCCAAAACAGCAGAAGTTTGCTCTCAAAGACACCAGGGACTTCAGAAAAATAGGAGTGGTTTTTGAAATTGCTGAGTTTTTACCAAAAGGGGGGGGGCAATATAAGAAAATAAAACCTCTGTAAATGAAAAGCCCCACTTAAAAAGACACATTTGTAGCCAGACAACGGAAACCGAGAGCATTCTAAGAATGTTGCCTGAAGACAGGTCTGCAGGAGGGAGGAGGGGGGCAGGCCGACCACCCCTCCGAGAGGCAGCCTGTAAAGCAAACAACCAGCCACGGGCGGGCCAGGGGCCTGGACAGTGTCTGCCCTTCTGTCAGCCTGACTGGCCATTCCCCGGAGATTAAAGCAGGAAACTCACACTCCAGCCCATTCAAAGAAAAATACTCTAGCTCAGCCTCTCCTTGAAAAGTGACTTTGTCTTTTCTTTCTTTCTTTATGAATGGAAGAACAAAAGTTTTGCCCAAGAGGCAGAAGAATCCAGGTTTATCTTAAAAAGCTCGCAGACACTTCCGGGGAATCTGAAAACTTATGTGTCCCGCTGACCTCTAGGCCCCCAATTATTCCCAGTTCCTTTCTGAGCACTTTTCACTTTGCTTTTATGAGGCAAGGAATGGGGCACCTCAGTCTAAACCCAGAGCCCAAATCTGTCAACAGTTCTGGAGTTCGCGGAAGGGGCTAGAAAGCCCTTCCTAAGATAACACGCGGCTCTGCGAACGCTGGGGCGCTGCACGGGCGTCATTCTGCTCATAAAAATGAAGCCACCACCTCCTCCACTGCACGCTCGTCCAAGCCAGGTCTTCTCCCGAATGCCCGGGACACACATCGTTGGCTCAGCCCCTGTGCAGGGAGACGGAGACCCACAGTGTGCTGGGAACAAGCTCCTCCGTCCTGGGCCACAGGGTCCCGGTAAGATCAAAACCACCAAGACTCTCAGAAGAGGCCTCGCAACTCCCTTCCAGTCACAATCAGCCTCTCGGTCAGGTTCAACTTCAACAACCTCAATCGATTTTTCAAAGTTGGGGCTTGCAAAGCATTCATGATCTGCCTGCTGGGTGGTAAAAAAGGCTGCCCTTTGGAATAAGACTACCGGGAGCTGAATTCATCACCAGGCTATGGTCAAGCTGTGTGGCCTTGGACAAGTTACCTAACCTCTCTGAACCACCTTTCCATCGTTTATAACAGGAGGTTAAGAACTACCTTTCTGAGTTGAGGGAGGGCCAAATAAACTAATATATGGAGGGTGGCTAGCACAGAGATTCATAAACTCTGGTTTCCTCTCTAAACTTGGAATTGACTGCTCATAATTCAGTTTCTAGATGTTAGCCAGAGACTCTGACTTAACTTCTACTCTGACAGATCATTAAATTCTGGCACCGACTGAAATGTGCCAACACCAGCAGAGACATGATTTCCACGTTTCCCATCCCTCTTCCTCTCAAAGCCTGAAGCTCCTAGGCAGCAGGAACCCTTCTAGTCACCTCATTTCCCCGGGATGCCACAGGCCCCCACAGGCCCCCCTCCTAAGAGGAGGGATTGCGGAGGACCCATGGGAGGTGACAGCGAGAACGATATGAAAATGGAGCACAGTCCTGTCTGGGAGTATTCAGGTGCTGGATGAAAACCCCAGCTGGACCAAGTAAACATGCCTGAGGTTTTAATTGGGGCCCCCAGGGATGCCACTGCCGCCACAGTTCCAGAAAGCCTACCCGCTCCTACCCCCCTGCTCTAGGGTATCACCTGAACTGACCTCACTGTATTCTATTCCAGGCCTGGTCAGAAGAAAGCTGTCTGCTGAACATCAAAGTACAAGACGTGCACTTCTGTTCTTTCCCCACGAACACTGCTGTTCCAGAGCCCGGTTTGTGCCTCTTCCTCCTGCAGCTTCCATTTAAGCCAAATGTGTGGTCCCCTGCTCTGTCCACCCCACCTACCCCCCAGGACTTCGCCGCTGCCCCCACTGGGCTCCCAGGCTTCTCCCCCTAAGTACACAGCGTGCGTGTCTCCCACCTCCTGGGGGTTGGAGCTGCTGGAGCCAGCCGCCGAGTCCCGAGCGGTCTCTTGCAGAGAGCAGATCTGGCAGAGAAATGGCTGTTGACTCTGATAATCATCCCCGGCTGCGGACAGTCTCTGACCTCCACTCAGGCCACGCCAGCCTGAGACAGCTGGATCGGTCTTAACCCACAAATCGATGACTTCTGGCCTGTTCTATGCCTCCTCTGGGAAAGAGTGGAACTTTCCCCTTCTGGGATCATCATTTAGCCTTAAGATGAAAGGCTTAAATAGTCTGACTTGGATATATAGCAGAGATAACTTCCTTCCCGCTTGGATCTAAGGGAGAAAGTGAACCAGGCAGGCTCCCTGACCTGAAGACACTCACAGTTGTGTAGGAAGAGCAGGTAAAACCTCGGCACAAAGTACAGGGACATGGCTGCCTTACCGAGGACGTAGGCGAGGAGATGGCTCCAAAGACACAGAAAAGCATGGAAGTTTCTATCTCAGGTCAACCTCAGATGGCCTTCTCGAAAAGCTGAATCGGGAAGGATGAGCACTGGTTGGCTACAGAGAAGGGCACTCTGGGCAGAAGGGGGACAAGGCCCCCACGCTGGACCCAGGGGAACGTTGTTGACTGGGGAAGGCACGTCCTTCCAGCTGCTGGCACAGATCTGGATGGATGTGGGGAAGCAGGGAGAGGAGGGTGGGGAGGGGCCGGTGCAGACTGTGCCCTGCCAACATGTTTAGAATCAGCCATGGAGAACCAGGAAAGGACTCTCCACAGACTCGCATGCTTCAGAGATCACAGGGGCTTCCTAAAGAAGGTCTACAGGACAATACTGCAATATACTGCAGCTCCAAGACTGGCCCCCCGTAGAAGATGAAGGATGGGGAAGGCAGGCCAACTTCAACACAAAAAACAGGAGGCCGGTGAGCCCAGTGCTCAGGATTCTCCAGCCTCGCTCTGGCTGCCTGGCCACCCGTTTCCACCCATTTCCTGAGCCCCTCTCATGAGCAGAGGCTCCTTGGTCTGGTACCCACTGGTCTGTGTCCTCCGTCTCTCATCCTCGAGTAGAGAAGTGACCGTGGCAGAGAAGAACATGGCCACGACTGGAATTCAAGGCCTCCGGAGTGAAAACCCTTCCCCAGCTACCTGCCAGGCCCCTCTCTCCTTCTGTTTCACCACCTGAGTCCGATTCTGAATCATACCCACAGCATGCCCTGGCCTTGGCCTCTGGGTCCCTGCAGGTGACAGCCTTGTGCCCTACATCCCTTCCAGGGCCTCACGGGAAGGGATGAGACATGCCCCAGCCGGCCACAGTGACACTGCTCCCCCCCCCAAGCCACACCAGAACACCCCCAAACTCCAGCTCCAATCTGAGCCACCACGAATCCGTGCTCCTTCCTTCCCCAATCTGCTTACAGCAAAACTTAAAAGAATCTTTTAGCCGCCACCCAACCATGGGGACATTTCTGGTGAGTCCAAAGTTTCAAAAAAACAAAACAAAACAAAACAAAAACTAAGCATAGCCCTCTCCTGCGGGTGTTTTCAGCCCCATTCCGTAATTTCCACAGGTGCACTGGGGCCCTCCTACGTGAAGAATAGGGCTGTAGCAGGAGGCCGCCCTGAATATATGATATGGCCATAAAGGCATTCAGACCGCAGAATGGTCTCCCATAAAGCCTTTGACAGTCCTCCCGACAGGAAACAGCATTCTAATGTAGATTTCTCCGATTTTCCCTGGAGGAACTCATAAACTCCACAGGTGCTGTTAAAGGAAGAAAAGCCAGGCTAGGGGCTGACTTCCGTCTAACCCTCCCCCTCTCCAGCTGAGGCCTTCCTGCCCACAGCTGCCCGACAATCAAGACACCGGGCAGACACCTGTTCACCATGTTGGAGCACTCCCTCGGTCCCGAAGCCCTCTCTCCCCTGGAACTCCAAAGCAGTGGGGGTGTCCCCTCCAGCCTCGATGATGAGAACTGAATGGGCGAGGAACACCTTCAGAATAAAGCTAGGGAAGATTTTCAGGAAAGAAGAGACTACTGAAAAACTCTTCTCCAGAAACAACCGGGCTCAGGATCCAAAAAGGGCTATAGGGTTCTTTAGCACATCGTTCATGATCATCCTCACTGCTGCCTTTGTGCCCACCTTGTGCGGAACGGATTCTCCGCAACCCCTCTAGACACCATTGCAAGCAATGAAAACAAGGAGGCTCCTGCAGCCGGTGGACTTCATCTGTGTGCTGCTCCCTGCACTTTGCTGAAAGCTCATGTTTTGCCATTATTCTCCCTGACACAGACCAATGCCGGCTTTATAATAAGGCAAAAGCCAACACAAACCTTTCCAACCCCCAAAAGCGGGTGCTCTACTCCCCAAGTCGAATGCACCATACCTTACAACAAAGCTGGTCATTTCAGGCAGCCCATGAACAAACCCGGCAAGAGTGGACTCAACTCCACACCTACGGAGCACCTACGGAGGCTGCTGCCTCCCTGGGGCTGTGCCTTTGATCGCAGCGGGAGCCCTTCATGCCCCTCGGGCGAGTGCTCGGTCAGCCTGACACCCTGGCTCCCCCGCCCCGGCCCAGAGATGCAGAGGCAGTCAAGCCAGCAGGGGAAAGATTTCAAAGCCAGTATCTGTTCCCGGGGCTACAACAACTCGGGGAAAAAAAAAAAAAATTCAGCAGCAGGCCTTCCAAGCGGAGCTCCATGTGCCCCGGGCTCTGCTGGGTCAGATGGCAAATGCCACGGCTCTCGGTCTTCTTCGCACTGAAGTGTTTCGCTGGGTCACGGTGCTCTCCGCTCAGGTACATACCAATCCGTCAGTCTAACTGTCCACGGTCAAACAGTCTTTTTAAACAACATGACAGTTTTGTACTTGGAGGGGAACCACGTACTCTTGTGCAGAGAACAAAGGGTCAGGAGAAGACCGCGGGGCTCTCCCTTAGGAAGGCGGCCTCCAGTTTGCTGCAGGTGCCACGCTGACCCCTGAAGCACGTGCCCTCCCAACGGAATCTCCACGATCCAGGAACACACCCCAACAGGGAAACCTCCCGGGAGAGCCACAGATGCACATCCTCAAACTTCTTTTACTTAAACCATTTCCACTATAGAAATCAAGAAAACACCAGCCCTTGGCCAGAGCTTCCCGCACAGTCCTGCTGTAACTGACCCTAGAGTCCAGGAACCCCGATCAAACCCTAACTGAAACAGAAAAGGAGGGGCCCCTGGGTGCCTCTGATGGTCAAGCGTCTGCCTTCGGGTCAGGTCATGATCCCAGGGTCCTGGGGAGGGGGAGTCAGGGGGGAGCCTGCTTCTCCCTCTGTCTCTGCTCTTTCCCCCACTTGAGCCCTCTCGCTCTGTCAAATACATAAAATCTTCAAAAAAAGAAAAAGAAGGAATGGGAGCTCACTTTATTTGTGCTAAATACCTTTAATGTACACTTCTAGCTTCCCATCAGGATCCTTTATTGGCCCCGCAAAGATGACTTGGATATGACTGGGGGTTTTCACATCCCCTACCTTTTGTGACAAGACCAAGGTGCTAGATTATTCTTGCTAGTGCTCCAGTCAGCAAAGAGAGTTCGCAGCTGCTTCTAGGCCCCATTCCCAAAAGCACCAGAGGCTCCGGGGTGGAAGAGCCCCACATTGCACAGCTACTCCTTCCCCAGCTGAGCAGTGTCTGCCTAGGAAGGGCTGGAGGAGACCCCACCCATCCCTCACCTTCCCAGCAAGGGCAGGGGCAGCGCCCCCTGGTGGTTCTTCTTGAGCGAATCTCCCAGAGTCCCAGTTAAACCCCTGGCATCAGGGCTTTGCCCATCTGGGGAGGCTGTCAGGTCCAGGGAGGAGGACTCGCAGGGCGGGTGACCACGCACAGAGTGCCGGCTGCAGCATCCGCCACACAGAGCATGGTCTGGAATGGTGGGAAACTGGACATTTGGGGAATGCCCAACAGGAAAGGGATACTTAATGCACTCTCCAGTATCCAGGTGCAGAGAAGCTATGTGCATGAAGAGTTTTTAAATGATGCAGATGTACTTAGGGTATAACATGCAGCAACAAAAAGATTTTAAATTGGTGTAGAAATATATATTACATGTTTATGTTACCTAATACCTATTTATATGTATACATTAGTAACACTGTTATATTAATGTCAAACAATATTATATAGCATATATCATGTGTTACTTATATGACATATAACATGATATACCATACATTACATATAGTTAACATGTATATATTATATTTATGTTTATATATTGAAAAATGTCTACAGGGATTGCCTCTAAATGAAAGAATTCAAGATTTCTGTGATGCTTCTTTAAGCTTCCCTATAATGTGCTAACTCTATAAACTGTATTAAATTGTTATCATCATGAGGAGAAAAGTACCGAAGAAAAATATGTCTCCATGAGGTCTGATTTCCAGTGTCTTTGAATTGACACTGCTTTTCCATTACTGTCAAAACAGACTTTTGCCTTGAAAAGCCACTGAGGTATAGTATAAGGAAGAGAGCTCAAAACATCGGCTCTGTAAGGATATTTCTGGTGTGAGTCTCCCTTCTGAAGGGAGCTCGGCAAATCCCATAGATCTCAAAGCCAACATATCTCCCTGCCATAAACCCTTCTTCTGTGCCATCTCAAATGCTGTTCTCCCCCAGCCAAATCCCCTGCACACGAACTACGATGAGCAGAGACGTACTTCCCACGTCAGCAGCCAACACTGACATGAGACTGAATATTGGCCAAATATTTCTTTCTGACTACAAAGATGTGATGATCTTCAAAAAGTAGAGCAGCCTCCACCCATCCAATAAAGCGCCCTGGAGATCATGATAACACCCCTAACAAATAAATAGGCCTTGGCGCTTATAAAAGGGTTCTCTGCGAGGGTTTCGTGTTACTCTAGACCTGTTTCACACACTGTGAAGTGCCGGTACGGCCACTGCTGCCAAGCTCAGACTGCTCAGTTTCGGCAGGCTCCCTGTCTTCTCTTGCCGCCCTGTCCTTTGTGCATACTGTGTGTTCCATCTGCCTGGGAAGCCCTTGCCCTCTCACCTGCGATATGAACTCATACTCATCCTTCAAAACCCAGTTCTGGCCTCTCTTCTATGGGCGGGTGGCCCTGACCTCCCTGAACAGACCTGAGCACTACACTTCTTTGTTTCGGTTTAACAAACTTGTAGAAGCCAGACTAGAGAGACAGAACCTATGGCTGATATGCCAGTGAAGGATACTGTGCTATGTACCCGGGGGAAGCCGAATGGTCCTACAAAAAAAACAGAGACTCAGTACTCTGGCACATGTGAAACGCAGAAGCAACACTGAAAACAGGAAGCTTCTCTGAAACACTGTATACAGAGCACGTGGTCCCTCCTCTCCCACCCGACGGCCCCATGCCGAATGCCAGCACACAGACACTGACCCCCCAGCAAACACCCCAGGGTTCCTCTTGACATGAACTGAACCAACTGAGGACACCTAGGCCCACCAGTATAGACATACTCTTGCATTTAGAGACCTCCGGAATACCAGGTGATTCAGTCCTGGGCACCCAAAAAGCAGCACCTGCGAGGCCATCAGCTCCCTCTGAGGACACAAAGCTCCCCGTCAAGCTTCTCTCTCATTCTTACACATTTTGAAAATCCGAGGGTCACAGCATCTGAAGGACTGAACCATGAAAAGAACATCCAGGAGAAGAAAGGACATTAAAGCAATGAGAGAAAAACCAGAGATACAGAGAGAATTAAAACGAAACAAAACAAAGAAGACTTTATCATCCTCTGAGAGACTGGAGGGCCATGCTTTGTCAGCAGCCCATTCAACAAGAGACCCACAAATTACAGAGAAGGAGCCCTTCAAGGTGACCCAGGCTGTCCTCTGGTTTTAGAGCTGAGGGATGGTCTTGGGGCACGTGAGTCACTATTAACAAAAATATCATACCCAGAGGGGCTTCAACCAAAAGCATGTCTTTCTCACAGTTCTGGAGGCTGCAAGTCCAAGATCAAGGTGCCCACAGATTTGGTGACCATAAGGAACAGCTCCCTAGTTCCATCTTCTCGTTGTGTCCTCACATGGAGAAAGGGGCAAGGGAGCTCTCTGGGGTCTCTTATAAGGGCATTCATCCTATTCATGGGCCCCCTGCCAGGACCTAATCACCTCCCAAAGGCCCCAGCCCCTAACACCATCACACTGGGGCTTAGCCTTCAACATGTGAATTCGGGAAGGACAGGACCATTCAGTCTGTAGCAGGGACCCATGGCTATGAGTGGACAGGCTGGGGATGTGAAAGCCACACATTTCCATGTGAAAGAGTTCTAGCCGTGCTGTTACACCATTCCCAGTCAGTTCTGCTGTAACACTTGTTTCTAAACTGCAAATTCGTACCAACAGATGGATATACCTGTGAATTTTCTGTGTGCTTAGGAGTGATTTCTTGTGCAAGAAGCACTATGGTGAATGCAGAAGAACGATGCCCAGCTAAACTGAGCTGCTTTAGCAACTCGCAGAACCTTCCAATATCTACCAGCTACCTCTTGTAAGGCACACCCGTTCTCATCTGCTATAGAACGTTCCCTATCATTCCACACCTCCCTCCTTCCCCTTCGTCACAACTCATAAGCTGCAACCCTTCCAATGCCCATTTCCACAGGCAAAGTTTCATTGCTCTTATCTTGTACTTCACAGTAAAGTTCTAGACTTAGGGCAATACTTATGTACTTCCTAACCACTTCGCATGTGTAAAACCGTGCTTTCCTTTTCTAACAGGACTGTATCTTTTCTTCCCCCGGGTGTCACTGATGAAGTCTGTGATTGTGCACCTGGAACCCTGATTTTCCCAGGACCCCTGTGGTTCCTATTGTGCAATTCTGCATGATTCCGTGATTTTGAGGGACATATACGTCTCGTTATAGCAGAATCGACTCCAATGTATTACTGTATTTCTGCACACAAACTACTTTTTTCTGGAATTTCTCTGATGCTTGAACAAAGGCACAAAGAGTAGGAGTGCTGATTCTGGTTTGGAATATGCAGTCGCCGCCACTGAATCACACACCAGTCACTCCTCGTGGGTTACCTCTGGTGACCCCAAAACTTTCATCTCCCGCTTGGCCTTCTCCCTGCATGGACTGAGCTGGAATCTGTTCCTGGGATACGGCCATTTGTTGGGCTTTGTTAGCATAAAAGAAACCTGCATACCATCCGTTTGTTTTTTTTTTCCTTCCACCAAATACAAAATAAAATCCAAGCATAAATAATGAAATCTCCATTCCTTTCTTTTGTTTACAAGAAAGTAGCCACGCCTCAGGGAAGCTGTGAGCTCACACCTGGGTTCCCATGCGGCTGTTCACCCATCTGTTAGCTGGTGACCTTAGACAGACTCCCTGACTCTCTGAGCTCTGGTTTCCTCTGTCATGAACTAGAGATAACAAGGCTTACTTCAAAGGGGTTTTGTGAGGATCAAGTAAGATGATGGAGTAAAGGGGCACCTGGGTGGCTCAGTTGGTTAAACGACTGCCTTCAGCTCAGGTCATGATCAAGCTCTGCGTCAGGCTCCCTGCTCGGCGGGAAGCCTGCTTCTCCCTCTCTCACTCCCCTCTCTCACTTGTGTTCCCTCTCTTGCTGTGTTTCTCTCTGTCAAATAAATAAATAATTTTTTTTTAAAAAAAGATGATGGAGTAAAGTATTTAGCACAGTGTCTAGCACTTAAGTGTTTTTTCCATTTTTTTAAGGACTGGTCACGCTAACATCCTTACTAGTCACAAACCTATTCCCTCATCCATGTCTTACGTTATTTGCCTACATTGAAATCCCCAGTCTCCCCTCTAATTTAGAGCTTAAAAACTGCAAAAAGGAAAAATGTAAAGGTACAAAGCCTCTGAACTTTTGGGACCAGCTCTTCCGGCTCAAGGTGGCCAAGTTCTCTCCTTTTGCCTCTCCCTCCCATTAATAAGCTTGCAGCTGTCAGTTACTCATTTATTCAATATCCGCTACGTGCCTCATATCCACCACTGGGCGGTTGAGGGACTGACTACACTTCGGAGAGACTCCGTTTTCTCAGCACAATGAGGTTAATAATACCTATTATCTAGAAGGTTGTTGTAAGCCTTAAATGACTCAGGACTGGAAAGCACATTTTCACTGCCTGGCACATAGCAGGTGATCAGCAAAGAGTTGAGCTTTTATCAGGCAGCATGGTGATGAAAACAATGATGGACAGCAAAGCTGTCAGGGAGCTCTGACTCCAAAAAAAATAAAGACCCCTTTCCGTTGCACTAGCTCAGGGGACCAGCAGCTCCTGTGCCGGCCGGGAAGGTCTGCAGACCTCTCTCCTCCTACAGACCTAAACTTGCTTGAGCTCATGTCTCATTGGCTATGGAACAATGACATTGACTATGCCCGCATCGGACTGAAAAGGCAGCAAGCTTGCTTAAACGTGATTCATCACTGTCTCCTGCAGTAATTAGAAGTATTTTGGTTGGTTCTAGGTCAGAATGACCCAGTTACTGTACTGTTTCTTCACTGCCAAAGTCTGTGGTGAACCTTAAAACAACAACCATAGACTTAGGAAAAAATAACTGCTCTGTGGCTTTTGCTCAAAGGAAGGACATCACTGGCCCCACTCCTCAGAAGGAAGGTCTAATCACGGAAGTTGCTCATGCTCAGTCTTGAATTTTACCAGACTGAAGTATAATCTTCGTGGATGCTCCCCCCTAACTGGAGCTCCTAAAACCTGTTTCCCCAGAGCCCAGTACGAAGTAAGTACGAAGAGAGTGTTTATTGAAGACGTGTTCCTATAGGCAGGCGAACTTTCCAAAAGTAAGGAAAAAGAGAAGTCATGACCCAAAATACAGAAGATTTGCTAAACTCTCCAGAAATAAATGAACATTTTCTACTTGCTTCTTGCTAATGTTGACTCATTGGCAAGGAGAGTTTCTGCATATGCAATACAACATGCTTACGGAGCACAAAAGGACATGAATAGAAGACAGAAAACACATACGGATAGAAAGCTGTATCACTCACATCCTTAGCACCTAAAACAACTGTAATTTGTTTAAATGCACAGAAAAAAGACTGGGAGGAAATATATGACAATTTTAACAGTGGATGTTTGGGGAAATGGAATTATTAATCTTTCTAATTCTCTGTATTTTTTAAAATATTTTTTTATTTTTGAGAGAGATCATGAGCAGTTGGGGGGGGTGGGCAGAGGGAGAAGCAGACCTCCGTGAGCTGAGAGCCCCACGCAGGACTCGATCCCAGCACCTGGGATCATGACCTGAGCCAAAGGCAGATGCTTAAATGACTGAACCACCTAGGTGCCCACTGTCCGCATTTTTTACATTTTTTCATAAACAGTCATGTGTAGTTTGTACAATTTTGGGGGGCTGGGGGTCGATACTAATCATAACATTCCATCAAGCTTGAGTCCACTTTGGGGCAGTACAATACGGAACAGGTGAAGGGACCCGTGTGCGAGAGCCACCTGCGCCGTGCCACGCCCACCTGCAGTTGTCCGGAAAGGCGTGCCCTGGCTGCTGTGTTTTCAGGAGCAGCCTTCAGCTCCAGCTCCTCAGCTACTCGTGCATTTCAGTAACAGCTCCCCCAGGGTAAACAGGGCACCCTACTGGGGGCTGAACGAGAAGCAACATCCCCAGAGCTGTCCTCCAGGTCAGCCACCCTCCTGAGTCCCTGCCTGAGGCTACCGCCCCCAAACAGCAGCCCACTCACCTATAGAATGCTTTCTCCTCTGGAACCTGACATGGGGGTCGACAGAGGTCAGGGCTGCAGTGGGTAGACTTGGACACAACTTTTCTGCCCCAAGAGAGACCTGGGATGCCTCCCCTCCATGAACACCAAACTCCCCATCTTTCTATAAATACCCCGTGTGTGTGTCTCCTGCTACTGGGCACAGCCACACAACCCCAGGGGGCACCATTCACATTGTAGGCTGCATACACAGCGCCCCCTAGAGCAAAGAGGCTGTACCAATTTAGGTTCCTATCCTGGAGAATGGGAGTCCGCTCCTTCTATGTCTTTATTCATCCTTGATATTGTCAGACTTCCAAATTTTTGCTCATCTAGTCACTGTGAAATGGTATCTCGCTGTGGTTTCAATATGCGTTTTCCCCTTGACTAGCGAAGTTGCGCATCTTCCCATGTTTGTAAGCTTTCTCTTGCCCCTTTCTAAAGTCTTAACTAGCCCTTCAGTTGATTTACCAAACTAAAAAAGCTTCTGTGAATATTAATATCTCAATTTGACCTTATACTTCCAGCCCCTGACAAACAATACATTCTAGATTCTCCATTTACTGTTTTGTGGGGGTTTTTCCCTAATGGGGATGAGGGGATCTCCTCCATCTTCGCAGGTTTTATACTACAGATTTGGCCGTTTTGTTATTTTAAATACTCTATTTTTAGAATTTCTTCCCATTGTTTTCAAAAGAGAAAAATCCTCTGAATCCTGGTGAGTGGGAATTTTCTAATTCATTATGGAAACCAAACATAAAAGTGGAGAAAATAAAAATAACTAGCCTTCTGATTATTTTTTGAAGCTAGTAACTACACTGCATTACAGTTCTCTACTTTTAGTGACCAAAGTCACATTTGAACAATGTTGAAAACTGCCTAAGCCAGTTGAAAAAAATTGTCAAGGTTGAATTCTTCATCCAATCTGATTACTGAACAGCTTCCAACCTAAAAAAGTTATCTCATCATTCTTTTAGAAAAATCATCTATAGCTAGCAAAGAAAAAAGTAAAATTTGACAAACATACCATTTTATAAGAGTACTGGTATTAAGGATTTCTCCCAGAAAAGACAGAATTTGTACCACTTAATGCTCACAGAGTATAGCTTGGCAAAGTGCTTTATAAAACATTCTATAACCACAGATTTTACAGCTAAAAGGGAAGTCAAAACTATCACCTGGTCCAACTCCTCTCTGCCTTACACTAAACTATTATATCATTCTAAAGACAAAGGATAGGACATGTAATCCAAGTAAATGATTCTGCTACTTTCAATAAGGGTGTTCACATGTTATTAACTTTTGCCATTTATGAATAGATTTGTAAGAGATTTCTGCCACTAACTCACTTCGACATAAATGTGAATTTGGAGTGGGTGATAGGAAGGTCTCCATCTTTAACAAGTCGTCATTCTTCTGTTCTACCAGAACACTGACCCCAGGATTTTTCTGATCTGTTTCTCAGACACAACAGCAAACACATGAATTCAGGGCCCCTTCCCAGCATGGACAGAGGGAATAGGAGCCTCCAACCTAATCTCTGGTGTACTGGCTCCCTGAGCAAGTTTCATTATTAACAGAATGTGATCTTACAACCTCAGGAAGACTGGTTCTGCAATCTCGCTGGTTTACTCTATTCAACAGCAGTTTGACTGTCAATGCAGGAGAGAAGCCTACAAAAAAAAGTTAAAGGAAAGGGAAAATAAGGAATTCGGTGAATCTGTATCAGCAAAACAATAGATGTAAAGACTTTGTTAAACTATTGGTAGAATAAGGACCCTGTGAAAAGCAATTATAAGAAGAAACACTCCTCCCAGGTCACCCTGCCTCTTTTCTTTACAACACTCATCACACCAACAATTCACTCTTCAATGTCTGTCTTCCCACAAGACCATGAACTCTATGAGGGCAAAGACCACATGTTGTTTTGTTGATTACAGGCTCCTTAGAGTCCAGCCCATGCTGGCTGTCTCCATTTACTTCCTGATTGAATGAACAAGTGCAGTGCTGCTAGTTAGAGAGAAAAGACTGTCCAGGAGTCACACAGTCCATCTAATCCACCAGGCGCCCAAGTTTACTCTTGGATCAAGTTTCACTACAGGACATTTTTAACCCCATTAGCTGGGTCCCTCGTGGATTAATGACAGCTTCACTATAATAGTACAATGCTGACGTTTTTCCAACACCGTCATGGAAAACGGCCATATGGAACTGGCTCTTGGAATTTGCTGACATTATGCCCACTATGTTATATGTCATTTACATGCAACGCCACAGCAGAAATTATTTTGAGAATTTAATGCCAGAGGGAGAAAGAACTGGTATGTTTCTCCCTTTCTGGTAATATGCCTACTAGTACTTACCACTTCACCATTTTGTGCTGACCACCACATAAACAGTGATAAATGCATACAAAAAATAGGCATTTACTAACTTCAGGTAAAACAGAAAGCTATGTGGGAAAAACAAAAACTAATACTACTACATGTACTAATGTATTAATACCACGTATATGGCTCAGCTGTCCAAATGTTTACATTGCCATAATGCTGTATATGTTGAGTTGAGCTCTCAAAAACTATGAATAACCATATTGGGTGGACGGAGACCAGAATGGGTGTATCCGTATGGGAAGAATGGGACAAGGGTGAGAGGAAAATCCTTATCTTCTACATTAAGAAGTTAATAAATATTACCCCAAATTCAAAAATCATGAAGTAGTAAAATATGTTCTCTGGAAATGTCAAGATAATTACCAAAAGCAGTTAAAAGGATTGAAAGTTGTTGCCTCCCCAAAACAAAAGGGATAAAAGAATAGATAACTGCAGAGACTAAGACAACAATTAGTATTTGACATATAATACCTTTATTTCTTCTTCATTAAAATTCTCATTTACTAATGAGAAAAACTCAGGCTCAGAGATTAAACAACCAAGATCACACACCTAGTATTTAATGTAGGTTTACTGAAATCTAAAGTTCCTAATTTTGCCACTATATTATGCTCCCTCTCTACTCCCGTATACGAAAGGAAGTAATGACATAAAGGAAGAAAGCTTAGAGTCACAAGGTCTCATAAAATGCTAGAGCATGTAAAGAAAGAAAAAGGGGCAAAGATGAAGACAAGTGAAGAAGAATAATGTTTAAGACCACTCAAAAAGCTCGGGTTATATTAATCCAAATGAACTCAAGCCCCTAATGAACTTCTTTTTTGGGGGGGGGGGGGATAAAACTAAATTGGCATTAATAAAAATAAGGCTTCCACCAAAACCTGCCATGTGTCTGATCCCTCCACACAATGCTGGGACAATCCTTTGGAAGTGCCATGCCCCACACAGGAACTGTCACTGGGTCCCAGGGCAAGCTAAACTCAGAAGAGCGCTTAAGCCCATGCACTGTGAAGTTCACAAGCAAGGAGGACCTCAGAGCACAGTGTGGGAAGGATGCCAGGAGTCAAGGAAGAGGGGAGATATGCCATAGACGGAGTCAGAGGTGGGGACATCCAGGCTAGGGGTTCAGAACCAAGTCTTTGAGAACTGTGACTGGGTTTGGGGTCCGTCACATGACACACCGTATAGAGGACAAACTGCACAGAGTCTGATGCCCATTCAGCCAGGGACAAGATGAGTGATGTGTTTTGGAAAGCACAGTATGGAAAGCAATGATAAGACGAGAGCAGACCAAGGCCAAATCTGTCCCAGACAATGAGGTCATGCTGACCTTCTGGGGAGAAGTGGGTGTTCAGACAGGACACGGTACCACAAGGCAAAAGCAAAAATACCAAAGTGCTATTTGCAATCCTGCAGAAGAAGCTATCTTAAGGACGTACTATCTACCTGACAGGCCTGGCACATGACCTTCCCCCAGAGGCTGCTGTGCCCGGGTGCCCCACGTGTTACTTTGTTCCATCCTGTGCAGTCCTATGAGCTCAAGAGGAGAGCAAACGCAAGAACCAGAAAGATGGAGTGTCTCGCCCAAGGACATACAACTAGTGAGAGGCAGAGTGGGACTTGGATGCTAATCTATCACACTTGCAAGCCAGTGACCCCTCCACCTTTCCTCTTACCCAGTTCCATCTCCTGGAGACTGGCCACTAGCCTGAAGGGATGAGCAGGAATCTGCCTCTGCTCTGCTCAACCCAGACCTCTGGCTCCTGAGCCAGGCCAGAGTGTCTGGTCACAACCACCTCCCACAGAGAGGTCTGGCTGTCCCTCACTCTGACTGTGGCTTTGTCCTCCAGAACCTTCCCTTCTGCCTGTCCGGCCACCCAGCCTCCAGGGCAAGCCTCTCGGGCTGTGAGGCTGTGCAGCCTGCCTTCAGGCCTGGCCTGGCCTGGCCTGGTCTTGATTAGCCTACCGCCTACAGGCCTTGCAAAAACCCTCTCCGTGTGTGGGGCTTCACCAAGCCTCACCAGTAATGCCCAAACTGTCTTCTGTAACTGACACCTTCTCGAGAGGAAGGAGGAAAAAAAGGGTGAATTTCATATTTGAATTTCCTAAATTTCCACTGGCACATTTAAAAGCAATGTTACATCTGTGTGAGGGTGTTTCCTTGAAGGCACTAAATTATTACCCCTTTCCTGGGAATCAAGTGTCCTGCAGCTGAGCCTGTATGAAACCCTAAGAAAAGACTTGCCCATGTATGTACTTACAGAGCCTTCCTTCTATGCCAGGTACTTTGAACCAATCGGTCGAAAAGACAGTGACAATTCACCGAGACCTCAGAACCATGAGCTACACAGAAGAGTGAAGGACAGTCCACTGAGGCAGAGAGGAGGTGGGGGCAGCCTCCTGTGAGCCGTGATGCTCCCTACGTGGGAAGGAGACCGGCCAGAGACACCCGAAACAGCAGAGCTATGCCCAGGCCCTCCTGTCTTTAGGTTTGACCTGACATCTACCCAAAGATGCCCAAGGGTGTGAGGGCCTCTGCAGGTCTCTGAGTTGAGGACAAGATGCCTCACTACTGTGTTCAAGGAAAGGCACACATCATGAAGCCTACATTTGGGTAGAGGTTCTAATCACACTTTTGTGGAGTACGTGGCAGCCGTCTGCAAGTCAAGTGGCAGCAAAATCTTTACCTACGGCACGAAGTAGTGGTAACGGCCTGCATTACTTGTATGCGACGGGTCTGCAAATATATTCGCAGGTAGACTTCTTGGCGTGGTAACATCCGTTTTGAGGAAGAGCAAGCTCCATGGGGACGACTGAAGGACATGTCTCTGCAGCTGCTGCCGTTCCTCAGCCCTCAGTGTCTGGAGGAGAGACCTGATCGGGTTCAGGGCCACGAGGCAAGCAGAAGGGAGTTCACCGCACGGCAGCTCTGGAAGTCAAGGCCAACCGGCAAAGACGATGCCGGCGTGGGACTCGACTGTTACCTTTCAAAATTGGAGGGACTGACATATTCCAAATTTTTCTTCACCTTGGAATGTGAGTCCATTCCCAGAAGAGCCCAGCGTGAACTCCTGCTGATGGGCGAGTGCGGCGCCTCGGCGACGTGCCCGGTGCTCCCGTGACGACAGAGGAGCAACACAGACGATGCAGTGGGACTAGGAACACAGGTTCTAGTGCCAAGCCGTCCATGGCTGAGACCCAGGTCCCCGCCCGCTGACCGTGTGACCCTGAAAACGTTACTTACTCTCTCTGGACCTCCGTTTTCTCACCTGTGAAAGGAAGGGAATGCCCCCCAACAAGGATGGCCACAGCCTGCTCCCGGGAAGCTGGGAATGTCACCTTCCACGGCAAAAGGGGCTTCGCGGAAGTGATTAAAGTTACAGACATGGAGATGGGGGGACTATTCCAGATTGTCCAACAGTCCAGCCTGGTCACGAGTCCTTAGAGGAGGACAACCTCTGTCTGTAGTCAGACAGCAAGGAGACAAAGCAAAGAAGGAGAAGAAGAGCGGGAGGAAGAAGAGGAAGAGGACAGGGGGAAGGGAGTGGGGTTAGAAGAGGAACGAGAGATTCCAAGGGTCGCAGGGGCTTGACCAGTATGGCTGGTTTTGAAGATGAAAGAAGGGAAGAGCCAAGAAATGCGGGAAGCCTCTCGAGACTGGGACTGGCCCTCAGCAGACAGCCTACACCTTAAATTAAGCCAACAACTTAAATAAGCAAGGAAACAGATTCCTCCTTGAGAAGCCAGAAACGAACACGGTCCTGCTGACACCTTGATTTTGGCCCACAGAGGCCAAGACCTCCAGAATCATAAGATAATTCTGTGGTGGGTTGTTTTTTTTTTCTTTTAAAGCCACTGAATTCATGATATTTTGTTACAAGAGCAAAAGGAAACTCGTATTCCACCATAAAGGGCTGTTGTTGAGACGGGAAGAGTTTAATCTGCAAGACACTTAAAGCAGGAATTACACATAAGTCCTTATCTTTTTAAACGGTGAACAAAATACATAACAGTTCATGTTTTCCCAGAGCTTCAGTCTTGTAGGGGAGGATACAAAACAACCAAACAAGTAATGATATAAAATGTGAAAGGGCCAGGGGCGCCTGGGTGGCTCGTGGTTAATTGTCCAACACTCAGTTTTGGCTCAGGTTGTGATCTCAGGGGTCCTGGGATCCAGCCCCGCGTCGGGCTGTGTGCCCAACACGGAGTCTGCTTGGGACGCTCTCGTTCCTTCTCTGTCTGTCCCTCCCCACTACTCATGCTCTCTCTTTCTCTCCCAAATAAATAAATATTTTTTTAAAAAATGTGAAAGGAGAGCATGAAATGTGAAATGTGAAAACAGAGAAAACACAGCACAATCAGCCACAGGTGGTTGGACTTCCCAACTTCGCAGAGACCTAATAAAGACCTTCATACATGGTCAGCGCCCATGTCCAAATGCCTTCCGTTAGCAGGACCACAAGTGGTAAGATCGCAATAGCCCTATACTACAATATAGGTAACTATTTTCATCGAACTAGGGGAACCTGGATGGCCTAGAGAGTTAAGCCTCTGCCTTCGGTTCAGGTCATGATCTCAGGGTCCTGGGATGGAGGCCTGCATCGGGCTCTCTGCTCAGCGGGGAGCCTGCTTCCCCCTCTTTCTCTGCCTGCCTCTCTGCCTATTTGTGATTTCTCTCTCTGTCAAATAAATAAATAAAATATTTAAAACAAAATAAAACAAAAAAACCTCCTGCATGAGATCCTCCAATAAGGCAAGACTTGGGAGGGGTTCTTGCATGTAAAAAAAAAAAAAAAAAATCACCCATTTATATCTTATGCTTACATTTTTCCCCCTATTTCACTCTATTTACCTAATAGACCTGGATGAGTTGCCCCCATGATACTCAAATTGCCAGCAAAATGTCATCAGAGTCTAGCGTAAGTTGTTTCCACAGGTTTTAGCCCTGGCTAAATAAAGCACCTGCCCAAGGCCAGGACTTGCTAAAGGATCTGCATGAATTAAGACCCCCATGCTCCCTAACTGCAGCAGTGCCTCCCGGAAGCAGAAACAAAACCTCATCCTGTACAGGGCACCTGGAATTCAAAAATTCAGCATCCGAGACACAGATGAGAAGGCCCAGAAGGAGGAACAGTGACTTTTCTTATGGAAAAGAAAATACAGTCACACTACCTGGACAATCAAAACTGCCTTTAAAAATGAGCATGATTTTCTCCTGTACTAAAAATTTTTAATGTGTTAGGTTTCACCTTTCAATGATTGTGAGGTGATCCATTCCTGCCAGAAAGGGTTCTCAAGCTCCTTGTGACTTGACATGAGACCCCTATCTGGAAAGAAGGCCCCTGTTTCCTCAGCAGGGTCCACCCCAGGCTGCAGGAGATGAAAGAGAACGGGGTTTTGCTAGTAATTAAATATGCATAGACCATTTTGTCAGAGTTATTGGTTCTTTCTTTCCCTTTGCCCTTGAATAGCACTAAATCAACAACAACCTCTCTTAGGAAAACTCCCTGCAACTTGTGAAGTTACCAGCACCGTTTAATTACTCCTAAACGTTTCACCACCAGTTGCTAAATGTAACAGAAACAAGAATTATATGAACACACTAAAACAGAAAGATCATAAGCCTGCACTAGTAGTCAGACTAATTGGTAGGACAAGACAGACCTGTAGGAAAGTCCTTCTGACAATGCCTGTGGGACAGGACAACTAGGTGAAGAAACACCAAGCACCTTACTTTGTTTTCAGTAACCAAGGGAGCGAGGTGGCTACCACTGTCACCTTTAAAGGGACAGACTGATGCTACAGGACCACAGGGCTTCAGTGGCCCTACCTTGGCACACCTGTTCCACCATCCGTTAATGAAAACAATTCACAAAACGCGAATGTCGAGGAATGTGAAAGAGGAAGGCAGAGTGACCCCTATCAGGGGTGGTGGGAGGACTGTGATCACATTTATTTATTTGGGAGCACAGAGGGGAGAAGGAAGGAGCAGAGGGAGGAGAGAGAGAATCCCAAGCAGGCTCCATGCCCAGCACAGAGCACAACTTGGAGCTCAATCTCACAACTCCGAGATCATGACCTCAGCAGAAATCAAAGAGTCAGATGCTTAATTAACTGAGCCAACTGTGAACACGTTTATTAAGCAAGGATGGTGACTTCCATGTGATCTCCATCTTTCCTCGCCACCTGAGAAAAGTGGACCAGTGGAAATCATTTTACAGGAGAGGAACCAAGATCCTGAAATTTACCAGGACACTCCCACCCCCGAGAGTTCAACTGACACTAGAACCCAAGTGTGCCTGAGCCCCAAGTCAAGCCCCATGCCCAGGGCAAAGTGTCCTGAGGAAACACCATAGAGGGAGCGGGAAGGGGAGTTTCCGTTCACCTGACTAACAAGAAGAGCAGGAAGGTGTGGCCATAGAAGCCAAGCAGGCTGGGACGAGAAGACACCAGGCACAGTAAGGCTGTCCGCAGAGCCACCTGCTGTCCACTCTGAGGGCACGGTGTGGGCTGGGACTCACCCATCTACCCACACGCACAGCAGGTGAAGAGCTGCACTGACCTCACTGACCATATATGCAAATGCTCCCTGTTATCCGGACATCACTCCTAAAAAATCTGCTCCCAGGAAAATGGGCATTGGACCGTATCCTTTCGGTCTGGTTAACAGAGAGATGACTCTATTCAGAACTGAGAAGCCAACACAAAATCCAAGCTGAAGCCAAGTGTCTCCTATCAGTGAATGGGTGACCAGGTTAGCATGTTTTCAACCCCCTTTGAGCTGCCCAGAAATGAAAAGAGGAGGAAATCATTTGGGGAGGTCCTTAAGTCCAGCGGGAGAGGCAGGTTGATGTCCCATGGGTCTGAAGTAATGTATGTAATTACAGCGCCCAGGTTTGTCCCAAGAACTCACTTCTCAGCAGGGTGGGGTGACGTGCAGATCAGACATAAGGGGGGCACCTGGGAGAAACAGAAGCAGCCCCTCCACCTCTGTGCTTTCGCCTCTGTGTGCCCCCACCTCCCATGTCACTGCCTGTCGAAGCACCTGTCAGGTCAAGAAGGTAACTGTTATGGGTTAAGTATGGGCCCTCCAAATTCATATGGTAAAGTCCTAACTCCTAGCAGCTCAGAATGCCATCCCTTATTTGGAAATACAGTCGCTGCTGATGGAGTTAGTTGAGATCATACTGGAGTAGACTGGGCTCTGAATCTAAAAGCGGGGGCGGGGGGGCTTACACACAGACACCCCGACGTGGAGAACACGATGTAAACACTGGAGCAATGCTGTCGTGAGTCACAGAGCTGCTGGGACCTGGGAGGCTGGCCTGAACAGAGCCCTCAGAGAGAACACGCCCTGCTGCCACTTTGACCTTGGACTCTGAGGCTCCAGGAGTGGGAAAGAAGGCATCTCTGTGGTGTGAGCTACTCAGTGTATGGTGGCCTGTGACGGCAGCCCGAGGAAAGTAATTCAGCACATCCTAGTCCATCATTCGACCACCCTAGCCCCTTCAGGCTCCTTTAACAAAACACCGTAGCCGGCGTGCCTTGTAAACGACAACTTTCTCTGAGTTCTGGAGGCTACAAGTCTGAGATCAAGTCCCAGCGCAGTTGGGCTCTGCTGAGGACTGCCTTCCGGCTGGCAGAAGGGATAAGGGACCTCCCCAGGGTCTCCTTTATAAGGGCATGAATCCCATGTACAGGGCTCTACCCTCATGCCCTTAGTACCTCCTGAAGAGCCCACCTCCCAGTTACTATCACATCGGGGGGGGTTAGGTTTCAAAATATGAATTTCATGGGGGGACACACCAACATTCAGTCTAGAGCAATGACTTAAACCTTATCTTCACCAAGAGGACCTTCCTAAGCTCCCTCCAGAAAGGGGAGGTTCCCTGCCCTGCCCTCTGTTACAAGGTTCCCCTTTCCAACAAGAGACGGTATGCTCCCTGTAGAGTGGGAAGAAGGACCCTGGATGGAAGGACTCAAGATGAGAACCTGAGCTAAATCCCTGTGCTGGGACTCCGAAACCAAGAGATGCAGAGGGGAGGAGAACAGGAAGCAGCAGGGGCACGGTTAGCTGCCGAATCCCGTTGGTGGCAGAGCACAGGACCAAGTCCCACAAGCTCCTACACCAAGGACCCAGAACAGCCTTAAAATCCCAGACAGGCTCGGTCACAGCCTGGGAGCAGCCAGCCCCTGATCGCTGCTGTCCCCAATCACGTGCATCCCTTCAAGCCCCTCCCAGCAAAATTCTTCACTTGAATTGACTTCAGGGAATCTCTATTTCTTGATCAAATGAGGCAAAAATAAAATACCTGGTCTTCTACTGCACTCACAGGTACCTCCACCGAGCAACGGTGGCTGACTTGCCCGCGAAGTGGCAAAGCCTGGAGAATCAAGAGAAGCCATTACTCCTCAGTCCACTTCCGTGTCTGGATACTGACCGGGAGCTGGGCACAGAGCAGCACTCAGCAAACACTGCTCAAAATTCAACTTGAGGGGCGCCTGGGTGGCTCAGTTGGTTAAGCGACTGCCTTCGGCTCAGGTCATGATCCCGGAGACCTGGGATCGAGCCCCACATCCGGCTCCCTGCTCAGCGGGAAGCCTGCTTCTCCCTCTCTCACTTCCCCTTCTCCCTCTCTCACTCCCCCTGCTTGTGCTCCCTCTCTAGCTGTGTTTCTCTCTGTCAAATAAATAAATAAAATCTTTAAAAAAAAAAATTCAACTTGAGGCAGTCATGCATCCACCGAGCTGCCATGTGATGGCTCATAAAGGGGTGGTGGCCTCCAGGGACGGGGGTAGCCCACGTTCCTACATCATGGGGGCTGGCACAAACCCGTCAGGGGGGGCAGCTCTGCCCAGGGAGGGAAAGGTACTCGATCACAGTACTGGGGCAGTCACCACATACTCCTGACATGCCAAGGAGACAAGATCGGCACGTGTGCAGGGATGAGACCAGACATGGAATACTTCCACGCTGAAGCAGGAGGAACAGACCAGGCACTACTGAAATTCATACAGAAGGGACGGCAACGAGAGTTAGAGAACTTTGGAAGGCTGAACTCCAGCACCCTGCTGCTTCCCCCTGTGTGGTTCCTCACTTCCAAACAGTGAACACGCCCTTGTGAGGCCTTCTCCCTGATCTTTCTGGCTCCTAGATGTCATACCTAGCCATCTGTTCCTAATGGCTAACTTCAATCCCAATTCTAATCAAGCCCATCTCGCCTTTTAAATCTGAACCTAAGAGATCTGTGATCCATTCACTTATTCAACAAATTTGCGTGGGGCTATCTACATACCAAGCACTCCTATAGGAGGCATGTTATCTTGGCTTGAGGAACCTCGGCTCTAAATCCAGCACAATAGTGAATAACACTAGGGAAAGGCACCCAACTCAGCTGGGAAAGAGGACGTCAAGCAGGTGGCCTAAAAGAGCCCGCACCTGGGTTAGGGAGGAGAGCCAGATGGGGCGAGGCAGGAGCAGCACCCTGGGGCAGAGTGAGAACCCAGCCTTATCTCCGGAAGACGGGCAGGCAGGTGCCACAGGAAGGCAAAGATATGGCAGGCCAGGGGCGCAGGGGGGCAGAGGGGTAGCCTGGCCAGCGAGGTGGCTACTAAAGGACACAAACCCACGCCTACATCCAGAGCCTGGCTCATCAGAGTAACACTGGGCCATGGCACACACCAAAGAACCTTCCAGACACATTAGAGAAGGAAGTTGGAAGAATAAGCAGGGCCAAATGGCTAAGGAGCTTAGTCTTGACTCAACAGGCCATGTCAGGAAAAAACCCTGTGCTCTGTTCCTGGAGTTCCCAGGCGGAAGGACTTCCCAGGGCAGTGCTCCCAGTCTCCGAGCCCTCACCACGCTACCCGGGGGACGGCAGCCACGGCTCTTCCCTCCAACAGGCAGAACTAACCCAGAAAAGGCCTATTAGCACTGGTGACTCTGTCCCTTTACCCTCTTTGTGCGAGGCAGCTTCCTAGGTAACATGAGTGTGAAACTTTCCCTTGGATGGGCTCCACCCTCCCACCCCCACGAGATCTAGCCTGGGGTTGGGGGGCCAGGGAGTGTTAACTAGGCCATTTGGCTCTCACACCTTAACCACACATCGTCAGGAGGGCTGAGGTGAGGCTCTGGTCTCCATCCGACTCCCCCACCTACTGCAGCTGTAACCAGGGTAAAAAGAGGACGAGCCCAACAGGAAAGCACAGCAGGGCTCAAAGCCCCCCACGGCATGACCCGAGTCGTGTTTGGGAAGGCACAGGAGGCCGCTGTGGTAGGAGTGTGACCGACCGTGGAGACGTGCCAGGAGCCGGTCCAAGCAGTTTGCAGAGGAGCAGCGAAGGACCCGAGCCAGAGCAGTGACGGAGCATGAAAGCCAAGAACACACCCACAGGGGATGACCAGGAAAGCTACAGCACCCGCGATCACCTGGCTATGGAGACAAGGAAGGCCGCCCAAGTTCAAGTGGTTGGAATCCACGCCTCCAGGAGAAGCTGGGGGAGAGAGAAGACGGGAGCGCATCCTGGATGAGATGGCATGCAGAGACCCCCGGCAGGCAGTGGGACTCCCCCAGGCTGAAGATCAGGTGGGAGGGACACACAGCCCTTGTTCCTGTCACTCGTATGAGATCCGTTATGTCAGGCAAGATGGGCCATCTCCACTTTCCCACTTCAAATGCCCAGAGGATAGACTTGCCGAGACAGTTTGAAAATATGGGAATGCTGAGCTCTAACGAGGTGTCTTTGGGATGGTGTTCCAAAAAGTGCCCGAAAGGCTGTCCTACGCAGCTGAATCAGCCTCCCCGAGCACCTCAGCCCAGGCCTCTCCATCACAAAGGCCGGAGAAGGTGAATGAATGTCTCTTGGCCCCAGGAGTCTAGAGTGTTTCACGAAAAGGCCAGTAGGCTGAGTCAAGAATAATGTCAGCGGATCTGGCCTTTGCTCTCAGATAAATATGCTGTCACCTCGGTTCCCAGAGGAGGGGCTGATGAGTGATCACTCTGCCCAGAGAACATCTGCTCTGTCCCCTTAGGCAGCATTCCTCTCTGGGAGACACAGGAGGGGTTGGTGAAGTGACCACCTTGAAGCCGCCAGGTCAGTGCCCCCGGCCCTCCCTCCACAAGCAGGCGCCTCCGGAGGGCTTCCCGCAGAGGGAGGAGGCAGATGGAGCATGCAGAAACCTCCCAGAGGCGGAGACACGGGGGAAGCGGGACAGAGAGCGCTTGCCTCGTTTATATCTACATCATTTAAGATAAAGCAGCAACCTGGTATCTTCCTGCAGAGTCCCAGGCAGGGGAGTGACGATGTCTGCATTCAATCAGCTTCTACCTACCACGCTCCCTCTTGTCACATCCAGACACTGAGCTCTTTGGGGGCGTGGTCCACCCCTGACTCAATCCCCATTACCTCAGTGCCGGCCAGAATGCCGAGCACCCGGGCTATTATTCAGAGAAGGCTGCACACAGGATTGAGTAATGAATGGACGGATGGGCACATGGATGGGACGTGTGGGTGGGTGGATGGATGGATGAGAGGATGAAATGTCGGGCGGATGTAGGATAGATGGATGGATGGATATTGAGGGGGGTGTTCTTGCTTTTTGAGAAAAAGATCAAGAACTCTCAATTAACCAGACAGATTAGGAAATGGGATGTTCACATTAATTTAAGTTTCTGATGAGTCAGAATAAAATTCCAACCCAAGGCTACAGTAGTTCAGAAAAGAGAGAAAATTCTATGGGCTAAAAAGATTATGGAAGACTTCCTGAAGGAAGTAGGCCTTGACAGGTAACGAAGAGGTTCTCTAGGAGCCCAGGACTGTGCTAGAGATTCAGGAAGTCCAATTATGGCAGACAGCTTTAATGTTATTCCTGGGCAAATTAATTACAATGGCCAAGATGCTTAAAAACTCCTTCCCCTAGAAACCCATCCTTCAGTTCTTAGATTGGAATCCCTCAGGGATGGCTTAGAGCCTTACGCTTCCCACATGGGGGCTAAGATAAAGATGTGCCCTTTTGCTGTCAGGGAGATGACCTGCGGATCCCCAGCAGACCCCTCAGAACAGATGAAAAAATGTCCTTCCTTGGAAACAAAGGGAATAGATTTGATTAGTCTGCAAGGGTTCCTGGAACCATGACCTGCCGACTTATGGTCCCATTTATGAGTAACAAACAAGAAAACAAGCAGATCCAATTAAGCCTACTGTTTTTAAATTTCTTTGCAGCTCAAGAACAAGAGAAGCTCTGGCTTTATCAAACTCTCCCTTCCCGGCAGACAGTGTGTTGAAAGAATCTATAACCATCTTCCCACATAACCCTTCCCTCAGTTCCTTCACCCAAGCTGCTCTGGCCACAGAGGGTCACTTTGACCTGATTATATTTGTCTATAAATCTTAAATTGTATTCGCTTAAGTAAAACATAAAACAAGCGAGGCTGCGTAAAATGTCTCTTGAGTTGCTGGGAAGAGTCATTTCTTTCATTCTTTTCTTGAGAGGACCCTTCATATCCACTGCTAGGTCATCAAGCACTCGTGTGGGTTTTTTTATGAGCCTTCAGATGGCCTCTTGAGGTAAGAGGTCTGAGCCCCTCTATCAGGTGGGGAAAGAGGCTCAGGGGACCGATCACTCTGCTCCATTCCAGTCCAGGCAAGCTCATTGTGCCTTCCACGAAAAATGGAGCACTCCTCAACCCTCAGCCCTACATGCTCAAGATTAATTTTCTTCTCAAGCTTTATCTCCACTTGCCCAAATGTTTTTCAAGAAAAATCCTGCAGGAGTCACATCTTTCTAGTACATTACTAAACACTTAGGGCATAGCACATAGTAAGTACTCGATAAATATTTGCTGAGTGAATTAATTTTCATTTATAGGAAAAGAGTTGCCTCTTTGATTTTCTACTTCAGCTCCATAAAAATTGTAATTCCTCAAGTTCTGCTAAATTAAATGATGACGGTTCTAAGAAATGAGTTCTCCCCCAGAAGCCAGGGTTGAAGGAGCACCTAGAAAAAAGGGAGCATGGCCTGGAGGGCCCCTCTTAATGCGGCCAGAACGTTCTTTGTCGAGGTGGCGTAAAGCCGGGCGTGGTCAACAACTTTATGAAGAAAAAAAGGTGGGAAGAACAAATAGAGAAAATACAAAAATTTAATTCTAATTCATAGAAATTTAGTCCTGGTGCCCGTCCCAAAACTTTTAAAAATTCGAAGACTTTAAAGGCAGCACTGCTAGAGGTGACAGAATTTTGAGTATACTAAATGCCACTGCATCTTTCACTTAAAAATGGTTAGTTTTAGGTTACATAAATTTCACCTCAATTTCAAAAAAAAAAAAAAAAAAAAGAGCCTTTGCATTTCTGGCACAGGTTCCGAGTATAATTCCGCTGCCCCGTGCCTTGGAAATCCCACCAGCTGCACACTGAAAGCCACCTGGTAACAGAGAGCAAGAATGAGCCAGGATGTTTTTCAAGGGACACAGAGGGCAGAGTGACAGGCAGGGAGAAAATTCTCCCTGAGAGTTCTAGTGGCCACGTCCCCGGAGGTCCTCACAGGGGACCAGGCACTGTGCACACATCTGGGGTCTATTATCTCATTTCATCCCCATGACGTCCCCAAGAGACGGGACTATCGCTATTACCCCAGATCTACTTGCTCTTGCCTTCTCCACTCCACACCCCTAGTGTGCACTGGTGCGAGCCATCCGTGCCCTGAATTTCCATTCCTCCACCTGGAATGCCGTCCCCTGCCCTGTTCCCACTCCCTCGCGGATTTTCAGGGAATTCAAGCCCCTGTGCCTGGGTTCCCCTTGCTATTCTGCCCTGGCAATGTCGCCTCGGGGGAGAACTGGACTTCTCTGAGCCTTGGTTTGGAGAGAAATGACAGTGTAACACCAAGAAGGCCATCACCTCTGGAAACAGGTTTGATAGCACGGGGACAGAGAGTGGCCTGCTGTTTGCCTCGTCATCAAAATCTGGTTCCCCAAGGCCAATCACAGGGAAAAGCTTTGTTCTCAAAGAGACTATGGGAGGAGGTGAGCCCCACACCCCGAGCCCGGACCTCACCAAGCCCGGCCTCCAGGAGCTGATTCGAAGGGCTCCCACTGGCCAGAGACGGGTAACAGGAGTGCCCAAAACAACGCCTTCACCGAATTGAGCACTCGGAATATGTTAACCATCAAACAATACCCCTTGGACAGCTTCAGAGGATGATGGGGAACCAACTCATTATGCTGAAACCTGATGGGTAAAGAGTCAAGCACTTCTCTTGTGTCTCCCATGGCAACTGTATTTTAGAGTAGCCAAAGAGTGACGAGGGAAAGTTCTCCATGAGATTCCAGCAAATACATGAAGAAGAAATTATAAATCAAGGTATCATCATTTTGCAGACCCTAATGAAATCGAAGTCTTGGTAGTGACCATCAGTTGTGGCTGCATCCAATGCTGAGAGACTGATGGGGAATTTTTAAACGGATGGATCAGGCTCATGATCCCTGAGCCCACTGGCCGATCCCAACATCACAGAGCCAATTTATGGACTACACAGGGGAAAGGTATGTATTAAACTACAGCCCACTGATGCAGTCATTAAAGTCCAGAAAGCAGGGAATTGCAAGAGACCAATGACCTAGTCTCGACAAATAAATGCCACGTGAATGGGGATAAAAAAAGGAAGAACTGCTATAAATCCAAAGACCGTTAATAGATTTATCAATAAAAGCACAACATACAGACCTCATTTGGATCCTGATTCCAACAAGCAAACCAACTTCAAAAACACATTAATGATACATCAGGGGAAACTGAATGCTAACTGGATAGTTCAGATTATAAGAAATTACTGTTAATTTTTCATTTAAGTGTACTGGCTTCTTTTTTTAAAAAAGAGAATACATTTAGAGATACCCACAAAACTACTTTCAGGTTTGGGGTTGTTTTTTTTTTTTAATTGAAGCATAGTTAACACACAACGTGATATTAGTTTCAGGTATCCGAGGTGACTCAACATGTCACGCCGTACTCAAGCGTGGCTACCATCTCTCCCCATACAAGGCTACTACAACGCCATTGACTACACTCTACGTGCTGTGTCAGTATTTCTGAATGAAACCATGTACCTGGGATTTGCTTTAAAACAACCCAGCAGAGGGGCACCTTAGTGCCTCAGTCTGTGAGCAGGTGACCCTTTGTCTTGGGCTTGTGAGTTCGAGCCCCATACTGGGGTAGAGATTACTTAAAATCTAGGGGCATCAGGGTGGCTCGTTCCACGAAGCATCCAACTATTGATTTCCACTCAGGCCATGGTCTCAGCATCCTGGGATCGAGCCCCGTGTCAGGCTCCACACTCAGCAGTGAATCTGCCTGGGATTCTCTCTCCCTCCCCCCCCCCCACTCATGCACACTCATGCTCCCTCAAATAAACAAATCTCACTCCTTTTTTTTAGATTTTATTTATTTATATGATACAGAGCACAATGAGGCAGAGTCGCAGACAGGGGCAGGCAGAGGGAGAGGGAGAAGCAGGACCCCCGCTGAGCAGGGAGCCCAATGTGGGGCTCGACCCCAGCACCCTGAGATCATGACCTGAGCCAAACGCAGATACCTAACCGACTGAGCCACCCAGGGGCCCCAATAAATAAATCTCTTTAAAAAAAGATTTTTAAAAAAGAAAAAAAAAAATCTTTCCCAAAAAATAAATGAAATAAAATAATCCCATAGAGAAAAGGAAACTGTATGTGGGGTGGTGGGCCAGATAAAACAGGATTTCCAAGTGTTGCTGATTTCTCAGGACGGGCACTGCCTCTCTGGGGCTCATTATAGTCTTTCTTTTATGCATGTTTAAAGTTTTCTACAATAAAAGACTGAAAAAAGGGAAAAAGCAGATTTGGCCCAGAACTTTGGGACTCAGGGTGAGAAATGGTAATTTCTGGCAAACCAGGGGTAAAGGAGAAGAGTCTGGACTCAGCTTTCAGGCTGTCTGTGCTCCAGAAGACAGCCGAGAGGTCGCTCTGGGCAGGCAGTGGTCCGCGGGACTCTGCTCCGGTAATGGCGGGATATAGCATGGGTCCAGAAAAAACCAGCATCTTCACCATGGTTGAAGTGAAATCCCTACGGTTTATATTGGCTTCAAAAGAATGTTTTGTTTATTTTGTTTCATTCTAAATAAAGGTTTAGACTTCACTGTTCTAGAAAATGACTGTTTGTTCCTGGAAGGACTGTGTGTGTTCTTGTTCCTAAAAGCACAAGAGGCAATCCTGAGATGTCAGGAAGGATGGGAAACAAACCTTCCCCAGGCTACACAAAGCACGGGGGGGTGGGTTGGGGGGCACACTTGGAAAGCCCGTTCTGCTATAGTGCCTCTGAGGTGTAGCCATTCACTGGAAAATGAACTGTGCAAAGTATTCCAGTGTCCTCCTCCTGAGTCCCAGATGCATGGGGCTGGAGGGAAAAGCCAACCCTGGTTGTAAGGACCAGGGTTTTTTCTTGAAAGAATGAGAAATTCCATCTGCTAAGGATCTCTGGAGAAGGAAGATCTAGGGATGGAAAGTGGACAAGAACAGCCTGGCACATGGGATCGGGACCACAGTGGGGACAGACCCGGAAGAGCTGCACACTCTCGCTCTCTCTCTCTCTCTCTCTCTCAGAACAGACCTCCACCACTGGACAAGTGAGCTACAGGCTGTCTAGCAGCCTCTGAAAACAATCCTATCTACCATGTGGTTTTGTGCTTTCCAGGCTATCATTCCTTCCTGGGATCATTTAATATGTTATTGCAAAGGAACACAACCCAGGTTTGCACAACTTAGAGGAAAGAACTAGGGCTTTCTTTAAGAATCCTTACTTAGAATAATTCAGGAAAGCACAAAATTGCCTTTTTTCTCACCCACTCCAAGGCCAGCAGGGTGGCAGGTGATCTCAGGACCCCAGCCTCGAGCAGGGGCAGAAGGACAAACTCAGTGTGGACCACGGGACCCGCAGAAGGGAGGAGCAACTCGGGAGAAGCAGGAGGTTGTACCTGTCCAGGTGGGCGCTCCAGGCCTCTGGGACTCCTCCATCAGTAATAATCGTGCCCATTTCACAGAATAGCAAGTTCGGGACTTCTCTGAAATAGTCACAAACTAAAACGTAAAATGACACAGGCTCGCCTTTCTGTTTCCGGATAGCGAACATAAAGCCCCTGAGCTGGTAGGCAGCCCAGAGCAGACAGTCACTGCCGGGCCATCTCTGTCGCTATCAGCATTCCCATCATTTTGTCATTGCTGGTGCCGTCCCCTCATCCTGAGCAGATGTGAAGGCCTGTCTTACTACCCGCTGAGCAAAACTAGGATACATTGTTTTAACACCTTGGTTACATGAGTTATTCATTATTTTGCAATTCTGTATCAAAATCAGCACATCTCACACAACATATCATGAATATTTTGTATTTAAGAGGAAGGTTACTGTGGGTGAAGCTCTGATCCCCAAAGTTCTGAAAAGCAAGCTGTCAGTTATAAGCCCGCCGTGGGTCTCGAGCCTCAGGGAAGACCCCCCACCTGTGGGACAGCTGGAGAGACAGGAGCCCCCGCACACACACTCTGTACTCGCGAGGCCTCCCTGACCTCATCACAGAACAGGACTAGGCAAGGCCCATTGCCGAGTGTTTTGCTAGCAGAAGCAGCTGGTATAAAGAGCTGAGGGCTCTGCCTGGCACCCAGCAAGAACCAGATGCTCCATTTGCCTTCTGAGCCCCAAAAGCTGCCCGCAGGAGACATCTTCACAGTCACTGAGTCTAACCCCCTCGTTTGTCAGAGGAGGCCATCATTATTCACCTGTCAGGCTAAACTGGAGACACTCCCTTAAAAATGCAATTTTAGAAAAAAAACAGTTTGACCTCCAAATTTGTCCTCCTTCCCTTCCAGCGGGAATGTCCTTTCCGCGTCGCAAGCCCTTACATTGCATCCCTTTAAGGTGCCAGAACGCAGAAGACCTTCCTCCGTGAAACTCTCCATGACATTCCCAACCAAAAGGGCTCCTTCGCATTCCTGCATCTCCAGGATCCCTTTAGAGTACTTTCCTTCCTTCTCCTACCAACCAACTGCAAGCCCAGGCCTTATTCTTTCCTTTCCTGCCCGGCGTATATCCCAACACTTAAGCGTAGCAAACTTTTAATAAATGAAGGCAGAAGAGAGAGAGGGAGCGCTATATGCGACTTAGAGAAAGCAACTCCCAATTCCTAGCCACTTGCAAAGGCATCTGGTCTTGAAGAAAATAATAAATACACCAGCTAGACCCCTAACGTTCTCCATTTGCCTCAATGGGCTTCCCAGCATCCAATTAAGAAAACACACCGATCAGGCGAGGATGTGCAGAAAGGCTGCTGGGGGGATCAATCATGACGAGAGAAGCTTTGGTTTCTGGGCCTCACCGAGAGTGGCTGGTGCCCTCAGGCCCTCGGCACAGGCTCGGTGCCCAGAGAAGTTTCTGTGCACAGTCTGGTCCTAGGGGCATCAGGGTGGCTGGTCTGCTTGGCTGTGTATTAATTACCTGCTCACATGTCCAGCCCCCATCCCAAACTATGCTTCTCCACGATGGGAAGTCCCACTGTCTACACTGTCTACGCTGTCTACACTCAAGCACTAGCTGATGCATTGTGGTGGGAAACACTCCAGCAAAGACATAGAGAATGGTATCGCTCAATAGGACCCCAATCTCCTAGTCTCATCCCTCATCTTCCAGGTGATGAGAGTCCCCCCCAAAGGAGCCCAGAAGTGGGTGACTGTATCCTGCCTGACCCCAGACTAAGGAATCAAACAGGCAAGAAAATCCACAGCACAGGCGCTCATGTCCCACTTTCAGAAAATATTTTCTTACATGTATATGATATACATCATCCATGTTTGCATCTAGAAGAGAAACATTTTATTTACTTTATATGCCCCGTAGCCAACCCAGGTTCCCGGAGGCGGTGCGGCTGTTATGCGTGAGCACCCCCACTTCTCCTACTTGACCTTTTCAGGATTCAGTGAATTTAACCTATCAAGTGACCCCAAAGGTGAAGACACAGGCACACCTCTTCCAATTATGCAACCGCTTGACCATCCTGAGAAGACATCTGTGCCCAAAGATCAAGCCCCTGTAACTCACGGAAGGGAATCCCAATCTGCCCTTTCTTGGTTACTGCACATATGCCCCTCCATCTCCATGACCCTTCCACAGCAGAGGGACAGACGTGAGGAGGAAAAGGGTGCTTTCTCTTGCCCAAAAGGCTGGCAAACTAAATGGAGCTTCAAACCGAGGAGAAAGAAGACATCAGAGAAATCTGCAAACACAGCGAAGCTTTCTTACAAGATGAGGACTCTGCCAGGCTTTCAAACAGGGAGCGTGCAGAGAAGCAAGAAAAGGGAGGTCACCACATTAATGGTCCCTGCTGCCTCAAATTCTTGCGGTACTATGAGTCTGGCATTAGAGGAAAGGCCCGCGGGAAATACCAGTCGTGGCTACGGCCTAAACAAGCTTACAAGTGCCCCCAGTCCCCGTGACCAAATCTCAACTGGAAGGATCCAGGAAGGCCACCGGCCAGCCAGCTTCAAAAACCAGAGGCTGGGCCCGCCAACCCCTTCAGCTACACTTGCCTGGGCATTCCGAGGCCCGGCAGAGAGCTTCACAGAGAGCACCAGGTTTTCAGAGGCAGCTTGGGAAGGACACAGGGTTGGGGGACAGCCCACAAAATGACCACTCCACCCCACCCTCTGAAACGCCCGCAGCAGCCGCTTCCCATTGCTCTGAAGTGAAAGTGTCTCATCTTGAACAAACCGTGAAAAGTCCGCTGGGGCAGGCCCCTCCCTGGCCGCACACTCCACCTTCCTGGCGTGCGCCCTCTGGCAGACACCTGCCGCGTCAGATGTGCCCTTGGGTGCTCGGCCTCCCGGGTCAGGGCAAAGTGCCCCACAGCCTCGCAGGGACCGCCAACTCTCCTCAAAGCACGTCCCAGTCTAGATGGGGTTTTTTTGCTCTCTGCTCTCCTGGACCTTTCTTCCCATTCCTCCTTGTCCATCTGGGGACTGTTTGATGGTCTATCCCCCCACTCCACTGAACCCTCGTGCACACAGGGGCCACATGTGTGTGGCCCACCAGCCTGTCCGGTGCGTGACCCAGCACAGGTACTAAACAAATACCCAATGTAGCACTCAGCAAACATCACAGCCTTACATTAAAAAGAGTGAGATCCTGCCATTTGCGACAACACAAATGGACACAGAAGCTATGATGCTAAGTTAAGTCCCACCACCTGGGTGGCTCAGTTCATTGAGCATCTGCCTTCGGCTCGGGTCACAATCCCAGCATTCTGGGGACTGAGTCCTGCATCGGGCTCCCTGATCAGTGGGGAGCCTGCTTCTCCCTCTGCCCCTCCCTGTTTGTGTTCGCTCTCTCTCTACGTCAAACAAATAAAATCTTTAAAAGAAATAAAAATACGGGCGCCTAAGTGACTCAGTCGTTAAGTGTCTGCCTTCAGCTCAGGTCATGAACCCAGAGTCCTGGGATCGGGCCCATGTTAGGCTCCCTGCTCGCTGGGAAGCCTGTTTCTCCCTCTCTCACTCCCCTTGCTTGTGTTCCCTCTCTAGCTGAGTTTCTCTCTGTCAAATAAATAAAATCTTTTTTAAGAAAGGAAGAAAGAAAGAAAGAAAAATAAGTCAGAAAGGCAAATGCCATATGATTTTACTTCTAGGTGGAATCTAAGAAAACAAAACAAATGGATAAATGAACAAACAAAAAGCCAAATCAGACCTTGAATACAGAGAACAAATTGGTAATAGTGGGGAGGCCAGGGGAGAAAATGAGTGAAGGGGAGCAGAGACACAGGCTTCTGGTTATGGAATGACTAAGTCACAGGGACGAAAGTAAAGGCACAGCCTGGGGAACCCAGTCAGGGGAGTCATAACATCAGATGGTAACATGTGGTCGCTACAGTTGCGGGGAGCACAGCATTACGGAGACTTGTTGAATCACTACATTGTACAACCTGAAATAACATAACGTTGTATGTCACCTATACTCCAATACAAAGTAAAAATAAAGAAAAATAAAAAGCAACACCTTTCACGCTGGCCTGTCACTTTTTCACTATAGAACTGTAAGTAACTTACTCGTCTCCCCGCATCCCTGCACCACCCTGCAGGGTCACCAACCCTGCGTATCATCATTTTGCCTAATGAATTAGATATTACAGCATACCTTACAATTGCTTTTCTTCCAATGTCTGCTTACAAGTGGGAACACTTTCACCATTTGTTATACCTTATCAATTTGTTATTATCAGAGTTCCTCAAGGACAAAGTCAATATTCTGATGCTTTGTCTATTGCTGATCATGGTCTTGATGTATGCATACCTTTCTCTAAACATATTAGATATAACAGATATGAAAATATTTTTGATTAATTATCGCAAAAATGATATTGCACCAATATTAAAAGTTGGAAAGGAAATATTACCATTCCATTAAAATATATCAAGATTTAAAGAGAATAAGTAGCAGCGGCTGCTAGACTAACAGCTTCTGCCACATTGGGAATTACTGGGGAGACGCAGCAGCTCCTGCCTCTGGTTTTCAGCTTGTTCCCCAAAGTCAACCCAAACACCACTTTTTAAAATTCTGTCCCCCCCCCCGCAAAAAAAACTGGCCACTACTATTTCTGAGGAAATCAATGAACAAGTAAATGACATCTTCCAGAAACCTTAAAACCACTCAGGGTATCTAGACTGGGGAGCTCATCTTCGACCCCAGGCACATGAGAAACCCCTATCCACACTGGGCTGAGGCCAGGAGGGTTGCATCTCCTGGGCCACATCCTCTGAAAATTTTTAAAATTTTGTTTATTGATTTGCGCGAGAGAGCCTGCACAAGCCCGGGGAGGGGCAGAGAAGCAGACCTCCCACTGAGCAGGGAGCCTGATGCTGCGGCTCCATCCGAGGACCCTGGGATGATGACCTGAGCTGAAGCTGAAGGCAGAGGCTTAACCAACTGACACACCCACGTGTGCTGAAAATCTTTTCTTTCCACCAGCCCACCCTGCATGAGCTCCTTCTTGTCCAGCACTGGGAGCGAAGCTTGTCCCCAGAAGTGGAACAGGGCAGGGGCACCAACGACAGGCTTGAGGGCAGTCAGGCTTTGGTCTGAATGCCCACGCCCCACACCCCAGCTGCAGGATCCCCATCAGTGAGGCTTCCTCAGCTTCCGTTCCTCCACTAGGATATGAAGATAGTCAAACGTAGCTCCTCGGGGGCTTGTTATGATGATTAGGCACTCGCTCAACCAACAAGGGGCCTTCACTATGCGAAATTCGATGGATAAAATAAGAACGCAGGCAGCGATACAGACGAAGTGCCTGGTACCAGGTTTGTGGCCAGTAGATACCTTCTTATTTGTAATTACTGCCTTCATTCAGGGAAACGATTAAAGGAGCAAATGAAAGCCCTGGGCGAGGCTCCACCTCATCCTGGTTCTGTTCACATAAAAAGAAATCCAGGCTGTACGAAGTTAAAATCAGTTCAGCCCAAACAGAAATAAAAAAGGCACCCTATGGGGTGCCGGGGTGGCTCAGTCGGTTCAGGGTCCCCCTCTGGGCTTCGGCTCAGGTCATGACCTGAGGGCTGTGAGATAGAGCCCCGTATCAGGCTCTGTGCTCATCAGAGTCCGCTTGTCCCTTTCCTCTGCCCCTCCCCCAGCACTTTCACACCCTCTCAAATAAAATCTTAACCTTAAAGGGGGGGGGGGGGCTTTAAGAATATGATTCCTGAAAATGGAACATAGGAAGGACCTGGCAGGAAGTAGGCACTTCACATGTGTTTGTGGTTGGGCACCTCTCAAAATCATCTTCCTAAAAAGTATACTGCAACATAGAATCTAAAACCACCTTCTCTCCGTAATGAACTAGATTACAGTATGCACATGGAATGTCTAAAACACTTCACGTCCCTTTATGGGGCGCCTGGGTGGCTCAGTTGGTTAAGTGACTGCCTTTGGCTCAGGTCATGATCCTGGAGACCCGGGATCGAGCCCCACATCGGGCTCCCTGCTCAGCGGGAAGCCTGCTGCTCCCTCTCTCAGTCCCCCTGCTTGTGTTCCCTCCCTGGCTGTGTTTCTCTCTGTCAAATAAATAAAATCTTTAAAAAAAAAAAAAAAACCACTTCACGTCCCTTCATGGAAAAAATCCCCCCCTCCCAAGGCTCATCCTTTCGCCCCTGGGCTGCCCCTGGGCTCCGCCACCGCTGTAGCAATTGACTCAAAAGAGCTCAGGACCTAAATGAATAAACGCAAAGTGCACAGGGAACAGCACTGGATGAAACAGCATCCCTTCATGAAACACTGAGCAAAGTTCACCGGCAAATTCCAGGAGGCCGCGGCACCCCGCTCGGGCCCGGTGGGGGTGGTGGGGGCGGTGGGGGCCCGGATGAGGGAGCCCTCGCTCCTGCCCTCCAGAAGCTGGGCAGGCAGTGCGGGGAGGCACAGGTCACATGTGACCATAACACAGTGCGGTCAGCACAAAGGCAGAGTTTCTGTCCTTGTGGGATCTGAGACTCTGAGATGGGACCTCCAGTCTGAGATCTCCATCTCAGCCAAGTCATAGAACAGGTGAACTGGGGGAGTGGCAAGCCATTCCACAAATCATTCCATTTTCTCACACCTTGGGCTAACACTGAAATCAAATGGTACCTTGCCAGTGTTCTCTTTACCTTCTCTCTTCTTTGTTCCTTAGCCAAAATCTACTCTAGGAAAATGTGCCAGGGACCTACGTTTGGTCCCCCATACTCAGATTTCCTCCCCAAGAGGTGCCCGGTGATGGGCAGAAGTCTGGCCCGTATCCGCTCCCTGCCGTGATCATGTCAGCTACCCAGAGTTATCCATCAAATCTCAGCAAATCTCAGCAGTTCCCTCAAGAAATAATAGGTAACTTGAATGAGACTTCTAAAATATTCCTGTTAGCAAAGTGGACAATTTTTAGCTACAGTAAAAAGTCTTTTACTAATCAAAAAAGGCAACCATACTGTCTTAGTTTTTTAAAGCAACAATTCTATAACGCAAAGTGATTACGTAAAGAGGGATTATGATAAAATACAAATACCAAAATTTGTGTGGTCGAATATTTACACTAAAAACACACTTCAAGGTTCCTAACACACCTACTGGAAAAATCACACGTACAATGTGATGGCATTTTTGGTAATATGTGTATTATAAGTGTACATTTAAAAAAAACAAGAACTTATTTCTATGTAGAGGAATTGTAGTTATTTTGTATTTGTCTCTGTTTTATGACTTTTCCGCAGTTTAACACATCTAACACTTGAAATGTGAAGGAAAGGTTTTCTAGTCTTTTCTTCAGCAAAGTAAATAAATAAATTTTCCTCAGGACAAAACAGAGAGACTGCTGTAGATGGTGAATGCAAATATTATTGATCAATTCTTGTCTAGAATTAATAGCACGATGGAAACTCAGCTCTCCAGGGTTCCCTGTGGGGAGACCCTTCACACACTCGGAGCAAAGTATCTCACATACTCGGAGATAACCGTGTTTAGACATGCCTTTGAAGTCCCCAGCCATCATTCTGGACAGCCACACACTGGAAACAAAAGATCATTCTCACAGTCCTGTCTGCAGCACCCCAGCTGCTTCCCCTTCTGGTACGTGCCCTCCGCCAGCCACTGCACCCATGGGCCTGATGGGCGATGGGCTCAGCAATGTCGGAACTCTCCACATCCAGCCGATGAGAAAACAACTTCTTTCTTTCCTTTTTTTCCCCCCAAATCAGCTTTCTGTCTTGACAGCCCAGCTGGGGAACAGAGTTTATGAAATAAATGAGCAGTAATAATAATAACCTTCCTTTCAAAATTAATAATGTGTTTATAGGGATTATCCTAGGGCATGGGGATTACAGATAAATTTTGCTTAACTGTGCTATCTACCTTTTCTCCAGTGAACGCATCTGTGTGACAGAAAACATTTTGTCTTCTTAAAGATTTATTTATCTGTTTGAGAAAGCGAGCAAGTGGGAGGGGCAGAGGGAGAGAATCTCCAGCAGACTCTCCACTGGGCATGGAGCCCAATGCAGGGCTCGATCCCACAACCCATGAGATCACAACCTTAGCCGAAACCAAGAGTAGGACGCTCAATCAGCTAAGCCACTCAGGCACCCCGGTTTTTTTTTAAAGATTTATTTATCTATTTTAGAGCAAGAGAGAGACAAAGTAACAGAACACATCTTAAAATAATAACAATAATCTTGAAAATGTAAACTCAGACTTCCAAACCTGCACTTGAGCCCTGTGTGCTCCATACACTGGGTTTTAAACAGCCGGCTGCTGGAAGCCACGGTGGAGGCGGGGGTGGGGGTGGGGGGTGGGATGTGGGGGGACCTCGCACGAGCCGACAGCTGACATCAGTCAGACATCAGGCAGGCCTGCAGCTGACCGAGGAGACAAAGCGGGAGCCTAACCCGGTCATGCCCATGCCTACCGCAAAGTCAACCCCACCCCAAAGGTCAGGGTGCCCCAGACTGACCCAGGACACCCAGGGTCACCCACACTTCCCTGGAGGGGAAGGCTGCCCAGCTGCACAGCAGCAGCAAAATTCACCAGGACGTCAGCCCCACCACCCACCCGGACCCCCCGCGCTGTGCCTCACATCCACCCCCCAACAGCCAGCAAGTCCTGCCCCACAGTGTCCCTGAGCTGAACTATCCTTATGGATCTCTGGAAGCCTAAAATTATCTATCTGAGCACCTCAAACTTTTGTGGCTCAATATATTTGACTTGGTAATAAAAAGCACCACCAGTTCTTTTTTCTTTTTTTTATGTTATGTTAGTCACCATACTGTACGTCATTTGTTTTTGATGTAGTGCCCATGAGTCATCGTTTGCATATAACACCCAGTGCTCCGCGCAATCCGTGCCTTCCTTTATACCCATCACTGGGCTCACCCATCCCTCTGCCCCCCTCCCCTCTGAAACCCTCAGTTTGTTTCCCGGAGTCCCTAGTCTCTCATGGCTCATCTCCCCCTCTGCTCCACGCCCCCCTTCATTTTTCTCTTCCTTCTCCTAACTTCCTCCATGCTATTCCAAAACCACCAGTTCTTAAGATCGTAAAAGAAATCAACTCAAAAGCAATTCAATACAGGAAGACAGCCTTTCTAACAAATGGCACTGGAACAACAGGATACTCACCTGCAAAGAAATGAAACTTGACCTAAACCTTTATACCTTATATAACTCAAAATGGATCACAGACTTTTATGTAAAACATAAAACAGTAAACTTTAAGAAAACACACACACAGAGTTAAACATCCTCATGGTTTAGGGCAAGGCAAAGAGTATTTAGGTTTGATGCCATAAGCACAATCCTTAAAATGATGCATTGATACACTGGACCTCATCAAAATGTGCAAAGCAAAAGACCCCATGAGGATAAAAAGACAAGCGACAGAAATGCATGAAGATATTTATAAGCCATACCCAACACAGTAACCAATACATGGGATTTCTTTTAAACTCTCAAAACTCAACAGTTAAAAGATGAAGAGACATTTTACCAAAGAAGAAGGACACATGGCAAACAAGCCATCAAAAGATGGTAAGCCTCACTGGCCACCAGGAAAACACAAATTAAAAAACCGCAGTAAGATGTCACTATACACCCATCAAAATGGCAAAAATACAAAATGGCAACACCACCAAATGTTCAGCATGCAGAGAAACTGAATCTCCGTACAATAGTGGTGGGGAGGTAAGGTTCAGGTAAAGCCACTCTGGAGAACTGTTTCACAGTCTCATATCAAATTAAACAGGCAACTACCGTAAGATCCAGCAACTGCACTCTTGGATACTTACCCCTCCAGAAATTAACCTTTATGTTTACACAAAAACCTATGCCCAAATGTTCATACTAGCTTGATTCATAATAGCCAAAAACTGGAAGCAATTCAGATATCCTTTAACGGGTTAATGGTTCAACAAACTATAGGACCTCCACAGCTTGGCAGGGAACTCAACAATGAAACAGAATCAACGACTGATAGGCAAACAAATGAAGTCAATCTCCAGGGAATTACACTGAGTGGGCGTGGGGAGGGAGCCAGCCAAGAGATCACATACTGTATAATTCCGTGCATGAAACATTTGCGAACCAACCGAATTATAGAACTGGAGAACAGATCCGTGATTGCCTGGGCTCAGGGATAGGAGGACAGGCGTGGGAAAGGCGCAGCTATGTTCCTGAAAGAGCACCATTAAGGGCTCTTTGCAGGGATGGAAGAATCCCTAGCTTGCCTGCGCCAGTGCTGTGATACTGTACAACAGCTTTGCAAGACGTTGCCATTGGGAGAGACTGAGGGGAGAGTACGTGAGAGCTCTGTATTATCTCTTGCAACTACATGTGAATCTAAAATTATTTCAAAATAAAAGTGTTAATTAAAAATAAACAACAATGATCAGCATTTTTTTAAAAATATTCTTCTTGCTAGCAACTTGCCGTAACACAGTCATCTGAGCAGCGGAGAATGCTTTGTCCAGACTCCCTTCTTTGGGAATCAGATATTCAAGTGCAGACACAGGGCTGGAGAAGATGTGGTGTCATTCCTAGCCTTTGTCTCGGCGTGAGAAGTCCCCCAGGAATTTGCAGTCTTTACCCAGTACAAATGGGGATTGGAAGGGAGCATCCAAGGGCCAAGTCTGAACCTGTTCCTTTTCACCCATGCAAATGACGGAGGAGGTTAAAATCCCAACAAGGCATTTTTGCTCCTTTCCATGGTGATCAAATAATTGAAAGAAGGCCCTGGGGGTGACCGCAGCCCCAATCTGAGAGGCTTTTGCAGCCCTGGGAATTGAGAGCAGTGCACGGTGTGGCCAGTGCTTTGCCTCAGCAGTGCAAGAGCAAGGCGTGGAGGCTTTCTGGGCAGAAACAGGGTTCCTGAGAACAATCTCTGCAGCCACTGTACCACAGGAGGACAAGGATGGACAGGGCTCTGCAGTCAGACTCAGACCCAGGGACACACGGAATCTAGCTGCATTGCCTTCTGGAGCTTTGACTTCCTTAACCTCTCAGGGTCTGGCTCTCCTTGCCGGCAAGAATGGGGCCATCGTTCTGTACAGCACAAGGGCTGCTGAGAAAATCCCACGAGAGGGTGCACAGCGACCCAGCCCAGACTCCTGGAGGTGCTCCAGAATGCCCGTGTCCTTCCATCCCGGCTCGCCCAAATGTCACTACAACCCAAATCCTGCTTACTTGAGAAAAAGCACATTCTCCTCACTGGGGCTCAAGAGTCTGAGGTGAGTAAGCCTGAGAGCTCAGACTCTGGGCCTGGGCTACTTGTGTCCAAATTCTGTTCCTGCCACTTCCTGAGTATGTGGCCGCGACAAGCTTCTTACCTCTGTGCCTCAGTTTCCCCCCATAAAAGGAAGATGATGGCATTAGCACCTACCTCATAAGACTGTTGTGAAATCTGAATGAATTGTATGGTGAAGTGCTCGGAAAAGTGCATGACCCCAGTTTTTTAAGCACTTTTGGGGGGTAATATTTGGTCAGAAGAAATACGAATATTTCCTTAGAACCATCTTTTTTAAGTTTGTGAAAAATAATTATGTGATATGATAAAAGTATTAGGTTAAATCATATGAAACTGCCAATATTTTACCATTTTGACCCACAAAAATAGAAGTTCCACGTGCTTCTGCCTAGCAGGTACATCGTGGAGCCTTGGTTTACCCATGTGTAAAATGTTTCCTAGGCCCTACATTCTGAGGCTGTGGTGAGGCTGAGGGATAATGTGAAACACAGGCACAAAGTAGGGCCTCAAAGAATGACAGCAGCCAGCTGGGCAAAACTACCACTGTGCTTCCGGGTCTCGATGCTCAAAGAACACAACTTAAAAGTAACATCGCTGGGGCGCCTGGGTGGCTCAGTCAGTTAAGTGTCTTCCTTCAGCTCAGGTCGTGATCCCAGGGTCCTGGGATCAAGCCTTTATCAGGCTCTCTGCTCAGTGGGGAGCCTGCTTCTCCCTCTCACTCTGCCTGCTGCTCCCTCTGCTTCAGCTCTTCTCTCTCATTCTGTCAAATAAATAAAATCTTAAAAAAACAAAACAAAAAAAACTAACACAGCTAAAGAAAAAGAGGAGAGATAAGCTGATGATGTTACTGGCCCAAGTCCCACGCAGACCAGTCAGTGTCACATAGGGGACCCTCTTCCAAAGAGGTCACAGAATGACCCAGCACAACGACCACAGAAACAAGCAAGAAAGAAATGTGAATAATGAGAAATGAGTCCAGCCCCCCAAGACAGATCGCAGGTGTGTTCTCAACATCTGACTGACACGTGGCTGAATTCTTGCTACCACCTGTGAGGCCTTTATTAGTACTGGCCCCATTCCACAGATGAAGACACGAACTTGGAGGGGATTGAGTGACTTTGCCCAAGGATAGCTGGACTCAGGTTTGACTTTGGGTTTGAATGACTCCAGGCAATCAGCTCTTAACTATACTCCCATGACCTTAAGCACCCAGGTCGCCCTCATCCACAGAGAAGTAGAATCATTAACTAGAAGCAAGACCGACTAAGGAAGCCAGAAGTCAGCAGCTGTGTCTGGGATGGACTCCAGATTTACAGACCAAAGATCCCTTCCATTGACCTCTTGCCAAGGCAGTTCTAAAGCAGCTTCTAGAGCAGTGCTTCTCGACCGTTAGCATCATAAGATTCATCTGGAGGGCTCCTAAAAACGGATTCCTGAGCCCCACCAGCAGGGACTCTGATTCAGAAAACTGGCGGGGGGGGGGGGATACCTAAGAATTTACATTTACACTTTACATCTAACAATCTCCCGAGTAATGCTGATGCAGCTGCTCCATAGCCCTCAACTCCAAAGTCTCATGGGTCTGGGAGTCAGAGGAAATGGCTTTAGTGTGGGGTGCCCTCACTCCAGATAGCCCCCATATGTCCAGCTTCTCAGCCTGGCTCTGTGCAGCCCCCACACCCACTCTGGAGCCAGACAAAAATGGCTTCTCCAACATATGCCACCCATATAACCTTGAGTAAGTCCACTGGCCTTTCTGTACCTCTATTTCACCTTCACAATGGGAACACAACTCCTCTTTACTGAGTAAGGATTAAGTGAGGCGAAACATGTCAAAACTTAAGCTTAGGACAAAATGCATAACGATTTATGTCTTCTCTCACTTTGTCTCAATCAGATTCACTTTCCATACACCCCCAAACATAGCAGCCCAAATTCTATTTTTTAAAACTTTTTTCATGTCTATAGGCATTAGTAAGAATAGCAACAATACTTTCTATCTCTGCAGTTTACAAACTGCAGAGATAATGAAGGCAGGGCCCATGGCCTATACTCTGTGGGTCCCTCACTAGACCTACTGCAAAATCTGGCAGAGAGAAAGCATTCAATATGGATTTGTGGATCAAACAAACAGGCTGAATTTGCTGTCAACTAACATTTTGAGAAAAAAAAAATAACCTTTAGAGATGAGACCTTACAGTAGTTCTCACTTTCTGCTCAACCGAGAACCTTTCCTCTCTGCTAACTTCTAAGGGATGCTGTAGACAGTCAAGAATGAATGGGAGGAAGTCTGTGATTTGAAGGTGAAAGTAAAATCGAGCCAGCATCCTAGATACAGTGCGGCAAAGCACCTCTCTTGGAGTACAAAAGTCACAATTCAGGCAAAACCAAGAATATATCTTAGTAAAGAGGGCCAGAGAAGTTTCTAGAATAATCCTTCATAATAGCCAGTGAGAAAATGCAGGTTCTCAGAAAGAAACAGGGGAGATGACGGAAGGGAAAGGGGCAGAACATTTACCCTGACAGGTGTTACTCTGGCCAGGCCAGGGGCCAAAAGAAGGGGAGATCCAATAGCAGACAACTAAGAAGTCCATGCAGAAATTAACTTGAAACAGAGATACAGAAATGAAAATTTCATAGAATGGACACATATTTTTTCTTATGCTAAGATCTGGCTTGCCTGTGTATAGCTTTATAGTCAGACAGATATGGGTTCAAATCCTGGGACAGCATCTACCTGCTGTATGACCTTGAACAAGTTACTGAACCTCTCTGGACGTTGGTTTTCTAGCATACAAAATGGGAACAGCCTACTCTTCACAGGGTAGCTGTCGGGAACTGAATGACATACCATCTACATCTGGAACCCGACCCAGAGCAGCCATGTAATTCCTGGTTCCCACTGACTTTGCCCCACTGGTAATCACTAAGGGAAGAGGATGTACTCCATCTGATGGCCTAGAATTCTGTGGTGACTACAAATTACTTCCATGGATCCAATTAGATAACTGTAGTCACAAAGGAACCGATTTATAACACTTACAGTGAGAACTCTGAAACTTCTACAATGCAGTAAGACAACTGAAGCCATGGAGCCCACAACTGACTCTGCAGGACCCTTTCCGTTATTTAAACGCTTTCACTAGTCAGTGGTATTGTAATCCTACTGTGTGGAGACCAGTGGCCATTGCTACCCATGGGGTGAGCAGAGCATGACGTACAGAGATGCACAACGCCGAGGCTACACGCCTGAACCTAATGTAACATGACGTGTCAACTATACTCAAAAGACAACTGTTACTGTTTTCAAGGGATCAGATGGTGTTTAGTTTTTAAATCTTACTAAAGGCGCCCCAATCAGTTGTCCCCTATATGTGCGCCAAGCCTTACCCACCAGAAGAATGTCCCTCTTCCTTAATGTCCCCCAAGTCAGCATTGGGAGTTCCTGTGAGCTCTTACAGACGAATCCTTGAACTGCAGGATCCAAAGCTGAGTATGCTCCTCTCAGGGCTAAACTCTGGAGTGTGATATGGACTTAAGGCTCAGGACCCACCCCTACCAAATGTTATATGTTGAAGCCCTGACGCCTAAGTCCCAGCGTTGCTGTATTTGGAGACAGAATCAAAAGGAGGTTATTAAGGTTAAGGGCAGGGGGAGCCCAAAAGTAGCAGAAGGAAAGGTAGTTGTGAGCCAAAGAAATGCTCTCATAAGCGTGAGCTCTTTGTTTTATTCCCTGGTACCACCCTTCCTACCTCTCCCCAGAGTCTAATACGGAGCTAAGCTTATGATAGATATTTTTATTCCACAAATACAAAACTAACTGGACTTTTGCCTCAAATTCTCCTACATCTGGAGTCAAGACCTCAAAGTAGAACCCTTAATTGTTCCCTGTTTCTATCAGTATTTGGCTTGGCTCTCTATCCAGAGCTCAGTAAGGTCCCGAAGAATAAAACTCATCCATTCATCAAGTATTTACTGAGCGCCTACTGAGGATCAGCCATTGTGCCAGCTGCTACCGCACGACAGTGAGCAAAGGGAACGTGATCCTGCACAGCACTTACCGAGGTACCATGGAGAGATGAGACCCCAAACAAATGTCTGTGTAATTACAAACGTGGTGAGTCACATTAAATGGTTTTCAACCTTTTTTTTTTTTTTAAGTAGGCTCCATGCCCAATGTGGGGCTTGAACTCACAACCCTGAGATCAAAAGTCACATGCTCTACTGAATGAGCCAGCCAGGCCACCCCTCAACTATATTTTTTATAAGTGAAAATTGCCTACATATCCCCCAGTTCAAAAACACTTGATCTCATAATTTCTCTCCGGAATCTTTTTTGTCAAGAACGCGTAACTGCCATCCAGATTTCCTGATCGACAAGAGATCCCACAGCCACCCCACAGTTAACAGCGATCTGCACAGAGGGAAGCCTGTCATTGGACTGACTTACAGGGCCAGATAATGGGTAAAAGCACAATTTCCAGCAGGTTTTTGTTTCTGTCTTTTGAAAACAGCTCATAGACGCTCGGCTTGCCTTCACAGGTTAGTGGTTCTCAAGCTTGGCCGTTCATCAAAATCACCCAGAGGGCTTATTAAACCACAAACTGCTGGGGCGCCTGGGTGGCTCAGTTGGTTGGGCGACTGCCTTTGGCTCAGGTCATGATCCCGGAGACCCGGGATCGAGTCCTACATCAGGCTTCCTGCTTTGCAGGAAGCCTGCTTCTCCCTCTCTCACTCCCCCCTGCTTGTGTTCCCTGTCTGGCTGTGTTTCTCTCTGTCAAATAAATAATATCTTTAAAAAAAAAACAAAAAACCACAAACTGCTGGCCACCCCCCCCAGGGGGTCTGAGTTGGTCTAGGCAGGGGCCTGAGAATCTGCATTTTGTACAAGTTCGCTAACGACACCAAAACTGCTGATCCAGGGACTACAGTTTGAGAGTGACTACACCAGACTAAAAGGCAGGCTTTAGCGTGAACATAATTAAACTGGGAAGGAAGCTTACAGATGACCTAGGTGAGACTCCTTGGGTGACAGACATAGAACAGGAGCCCAGAAAGGAGAACCAACCCTCTCAAGGTCAAAACCGAACAAGTTAGGCCGTCTCCCTAACTGTCGGATCACAGGCCTTTCTGGGACACAGCGTCCTGGCAAATCCCCTTCCTTCCGCTGAGTCCCCCAAAACATGTCCTTCTCCCTGGATAATGAAGTAGTAAACTCATGGTGAAAAACACTGGGGTGGGGTATGCTATCATGTCTTAGACCTCAAAGAGATCCAGAAGGGTTGGAGTGGGGGGTGGGGAGGTAGTAGGGCAGCGGGGAGATAAAAGAATCAAAACTGACAAAATGTTGACAGTTGTCGAGGCTGGGTGATAACCACAAAGAAGTGTGTTTTACGGTTGTCCCACTTTTGTCCATGTTCAAAACGTTCCATAATGAGCTAGGTAACAGAAATCAGCTGGATCAAGACTGAACATCACACAGCTCGGAGAGGGCTTAGGGTTCTCACGCAGCCCTGAAATATAAGCCCCTCCCCCCAAAATATTTTGAACATCTGTGACATGCCAAGCCTTGGCCGAGCACTAGAGAGATTCAGAGAAAATTAAGACACGCATTTCTATCCTCAAGAAGCCTGTAATTTGGTGGAATAAATGAATGCACATCATTACGTTAGAGATGATTAAGAATGAGCTAAGACACTAAGTGGACCGAGGCAATACTGCCTCCTTTCCCATTTTATATCCCAGAAGTTAAGGGTTTTTTTGTCTCTAAGAGCAGTCAAGTTTTAGAAATGTGTATTACCATCAAAGGGTAATGTTTAATCAAAATGAAAAGACATCAAAAGTAGAAATAATAGGAAAAGGCCAAGAATCTGCTAAAGAAATAGTAAAATTACTATTTTTTATAAAACAGAATATACAATTATTTAAAAGGACCATATGAAAGAAATGGTAAGTAATATTCATAACATTTAAATGGAAAAAGACACAGTGTGACATAAACAATATACATGTTATATGACATGTAATTTTGAGCAATGTTTAGAAGCATATAAAATTTAGTTTTAATACCAGGAAAAATACACTCAAGTGTTATCAGTAATTGTATTTGGATCATAGATTTCTGATATTTTTTTGTTTTGTTTTGAACTCTTCTGTATGGTCTTAAATTATATGTCATAAATACACATTACTACTATCACAACCTTCCCTCTCCTGCTTTAAGTGCAATTAACTTTAATGTCCTACAATTTACCTGTATATACAGAAACTGAAACAAAAAGCCAAGAGGGCCCATTAAGCAGTGAATGAGCTGAGAAGAGTAACTGCCTGGAATCTTTTTGAAGAGATTAGAGGTGCCAGGGCCCTCCGGAATGGCCGGGCCAGGCTGCCTGCAGCCAGCTCTCATGGTCAGCTGCCCCCACGAAGGCCCAAGAGGCTTCCTTTCCCAGTCTGGACCAGAACCCCTGAAGCATGGGGGACAGGGAAAGGTACAATTATTAAAGGCAGGCTCCTTTACCCTCTTGGTGCACGAAGGGTCCCATACCACAGCCTTTGTTTTCACGTCCTGGTCCCTCTCAATTCTGATGACTGCCTGGGCATGCCGCAGGGGCACAGGGGTGCTGGGGCAAGGGCACAGAGGCACAGGGGAGCAGGGGCATGGGGGGCAGGGGCAAACAGGGGCAGGGGACCTGCCCTCTCTCCCTAAACTGGAGTCTGTCTTCTTCTCATTCTGATTTTTCAGACTTTTACTAGCTCTACTTTGAAAGTGCCTCTCAACACTCCAGAATTGATCATTCAAATGTTGAATCCACAAAGGGGATTTCTAATGTCAAGCATCAGAATGCACACCTACAGCACCATGGGAGGTCAGTAAGTTGCTTACTGATGAAAAGAAAGCGCAGTCACTTTCACATTATGCACAGAAAGCTTTAGACAGGCTCCTGGAGATTACAAACTTTCTTGTTAAAAATTCCAAGACAAAAATACACATATTTAAAGTGTAGCTTCGAGGTACCCACCAAGTGAGATCACAAGTATTGGTCCAACTGGCTATCTTTCACTAATTAAAAACATGTAAACCACAAACAAACGGTTTAAGCCATCTGCAATAACAAGAAAGGGCAGGATGGAATTTCAGCTGCAATGGAGCTTACTTCTTACTCCATAAAGAATACTTGTTCTAGGAAACAGCAGTGCCCCTAGTCCGCTGCTCTGGGGAATGGAAACTGTCACAGATCACATTACAAATTTTTACTGAACCAGATTCCAGCATGAAAAGATGTATAGCAACATCTCCTCACCTGTGTTTCATTTCTTCATTTCACTTTTGAAATTTGGTTTTTGTTTCCGAGAAACAAACTTTTCTAAGGACTGGTTCTAAGGAATTCTTCAAATCTGCCCAGAGATTTAAGACGCTCTCGACAAACTGTTAGAGGTGGGGTTCTTATGTCTTTACATTAATGGCCTTCAAAACTCCCAATTATATTGTCCCACAAAGTGAAGCAGACCAAGGTAACATTCACACATTTCTGTAAGACAAAGCTCAGAACCTCCCCCAAAACCTTCACCTCTCCCCATGTCTAGCATCGTGTTAAACACAGAAATTAAACTGCTCTCACTGGAAATCAAAGTCCTTGATCTAGTAAAATGATTGTTTAAAGCTCTCCTAATATTTGAATACCCGGAAGCAACACTCACCTCTATAAGAGTTTAGTCAAGAAAAGCTTTAGTCCACAAATTCAGGAGTCCCTCTTTCCCGCTGGTTTTCATGACCAGGGATCAAAAAGAGGGTTGACAGCAAAATGGCCCAGCATCCTTGCCAGTGAATGGCGGGTCGCCCTGGCCTCCACCCCGGCCAGGCGCCCCAGCGGCCGGCCACACACACACACACACACACACACTTTCTCCGACTTCAGGAAACCAGCCTTTGTTCCCAAGATTCAAAACCGGACTCCAGTTAGTAAGACCCCACCTCCCTCGGAGCCGGTCCCAGGGCCTTTCTGGGAGGAAGCCCCATTTTCTCCCGTGTCCCGCGCTGGGGAGATGTGGATGCCACCTCGGACTCCGGCTCTTTTAAGACACAGACGCAGACACACACCCTTAAAATAATCATTAGCGCCGGCGTTGCCATCTGCAAGAGCTCTCCCTGCAGCGGGCTCACCACGTGCCAGGCGCCCCGGGCGTGCTCTCCAACTTCCACGACCCCTCGCGCACACGCGCGCGCACGCACACGCGGCCGGAGCACGCAGGTCCCACGTGCCCTCGAGGCTGCACCCGGACCCTACAGCGCCTCCTTGGCGGGCGCGGGCCGGGGGAGCACTCGCGGACACCCGCGCCCTGCGCTCCAGTCCCCGCGCCCGGCTGCGGAGTCCCACAGCCCGGCGGCAGGGCGGCTCTCACCTCGGCCTTTGTCCTCCCGCCGGCGCAGCCCCGCTCCGGTGCGACCGCCGCCGTCGGAGGGCCAGCCCAGCCTCCCGGCCGCCGTCCCACCCACAGCTCCTGGGCTCCGGCCGGGCGGGGGGCGCTCGGCAAAGCCCGGATCGGCGGAGCGCGGCCGGCGCCGGGGACGCGACCCCTGACCCCGGCTGCCCCCACTGAAGTCCACTTCTCCGGGTCTTCAGGCCGACCGTGCGGGAGGGACGCGCGGTGGGCTCCAGCGCCCCGGGATCCGACCCGGGAAGGGTCGCGGAGGGGGTGGCAGGGGCGGCGGTGGCGGGGAGGGGGCGAGGAGGCCGGAGCCAGCCCCCGCGGCCTCCCGGCCGGGGTTCGCGCCCCCGTGGCACCCTGGCCCCCCTCGTCTCCCCGACCCGGTGCCCCGGACCCCGCGTCCAGACCAGACCGGGCCGGGGCTGAGCCCTGCACAGGGTCCTTGTCGGCCGGGCGCCCAGCACGACCCGCGTTCCCCGTGCTCGACTCGAGGAAATTCCCACCCGAAGCTCCAGCACCCGCCTAGGTGCGCCAGGAAATGTCGCCTTCTTCTCGATTCTCCCCGAGGGATTCCACCCCCAGTCCCCAAACCCCACCCCCACCCCAGGCAGCGGCCCGCGAGCCGCCTACCCTGGCACAAGTACCCGTCCTCCCTCCCCTGCACTCCCATGGGACCAAGACCTGGAGCCCCTCCAGCGCCCAGAGGACACAAGGCACCAGAGTCTGCGGGGCAGGGGCTCTGGACGGAAGTGGGAAGAATCTTCCGAGAACAGAAGTCATTTTTGTCACTTGGGACCCAGAAGAGACCAGACAAGTCTATGAGGCAGCGAGACAGGAGCCCGGACCTCCCGGTGACTCCACGCCCAGGTCCCCGGGACCCCCTGTGCTCGGCCGCCGGGGCTGAGCCCCTCAGAGGGTCCTTGTAGGCCAGACGTTCAGCAGGACCAGCGGGCCCCGAACCACGCGCGGGGGTCTCCCGCAGTGCAGCCAACCCGCTCAATTGACGGACCTTGGCGGCCAACAGCCCTAGTCTGAGAGCGGCCCACGAAGGGGCCTGCTTGAGGCCAGCAAAGGAAGAGAAGATTCTGGAACTCCAGGCTCCCACAGGGGGGCCCCCTTGTCCGTTGGAAAGGAGTGAAGGAAGGACTAAAAGAACGAACCTCAGAAGATTTTTCAGACCTTGGCGGTGCGTGATGACCAGGTAGCCAGAGCAGTGAGAACTGGGCAGGAGGAGTAGAACTCCAGATGTCTTCTTTTAAGCAAAAACCGTAACCCCTGTGATTTCGGGAACTTGCAAGATGCAAGAGTCAGAGGACTTGCTCTGTACCCTCGCTTCCACTCACCTCCACTCCCCATCAGTGACGTCTTGGGCTTAAGAGTCCAGTGTCTTCTGGGACTAGAGAGTGACAGTAATAGAGCTGGGGGGTGAAAGGAGAATGAGGGAACAGCTCCCAGTAAATGCCAGCACACAGCGGGTCCAAAGTAAAAATGTTGCCTGAAAGAATCCTGGCAGATCTGTGCTGGGAATGGCAGCACCATCATTTTCCTTCTTATTAGGGAAAGATTTTGACACACACTAGAAAGAGAACATCATGAGCCCTCCCCATGTGCCCAAGAACCAGCTAATCCTAACATCTTGCCATACTTTTTTCAGATGTTCATATAAAACAACTATCACAATGCAGTTAAAGCCCCTGGACAGCCCTCCCTAATCCCAATTTTTCCCTCCCCAACACCCCCAGTACTAGTCTAAAACATTCCAACCATTGTTTTGTACTACTGCTATGCACGTGTTCATGAACGCTATATGGCGTTTCTACTAGTTCTACAACTTTCTGTGTGTAATATTCTGTGTTTTGTTCTGTCACCAGCTGGGTTGGCTTTATATTGTTTGTTGGTAAGAGCCATCTAGTCATACACGAAGCCCTACTTTATTCATTTTTTAAATTAGTTTGAGAGGCAGAGTACAGTGTTTCATCAGTCTTATATATATAATACCCAGTGTTCATTACATCAAGTACCCTCCCTCACATCCATCACCCAGTTACCCTATACCCCCCCACACTGCTTTATACATGCTTACTGCTCAGTGGCATCCCAGGGGCACCTGGGTGGCTCATTTGCTAAGGGTTTGCCTTTGGCTCAGGCTATGATCTCAGAGTCCAGGGATGGAGCCTGTGTCAGGCTCCCTGCCCAGCAAGGAGTCTGCTTCTCTTTCTCCCAGCTCATGCTCTCTTCCTGTCTCTCTCAAATAAAGAAATAAATAAAATCTTCAAATGGTATCCTATTGTATGACTGGCACAATTTACATACGCATTCTTCTGTCAATAGATAATGGCATTGATCCAGTTTTTCATGATTGTAAACAAGACTGTACAGGACAGTCTTGAAATTACATTTGTGTTTCAAGGCCCATTTTCAACCCTCCAGTAAAAACATGTATAGAATAGCTATGTCGAATTAACATTAACCAAATGTTTGCCATATGGTTTGGGGTTGTCACTACAATTGCTAAAGCAATAATCACTGTAAGAAATGCCCTTACTTTTTCCCCCTTTGCATTTTGACAGATTCTATTTTATCAAGCAAATAAAATCCTATAGAGCAGAGGTCCACAAACTTTTCTTAAAGAGCCAGAAGTAAATATTTTAGGCTTTACCAGCCAAGAAGCAAAATTTAGTTAATTCTTTTATGTAAATACTTTAAATTATAACCTTCTGAAAATGTTTTAAAAAATTTACCTCATGAACCATAAAAAAAATTTTAGGACCCAAACAAACAAAAACAGTGAGTAGATCTGGCCCATGGGCCATAGTTTGCCTACCTCTTGTTATAATAAAGTCATTCCAAAAATTAATTCTCTTCTGTGAAACCCAACACTAAAAAGGGAGTCATTTTCAACAAAGACAAAAATATAATTTGGCTCACCAGAAGAATCAAAGTGAATTTGATATTACTGCTAAGGAAAAATTCTTAGAAAGATGTCCCATACCTTAGCTAATTAATACAATGATTTTGGACAAGCCTTTTAATCCTATTCTTAAAATCTATAATAAATTTTAGAGATGCATGGGTTCCTACCAATGAAAAGTTAATTAGACCAGAAATGAGATCCAGTGAAAAAGCTGTGTGTTGTTCTCCTGCTTCATGAATCATTTCCCTGCTCCTGGTTTATTGATTTGAACACTAGCACACAAATACAAATGATGAGATCTGTTTTTCCTGAACTGAACCTGACCCAGTTATTTTATATGTCTTTATTGAACTTGAAACAAAACTTGAAAAAGTAATTTCAAGATATTTTTGTAAAAGAGCAGAGTCAACCTTGTTGGAAGTGTTAACAAGAATGGGACCAAACTAAAAAATCTGTAGTGGCTAATGTGAAGCTTACAAAGGGGCTGTCAATCTCAGCACACATTGAGTAAGCAGGGTTCTGGAGGAGGCCATGGGGTCAGGAAGGCAATTAGACATGGCTTCTGGGCACATTTGTTTCTCCGACCAGCCCTATCCTAAAGAATTACACACATACACTTCTTGCACACCTCCACATGCACATGCATTCTTCTATCCTTCACACACATTTCCCTGTTACGTGTCTATACGTGTGCTAACACATGGGTTCCTTACCCCTATCTGCTTTCCTAAATGCATACAGCACACACGCTTCACACAGATGGCCCCTTCACATACACACGCACACACTTTGCCACACAAACATTTCTCCCCATACAGAGTGTTTCTTCATAGCCAACTCTTCATGCCTCATTCTTTCTAACATACACTGTTTCACACAACTTTCGTCCAGATTCACGTTCATTCTCTCACATATTTTCATATATATGGATCTTTGCTTTTCTCACCACACATACAGATACACACAGTCCCCTTCCTTTCCTGTCTTGGTACAAACAGATTCCACTTGTATTCACATTCACCACAACTGCCCAGGGAAAATGCCACAAAGTTGAATTGAATGAAGCTTCGAGAAGCCCCCATCTGCGTATGTCAAGCAGTTTAGAATCACTTGCTTTCAGCATGCCACTTACAATGGGGGCTTCTAAATGGCTAAAGGATACTTAACGTCTATTCCCTTCCAATAATAGTTCTATAACTGGGTTTGTGTTAAGTATCACTTTCTGGGTAGAAAATGTTTCTCTCACATAGTAAATGCTTAAACCCAGCTTGCTTCAATTCTCCCAACATGTGAATGGGCAGGCACATTGGTTTGTTGAGGTTACTCTTAGCAAAGTACTGCAGACTGGGTGGCTTAAACTACAGAAACCTATCAGCTCATAGTTCTAGAGGCTAGAAGTCCATAGTTGAGGTGTCAGGAGAGCTGATTCCTTCTGAAGACTGTGAGGGCATCTCTTCCAGGCCCCCGACTTTGATTTATAGATGGCTGTCTTCCCTCTATGTGTATCTGTGTCCAAATCTTTCTCCTAAGGATACCGGTCATTGAATTAAGGATACCACTTTAATGAACTTATTTTAGTTTGATTACCTCTGTGAAGACCCTATCTCCAAATAAGTTCACATTCTGAGGTACTGGGGGTTAGGGCTTCAACTTTCTTGGGGTGGTTTTTTGGGGGGGGGATTTTGTTTATTTGAGAGAAAGACAGAGAAAGCACAAGCAGAGGGAGGGGCAGAGGGAGAGGGAAAAGCAGACTCCCCGCTGAGCAGGAAGCCCCATGCAGGCTTGATCCCAAGACCCTGAGATCATGACCCGAGCCAAAGTCAGATGCCTAATCCACTGAGCCACCCAGGCTCCCCTCAACTCAGAAATCCGGAAGGGGGCAGGGATAAGGAACACAATCAACCCCTAACAGCAGGATTTGACTTGTTTCTACAGGTGGTTCAGACCAGAGATACCAACTCTTCCGTGATGAGTAGTACGTCTGAAACCTGGATATGGCAGTTGCTCACTTGAAACCTTAAACTCAGATCCGACTGCATGGACTCTACTCCTCTCCACCTTCATTTCACGAGCATATTGACCACCCAAAATTCAGAACCCCGAGTCAATGGACTTCCTAAGGTGAAACTGCTCCACCTGGTGGAGAATCAAGGAGATACCCTTCAGCAAATGAAAAGCCGGCTTGAAAGACCACCACTTTTTGGTTGGTACCAAATATGCGATATATAGATAAACAAAGAAAAGAGTAGTGCATGGAAGGTGAACATTCAAGTAGAAAACATTTAACAGCAAGACATTAGAAAACACAATAAATGGTGCTTGTGTAGAAATCACATCTGCCTGGTGTGCAGCAAGATCTAAAAACCACCTTCACAATCTCTAATGACATTTACAGAATGAAACTACATAGAAAGGAAGGCAATGCAAAAGATGTAAACAACATCACTGTAACTATTGGTCTCCATCACACTTAACTTCATTTTTTTTCTCCAAAGAATACCTCTCTGGAGCTCATTCCTGCAGGAATGTAATGGGATAATGTACAGTATGCACATTACAAACACGTATAACAAACTGGGACTGCTGTAATGCATCCCCAAATTCATGAGTCTATCTCACTGACGTGTCAGACTTTTAGTGGAAATGATTGGCAAACCTTTGATAACCTCAGCAAAGAAAAATTACTATTCTGACAGCTGGTAGCTTCTTGATGGATAGCCTCTTTCTATTCAGAAGAACAAGGATGCCTTTGTTGATAAATGTATTAACCCAGAGTAAACAATGCAGTTTCTTAAAAGCCAAGTGAAAATGCATTGGCTTTACCATATTTTTCACACCCTTAGCTCTTGCTAAGGGAACATTCTGTAAGATGTTTTTCTAGGCTGAAAAAAAATCAATAGTATGATTATGACTTTGCAAACAAGAGGCAGGGGGAATACCATAGATGGATCTCTATGCCTAAAACTTCCCTGCAAGAACACATACAAAACTGGTATAATGGTAGGCCTCCAAAGATAGGACTTTGCTGCTGATGGACAGGGTGGGAGGGAGATTTTTCGCTGTTTACTCTCTGGTACCTTTTGCATTTTGAACCATATCAATGTAACTCTTCAAAAAACTAATTTTGAAAAAATTAGAAATTTTAGAGAGAAAGAGAGAGAGAGAGCACGAGCAGGAGGGCAGATAAAGATGGACAGAAAATCTCAAGCAGACTGCTGTCTGAGTGCAGAGTCTGAACTGGGGCTCAATTCTCATGACCCTGAGATCATGATGTGAGCCAAAACCAAGAGTTGGACTGTGGGACCCAGCGCCCCCCAAAACTAATTTTTTTTTATTTAATTTTCTTCCACCAAAATTTTTCAGAAATTTAAAAATATATTTCAATTGTTGGCATCATAAATCTGAAACCACTATGATTAGTCCCTAACATTAAGCAACCTCCTTTTCTTTTAGGGAAAGTATAATTTATCTTTTTCATTATGTAAATGGTTTGTAACTACCTAGCAAAAGATTTCAAATTACTTCATTGTATTTCTTTTTCCATATAATTAATTCAAATGGATATTTATAATACATATCCCTACATACAGAAAATGCAAGAGGAAAATTCAAATAACTCATCTGAACTATTACCAATGAAACTTTGCTATCATAGATCTTTTTTTTAAGATTTTATTTATTTATCTGAGAGAGGGAGAGAGAGAGCACAAGCAGGGGGAGTGGCAGGCAGAGGGAGAAGCAGTCTCCCCACTGAGCAGGGAGGCTGATGTGTGACTGGGTGCAAGGACCCTGGGATCATGACCCACGCTGAAGGCAGATGCTTAACTGACTGAGCCCCGCAGGTGACTCCAGACTTTACATTTCAAGGTGAGCCTAGTAAAGATGTCATTTTTTTTCCAAGTACTATTTGAATGTTTATAATATAATGTACCTATTGATGGCAAAATGTTATAAGGGCATCAGACCAGGTTTCTGGGCTCATCAGACGACATCGGGGGAGGAGGCTAGGGTGCTAGCCTCACCTGGGGCTCCGGGAAGGCTTTCAGGGGAATAATGTTTATGGTGACGATGAGGAGGCCCCAAAGGGATAAGGTTCTAGGCCAAGAAAACAACGTGTGGGAGGACTCCACAGTGAATCCTGGAACTGAGTGAAGATCACTGAGGCTGTGGCCAGAGAAGGCAGTGCCACAGATGGCCCCTGATGGGGGGGGGCACAGGTTCTGCCCCCCACAGGTGTGATGGGGGCGGGGAAACAGAGCCAGGCAGGCAAGTGACCAGTGTACATGGGGAACTACTTAGCCCCAAGTGTCATACAAGCAAGTACACTGACAGATCTACGCAGAGGAGGGATGAGATCAGATCTGTGCCTTAGAAAGATTTTGCTGGCAATGTGAGGTCAATAGTCACCCTCCCCCACCAAAAAAAAAAAGTTGTTTAATTTGACAGCGATGGTGTAGAGTCCTTTGTAGGTGGGGGGATGAAAGATGGGGAAATGAATTAGGAAGCAGTTGTAATGTTTGGGGAACAATGATGGATGAGGGGGCCAGTGGGGCAGGGGGAATCAGGAGGAGGGAAAAGCTGAAATCCCTGACCCTTTGTTGCTCGTCATTGGAGCTCACTGAGGCGCAAGGCAATAGATCATCTTTCTCCCCACTCCTTTTTGACAAGCTTTCATGGGGATTTGCCCTTGTGGGTGGATTTGACTGCAGGCTTCCTTCTTTGTTTCCTTTCTGAAGCAGGAGGCAAATACTGTTGCTAAGTGGAGGGACCGAGTCCCTGAGGCTGGGCCAGTGAGGACCTCCATGGGCTAGCATCCTCTTGGGAGCTCTCTGCAGAGCTTGTCAAATTCTAAACAAAACCTTGGGACAAAGAGTTAACTGCTCCTCTCTCGGTTCTATTTGATGTTATTTTAGTCCCTGAAGAGGGAGCTTTGAGACTGGATTGGAAGAGCCTCTGTGGAACTGTGAAGTCTGTGTAAGGGTCCAAGATGAGTCCTGCTGTCCACCACCCGGAATACAACCGAGCTCCAGGTATGCTCGCCCCTCCCTGGCTTCCAAAGATAGAGACTGAGGGTGCTGAAGGTCAAGACTCTCACTGATGAGGGCTAGTCGAGGTGGTGGCAGGACCCGTACAAGCCGAGCTCTCTCTGCTCCTTCTTCCAGGCCACCTTCCCCTTCAGCATCCAGCCAGCTCATCCACACTCCTCTCCTGCCGGGGTGTCTCCTGGCACGTCATGTCACCTTCCTAAGAGTGTACTGATCTGGAAAGAAAAGACCAGTGGTGGATTTATGGCAAGTTACTTAACGTCTCTGTTCTCAGTTTGCTCCCCGGTGACAAGAGAGGGTTTACCTAAAGGATCCCCGGGACCCCTTCCTGCTCTAAGGTTCTGTGACTGTCACACGCAGAGAACTAATGGGGAACAGTCCTCGATTGCCGCATATCTCCTCTGCTGTCTTGTGCGCAGGTCCCTTCTTCCTCTGCCTCTCATAAGAGGGTATGTCCACAGAGAAACTGCAAGACGGCCGTGGACTGTTGCAGAGATCTCCAGTGTGACCCGCAACCTCACTGTGTTTCCCAAGTCACTCTCCTTCGCTGCGTCTCGCCTACCCATCCACCTGTCTGTAGTATGGCGGGGCACTCCTGTGTCTCGATCTCCCCTCACTCCCAACGCGTGACCTTGGCTTCACCAACCGTGGATTCCCTCCACTTCCTGCCAAAAATACCTTCCAAGCTTTTCTGCCGCTGTCCTTACACAGTCCTCCTGTCTCTGTCCCTCCTCCTGCCTCCCCCCCCATTTGTGCTCTGTAATGCATCCCCCACAGGGCTCTCAGGCTTGTCCCCATCACTGGTTGAGCCTGCAACCCTTCCCTTCCTCCTAGCTCCTCCTCATTGACATTAAGAAACTTAAGTCTCGGGCGCCTGGGTGGCTCAGTGGGTTAAAGCCTCTGCCTTCAGCTCAGGTCGTGATCCGATTGGCCTCTCTGCTCAGCAGGGAGCCTGCTTCCTCCTCCTCCTCTCTCTCTCTGCCTGCTTCTCTGCCTTGTGCTTTCTCTCCCTGTCAAATAAATAAATAAAATCTTTAAAAAAAAAAAAAAGAAAGAAACTTAAGTCTCTCCCACTTTAAAAGAAAGAAAAAAAGAAAGGAAGGAAACAAGAGGAAAAAAGAAAAAAATAAAAAAGAGGAAGAAAGAAAAAAAGAAGAAACAAAGGAAGGAAGAGAAAAAAAAAATTCCTTCTGGAGCGAGGGCTTAACTGAGCGAGGCCACTCACGGGCCCCTCCCTGGCTACTCTCCTAATTAGTTGTTGTTTAGCTTAAAAACAAAAGCAACACAAGCTTTAAGTAAACAGTTGTGATGGTATTTACCAGCTTTCCGCTTAATGTTCTCTGGTTCTATCCTCGGCATTGCGCCCTGCCCCCCTTGCTCTCTCTCCTGAACCAATCTCCTCTATTCCTGGACTTCAGGGACCCAGACTGCCACCTTCAGTCCAATCCTCCCCTTAGATTCAATCAGCCCCCAAGCTCTCTGTGCTGTCCACCTCTGGAATCTGTCCTTTCCTCCATTTTTACTACCACCGTGTAGTGGTTTTTTTACTACCACCTCCATTTTTACTACCACCAGTGTAGGCCGTTACCAGCTGCCCTGTTGGTGATTATGATGGCCTCCGGTCCATTCTCCTTCCTCCCAGCCTGACACTTGTTTAAGATATAAAAATGTCTGTGTTGGAGTGAGAGGTATATGTAGACTGTTGTAACATTTAGCAAATAATTCGGTTACAATGGCGACCTTTGGATTTGTTCTAAATTTTCAATCTTAAAGCACTGCATTAGAAAAGTTAAGTTGGCTTCAATTTAGCTGGGGCATCGCGCACTTGAAAAGGGGCTGAGGATCAGTTTCTTCACCTGAAAAATAAACGACAGGGCTAGACCAGTGCCTTGCACAGTATGCCCAAATCCTCAGAGTCTCTGATTCTGCAGGTCTGGGGTCAGGCCAAAATAAATATGCATTTCTAATCAGCATCAATGTGATGGAGATGCTGGGGTCCACAGACCACAGACCATAGGGCGTCTGGGTGGCTCCGTCGGTTAAGCGGCCAACTCTTGATTTTTGGCTCAGGTCATGGTCTCAGGACCATGAGATCCAGCCCTGAATGGAGTCCCAGGTCAGCTCCATGGTGAGCATGGAGGCAGCTTAAGAGTCTCTCTCTCCCTCTCCCCCTCCCCTGCACGCATTCTCTTTCTCTCTCTCACCAAACCAAACAAAACAAAGTATCTCTGTACTAGATGTTATCCATACATTTTAGCTTCTTCACCTGTGCTATCCAATAAGTTAGCTACTGTTATGTGGCTATTTAAATTAATATTTGAATTAAATTAAACATTAATGTGTAATTCAGTTCCTCAGACACACTAGCTGTATTTGAAGGGCTCGAGAGCCACATGTGGCTAGCAGCTACCATATTGGACGCACAGAACATTTCCATCATCACAGACAGTCCTCTTGGACATGGCCATTTTCTCAGACTTACGGGGAGGAAATTTTACTACAGAAGGAAAGTAAAGCATCCTTTGATAGGTAAGGTCTTGCAGCATTCCTAATGCACACGTTTACCTAGGCTTATATTTCAGCCCTGATTTTAAAGTCCGAAGGTCCATCCTTTTGCCCCAGGAAGCACACACGGCAACAGGACTGGAGATCCAGCAGGACGGGGAACTGTCTGGGCCCTACCGTGGGGCCTGGTGGATAAAGCAAAGGATACGGTTACTGAAGCACTGTTAATCCGCATGTAACCTTAGACAAGGCACTTATCCTCTTTCAGCTTCTGAATCCAATCTGCAAAATATTCCAGAAATATCTACCTCCCAGGGAGATATATTTTAAAAAGCACCTGTAATGTACATCAAATTCAATTCTTTCTTTTCTTTCTCCTCCCTTCGCATAGCATGTGATAATCATTCTAGTGCTGTTTCTGTGTTCTAGTTACATGTCTCCCCAGGCTGGAGGTTGCTGGAGCTCAAGGCAAGGCCCCTAGCAGACTGGCTTCCCCTTCAGCACCTCCTCTATGTCAGGTTCATGTTCAAACGTGTGAATGATGACGTCTCAGGCTGCAGCCAAGTCACAGGAATTGTGTCTGGAAGGCTGTGTTGCTTTTCCAGCTCTCCACAACTGTGTTCATTCTGTCTTCAGCCTGGAGTGCCTGCCACCCCCGTCCTCACCCACACTCCTCCTTTGCTCATCCAGTCCCATCTCTTGCTGGAGAAAATCCAGTCACTCTCCAGGAATCTTCTCAAGGAGCAGCATACCAAAGTAATTAATCAGCTGTGCAGTCAGATCCTGTCTCTACCATTGCCTACCCAGGATCCTGCAATCTTGCAATCTTGCTGATCTTCATTTTCCTAATCTATACATTGGACAGGAAAATATCTTTCAGTTTGGGTATAATTTTACATGCAAAAAAAAATCTATGCAGAATGTTTGCAGGATGTCAAACATATAACAAACAGTGGATTATGTCTTTTTATTAAAAAGGTTCATTTCCCGTCTCCGGAGTTTGCCTTCCAGGGACTCTGGTTGATGAAGGCATATTTTAAGCACTCTGAACATTTCTCCATTCTGCAACAAAATCCAGTCTTCTAGAGACTTAGCCCCTATGTTATTCTCTATTTCAAGTCATTAATTTAGCAAACATGTACTGAGTTGTTACTATTTGCCAGGCACTGTGCTAGATGCTGGAGCTACAAAGATTAGAGAATTCCGCTCACTGGAGGACTTTATAATATAGTGGCAAGCCAACTTCCGGCAAAAGCCTGCCCTGCCCCACCTCGGGTTGGGTAGAAACCCCTGGTCTAACTACCACAGGGCACAGCTGCTGCCCTCTACTCTGAACTTACCACATTGCATCTGCTTTTTGTTCCAAACAGGCGCTTGTTCCTGTTCTAAGTAATTTAATTAATTTAATTATCACAACCTTATGAAATAAGTACTGTCATCATTCCCACTTAACAAATGAGGAAACTGAGGCACACTGCGATGAAGTAACTTGCTTAAGGTCTTGTAACCTTAATAAGGAGAGAGAGAAGCCAGGATTTGATAACACACTTTCTGACTCCAGCTTTAAACGTTATTTTTCTGTTTCCTCTATTGGAATTTGAGATTGAGTCTGTGCCCAATGTCAATGAATATCTCCTGTACCCACCACGATATCTAACACAACAGATAATCAATAATTAATTCATTAGATGAAAGAAAGAAAAAAGAAACAGAAAGAAAGAAACCTAGAAGTAAACAATTGCACACCGGTTTGATTACCAACATTTACTAAGTATCAACATTGGGCAAATGCTTGCGGTGTACGGAGGGAGCTCGAGGTTAATTAACATTCGCGCGCTCAGAAGTTTCATTATAAAAAAAGTTGACAGTTGCGGTCCCCCGCCACCACAGCCTCTTTTCTCTGGCCCCGTTTCCTTCTTCTGAAATTCCTGCTCCACCTCTTCCTCTCCCTTGCCATCCTCTCCGTGGATGTTGCGTCCGGGTTTTCCCGGGCTCCGGCCGCCCGGAGAGGGTTAGTGCGTGGGAGCGCTCCGGCAGCGGCAAGCATGCGCAGTGGGGACGGCGCACTGCGCATGCGGGAAGATGGCGGGCCTAGAGTCCTGAGAACCGTGGGTCACCCTGCTCTCTTCCTGCCTGAGTTGTAGCTCCCGAGATCGTGGAGCAGCGCCGCGTTCCTTCGCGGGCCGGCCTAGGCAGCGGCGCCTCCGAGCAGGCCGCGGGCCCGGTTCGTGCTCGGCCCCCGGGACCCGGCGCATCGGGGGCGGTGCCCGGCCGGAGCGGGAGAAGGCGGGAGAGCTCGCGGGGTGCGAGGCGAGGGACGACCGGCTGGGCAGCATGAGTCAGCAGCGGCCGGCGCGGAAACTGCCCAGCCTGCTGGTGGACCCGGCGGAGGAGACGGTGCGCCGTCGGTGCCGCGACCCCATCAATGTGGAGGGCCTGCTGGTAAGCCCTGGGGATGGCCTGTACGGGGAGCGCCGGAGCCTGGGGCGGCGCGGGGTGGGCCGGGGCGGGGGTTCTCTGGCCCAGCAGTTTCTTCTCGTTCGCTGGGAAGCTGGACCCACTGCCCTCCGCGTCGTGAGTTCTCCCTGGGCCTGTTTCGTGGCGGGAGCACCCCGTCTCCCTGGCTCTCCAGCTGCCCATCCTGTGCTCTGAACCAGGCTGATCGGTCTTTCACTTAAAAGTCTCTCACCTACCTCTTTCAGCACTTGTTCCCAAATGTTTCAGTCTTACTGGCTTTCCCCTGGGGCTAGGGAACAGTGTTGGAGAAAACTGCCCAACTTCGCATTTTTCTACCTCCACTGGACCCTCGCTGGTCCTCTGCGACTTATTCGTGTTTATCTTCATCCTCCTCCCCCATTCTACTACTTGACTGTAGCCATTTAAAACCCTACACTGCATTACTCACCCCCACAGGCTGCCCATTCAGCAAACTAAGGAAGATCGCGCTCCCTCCCTGCGTAAGGTTTATTTCCTCTGTTCTTGTTTTAGAATAGAAGCAGTTATACTCTACTTGGTTCTTAGAGGCATTGATGAATCCATGATTTTCCACTTCTTCCATATTTTCAACTTTTCTACTGGTTTCTTCCATAATAACGAAACATTTGCTTAAGTTAATATGCCCATTCACCATGATGGTTCAGTGCTCAAAAATAATTTACGGTCATGGGACGCCTGGGTGGCTCAGTTGGTTGGGCGACTGCCTTCGGCTCAGGTCATGATCCCGGAGACCCAGGATCGAGTGCCACATCGGGCTCCCTGCTTGGCGGGAAGCCTGCTTCTCCCTCTCTCACTCCCCCTGCTTGTGTTCCCTCTCTGGCTGTGTTTCTCTCTGTCAAATAAATAAAATCTTGAAAAGAGAAGAGAAAGAGAAAGAGCTGTGCCTTAATTCTAGGTACCCAGTCATCTGCATCTCTTCCCTCCAAAGTTTTCCAGCAAATTGTTTGCTTTCGCCGTGTCCACTGTCATTTCCACTGTGGGGCGGGGTACCTCTGGCCTTCGCACAGCTCTGAGACTCTTCTAACCAAATTCTCCAACAACTTTGTCAGTTCCCTCAGATATTTCGACCCTTATCTCTAGTTTTCACATGACTGACCGCTTAATTCTGTTGGAGACTCACCTTTGAATGGCTTCTTTGGCCATACATACTCCTGGTGCTCCATGTAGTCATCTGGTCTCTCCTTGTGCTTCTTTGCAAACTGCTCTTTCTCTCCGCATTTCTTAGATGTTGGTGTTATTTAGGGCTTTCTTCTACCCTCTCTACACATTCTTCCTGTGGGATGTCATTCACCACTCCTAGGACTTCTGATACCGTCTTCATTGGTACCATCTATATTGGTATTCTTAATCTTTGAAGATTTGATAAAACCCTGAACTCTCAACTGTGGAGAAGCCACTTAATTTTGCATTTAATATCAGAAGATACACACATCCCTTGAAGTCTTAGATATCCTTATCTTCTTTGGCAGTTCCAGTTACCATGTCATAATAACTCCTAGATCTATAAATCCAGCTCAGAGCTTTCCAACTGTCTACTGATGTCTCTACTTATTTTTCAAACCCCTACCCATAATCGAGTTCATTATCTTCTTGCTGAAACAGGCAACAGCTTTGCTATCTTTTATCTTTATAAATGACACCACACCCACCATATTGCCTAAGATAGTCACTTAGTCATCATCCTTGCCTTTTCCCTGTTCCAAACTGACCCCCTCTATGCTCCCAATCTAATTAAAATTAATCACCAGGACTTCGCACTTCTAACCATCTCTCTCTCAGATTGTTTCAGTGTTTTCCGGCTTCTGGTCTTGCCCGCAGACTTCTAGATATTTTTTACGTAGTAACTATCATGTTTTGTTTTTTTTTTAAAGATTTTATTTATTTATTTGACAGAGAGAAATACAGCCAGAGAGGGAACACAAGCAGGGGGAGTGAGAGAGGGAGATGCAGGCTTCCCGCTGCGCAGAGAGCCCGATGCAGGGCTGGATCCCGGATCTCCGGGATCATGACCTGAGTCAAAGGCAGTCGCTCAACCAACCAAGCCACCCAGGCGCCCCTTAAAGATTTTGTTATTCATTTGTCAGAGATCACAAGCAGGAAGAGTGGAAGAAGGTGGGGCAGGCTCCCTGCCAAGCAGAGAGCCTGATGCAGGAGTGGGACTCGATCCCAGGACCCCGAGATCATGACCCAAGCTGAAGGCAGTTGCCCAGCCAACTGAGCCACCCAAGCGCCCCATGGTGGTCTTTTTAAAGCATATTTCTGACCATATCATTTAGCTTAAAGTATCTATCACGGTTCCCTAGTGCTTTCAGAGTAGAGTAGAAACTTCTTAATAAAATCAGGTTCCTGGACTTATCCTTTTTTGAACTACTTATAGTTGCTAGATTTCCAAATTTCCATATTTTTTTGGACTCCTGCATATTTATACTCTGCCTTCTCAAAAGCTGTTTTTAAAAAAGTATGCATTTCCTTGTTACCGCCTCTGGTTTTCATGTGTAGGTCCCTTGTCTTAAGAGTTCCCTAACCTGTCAAGACTAGGTTAGGCACTCCTTTTGTGTTCCCACAAAGCACCCTGTGTGCAGTGTGTGGCTCTTAGGTCCCTGAGCGCGGTGACCCCACCCACTTCACTGTTCCACCTGCAGTGCCTCTCACCCAAACATTCGGCACATAGTTATTGGATGACTGAAGTAGATACCCTTACTTGTTCAAATGTGTGTGTTTATTTTCCTGCTTGTAAAATGGTGATTTAAACTGCCTTTCAGTGTTTTTTAATTGGCTAGTGACTGGTTTAATGAAGTATGTTGCTGTGCAAAGATTAGTCCTCTGTCTAGTCGTGTATCTGGCTGAGTGATGTTTCCCAGGCAAATGGCTTGAAAACTGGCGTTTAAAGGAGAGAGAGAGTAGTATTGGTTGGAGGTGGAACTTAGTCTGCACCTTGAAAAATGAGGAAAATTTGGGTGAGTGAGGAGAATGCAGACACTTTGGACAGAGTTATATTTCCAAAGGGCCCTTAAAGGAATATGACTCCCCAAAATAGGCAGGCGGTACAGAGAGACATCTGTATAGAGAAATATTTCACCAACTTAGAGGCGGTGCTTAAGATTTTAGTCCTTGGGTGCCTGGGTGGCTCAGTGGGTTAGAGCCTCTGCTTTCGGCTCAGGTCATGATCTCAGGGTCCTGGGATCAAGGCCCACATCGGGTTCTCTGCTCGGCGGGGAGCCTGCTTCCTCCTCTTTCTGTCTTCCTCTTTGCCTAATTATGATCTCTGTCAAATAAATACAAATATTTAAAAAAAAAAAGTGTTTAAAAAAAAAAGATTTTAGTCCTTAACACTGACCTAGTATTCTTTCCTTTGTCCTTTGAGAGCTCAAATTATAAATTACTCTGCAGTCTTCAGACGTGGGACTCGGAACAGTCGTAAAATAGCTTCCATTGTACAGACTTGCCTGTCAGGAGCTGCAGGTTCCCGGAGAGCTGTGTGCGTTGAGATCGGTCCTGCTGATTCTCGGTTTGGCAGCCTCTCTCTTCTCCACGCATTCCCCAGCCGAGCTGCAGATAGGCTGGGGATCAGGCCTGAACCAGTGTGGGCACAGAACCAGTTGGAGGATTGAAACGGCGAGTTCTTAGTCCATTCTCGAGGTTTGTCTCTACCGAGCTCTCCCTTGGCATCCCTGGGGGAATTACCAGAGTAAGCTCCCCTTGAGACTCCTCGAATGACCATGACAGCCCCCCAGCCGTGGGCCGTCAGCACTACAAGCAGCATCGCTGCACCGTCCCCCCCCCGGGGGGGGCAGGTTAGTCCTTTAGAAATTGGAGGACTACCACCCTCAAGATGCTGAAAAGGTCAAAAATCAGTGTCCGGCACAGGCACCACTTTGAAAAGGCCTCCATTGGCGTAATCTGGGACAATCTGAGCTCACAATAACAGATTTTATACTCACAGAATAAAGTAAGAATCCAGGCTCCTCGGATGGATTCTTTAAGTACAGGCCCGTCCAGCTCCTCCAGATCTTTAGACCTGTGAAACTAAAAAGACCATTATCTGCCCCCCGCCCCCTAGCACAGCCAGCACACACTAGTGGGACAGACAGGGTACCTGCTCTAGACATTGCTGTTCCTAAAGGAGGAAACGGGAGTCAGGAGCTGCAGGTTCCCAGAGAGCTGTGTGCGATGAGATCAGTTCTGAGAGTCAGCTTGCTGAGTGTTAGACATTTCTTGATTAGGTCTCAGGGAACAGTTCTCTGTGCTGCCAGCTCTACCCTTTGGGCTGTTGGTCCCACCGTCTTCCTTTCTTCCTCATGAGAAGAAATCCCTTCTTGTAGCTGAGTAGGTTTATCTGCCTGCTTCCTGGCAGTAGAATTTTGCGTGTAGAGTAGCCTTTTTTCAATTTAAACAGTGTCCCTTTTTATCCAAGCTGAGTGTTTTTGCTGATACAATTCTCTCAAAAACTGTGTGGACCCTCTGCGAATCCTGTTGCTGTTCACTCAGCAGGCCAGCGTGCCACCTTTCTTCTGGATGAACCCTTCTCCACCTTGGGCTCCTGTTGCAGTGGCTGATGGACAGTGCCCTGGCGCTTCACAGAGGCCTTGGCTTAGATTTGGAGGATCTGTGGGGCTTGTCCTTCATTTCCGTCAAGGCCTGTGTGACTGCACAGCACTCTGAGGCAGCATCTTTGATTCACCTGAGGTCTTATCCAAAGGTTGTGCAGTCATACCCTTGCTGTCATCTTTATTTTTTTTCAACTTTTTATTTTTTTAGAAAGAGAGGGTGAGGGGAGGGGGAGAGAGATTCTCAAGCAAACTCCACACCCAGCACAGGGTCTGACTTGGGGCTCAGTCTCACGACCCTGAGATCATGACCTGAGCTGAAATCAAGAGCGGAATGCTTAACCGGCTGAGTCACCCAGACGCCGTTCACCTTCATCTTCAGATTATGCCTTTGATTTGGTCTTTCTCAGATGTCATTTCTTAATTTGAGTTTCTGGAGAGGCTGGGAATTTTTTAAAGATTTTATTTGAGAGAGAGAGCGTGGGGGAGGGGCAGAGGGAGAAGCAGACTCCCCACTGAGTGGGGAGCCCAGTGTGGGGCTCGATCCTGGGACTCTGGGATCATGACCTGATCCAAAGGCAGATGCTTAACTGAATGAGCCATCCAGGCACCCCAGGGCTGGGAATTTTTAAAATCTTCAAATCCTGGCTCCTTTTTGTCTAACAGTCCCTTTCTTGATTTCTCCCTCACACATTTTACTATAGGCTGCCGGGAGAAACCAGGTGCCACAGCCAACCCCTGGTGGGGAAATCTCCTCGGTTAGATTACCTGAGCCCTTACTGTGAACTTCCCGCAAGACTGCAGTTGACAGTGATGCTAGGCATTCTGTCCTGGCCTAACAGACATCTCCCTTCCTCTGCTTTCTAGTAGCATGGTGCTCTGTTCCTCTTGAGCCTTCACTGGAGTGCCCTCAAAGTCCAGGTTTCTACTGACAGTTTCTTTCAAAACTGCTGAGTTCAAACAGTCTTTTTGGTAATTATCTGGTCGTTGTATGAAAGAATATCCTTGACGTACACACTGAGTTACTTAGGGGTCTGCAGTTTACCCTCAAGTGATTTCAAGGGAAAAAGTGATGTGTGTAGAGAGAAAGAAATGATAAAGCAAATGTAGTAAAACTTTAACATGTGGGGATTTGGATGAAGGTTATATAGCAATTCTTAGTGCTACTTCTGTACCTTTTATGAAGACTGAGATGATTTCAAAATAAAAAGAAAGTGGGTATCCCTGAGAGGAGCTTACACAATGTCTCCTTTTGAGAAGGGCCTCGCTGGTTCCTCAGCTGGAGTGGGAGCTGTCTCTATCCCATCTCCTGTTTCCACTCGTGGGCTCGTAGTGGGGTCCGTACAAGAGTGGAGAGCCCTGTTGGCCTTCCTCCAGGGGCAAGGGACACTGCTCTGATCTGATGGACCTAAATAACATGGGGCCAAGTGCAGGGGTGGCATTTCAGTCACTTTTTTTTTCCCCCTAATAGCTCACTAACGTTTCTGTGAGGAAACATTTATTCCGATTTTTTAAAAGGTTTTATTCGTTAGAGAGAGCGAGCACAAACCCGGTGGAGCAGCGGAAGGAGAGGAAGAGGCTGACTCCCCGCTGAGCAGGGAGCCCGGTGCGGGGCTCGATCCCGGGACTCCGAGATCATGAGCAAAGGCAGACGCCTTACTGACAACCACCCTGGTGCTCCCGTTTATTTTGATTTTACAGCCACTTGAAAAGGAGTCTTGTCCAGTCCTTTCTCCTCCCAGGAAAGCTCCTGGCCTACTTGTCCAATGCTGTTTACCCGAGTGAGAGTAGCCGAGAAGGCTTGCCAGGCGCCAGGCGTCAGGCTGATCTGGCAAGATGATGAATGTTGTATTAGATCACAGAAAGTGACACTTGGTAATTTCTCAGTGATCTGTATTCGTGGTGAACACAAGAGGGAGTCTTGAGTGTCCTCGTGTCTTAAATACTGTTTCAGAGTTCTGAATTACTTAACAGTTGAAGTTCTCTGTGACGAGGTACTGTATCAACTTAACATGTTAACAAATATTTGCCAAGTGCTCAAATGTGCCAGGCCCTCTCCTGGTTCAAAACACAAAATGGTAGTAGTCTCTTACGGTTGCATAGGATTTTACGATTGACAGAATTTCTTTTCTAAACTTCATAGTAGCTTGGAAAACGGGCAATAAAATGATACCGACACACCCTGTTACTAATAAAAGCCAGGATCTCTCAGTGTCTAAGCAGTCAGGTAACTCGTTATCCTGACCCCCAGTCTTAAGCCGAGAACCATTTTGAATGTGAAGGAGATGAATGTGCCATTGCTATGGACACTTTGGAAATCTCCAGTGTTGTTCATCTGTAGGATTTATATGCACTGGGACGCCTGCCCTGGAGGGGCCACGATACTGTTGTGATTCCTCCAAGATAAAGAGAGCATGTTTTCATAGCCAAAATGTTAAAAAAAAAAAAAAAAAAAAAAAAGGATGGCATTGGACTGTGCTTTCCCACGGCTCCTGGTGTGGACAGCGTGCAGTGCAGCTGCGTTTGTGGCAAAGAGGGTGGAAAGGCAAGTCGTCCTAGCTCCTGTTGTTATGGCCGATTGAGGTGCCATCCCTTTGCCAGCCTGCGAATGGCAGCGGTCTCGCTAAGAGGAGAGAGGGGAGTACAGAGCTGAAAAGATGCCCCTCTGGACTGTGCAGCGAGGAGATAGCAAGGCGGCCGGTTAGGGTACCAGTAAGTGCTTGTATGTAGGCTTTGGCCCTGTACGCTCAGTTTAGACCAGAAGTCTCTCTGCAGCCAGGCACCTATGAGCCCTGCTGGATTAACCCTTTCTGTGTACTTTTTTAAGGAACACATAACAGTTTAGTGTATCTGTTTATGTGTGTTCCGAATGAGTGTGATGAGAGTGGATTCTTTCACACTTAAGAATCTTGCTATAGTAAACTCTGTCTCCTACAATATCAGCAGAAGAGCTAAGTGTAAAAATAGCAGTGACCGTTGGTCACAGTCATCTGTGTGTGACTCTAACAGGACTGCGCCCCAGCGCTTCAGTGGCGGCGGCTCCGTGTCTGCTAGCTGCTGTTGTCAGCGCCGTCGGTCGGGAGCGCTCAGCAGGCGTAGCCCCTGGGCCCCAGACAGGCCTTCCCAACTCCGGTGTCGCACACCCCAGCAGGTCTGCGTTTCCCTTCACGTTCTAACAAGTAAGCTAATTCTACAGCAGAATTCTGTTTCAGTGGAATTATTCCATATCAAGTTAACTTGCTAACACAAGCTATGATTTCATCATAGATGTTACGGAAATCATTGTGCTGAGGATTTGCTGACACTGAGATAAACAGAGAGCTTCTGAGCTGCTCACCTTGCCTTTAGACTTCCCCATCCGCCGGTCTTTGTACTGTACTGCTACCATACTTGGGTTCATAAACCATGAGCTTGGGTATGTCGTATTCCTGTCCAGGAATCGGCGGTGATTCTCCGCTGATTATTTAGTGCGACTTCCACGATCTCTATGTTGAGTATGGCTCAGCATGTCTTTCCAGGCTCAGTGTCAGGTTAGTCTTGAGCTGACCACACAGTGCCATTTATATTTTCCTACCTTTGTTCGTTTCATTTCCTGCACCAGGAATCATCTCTTTTCCCTCTTTCTTGAAGCTTCCACAGGTTCGGGCAAAGTCTGGCTTGTCCTTCAAGGCTCAACTGGGAATCCCCTTCCTTGTGAATCCTTCTGTGATATCCCTCTCTGTGTGCATCCATAGTATTCCTGTCGCTTCTTCTCTCAGAGCACCTTGTGGAATTCATCTATCCCAGTGCTACAGCCAATTTCGGGGCCAGATTTTTCACTTAGGCAAGAGCTGAACCTGATCTCGGCCTGTCTGGAGGCACCTGTCATCATTGTGCTTTGTTGTAAACATGAGGCTAATATAGGTTTCTGTTTATCTGGTTTTATCTGAAGGTTTGATTTGTGTTTTGCAAAAACGATCTTTAAATGTATCCCAAATGTTTTACTACCGGTTTATGTAAACTTTCAGAGCTTCTAAATACATCATGAGTGAGCATTAGAGCATTGGAGCTGCTACTCATATCCTGGTTGTTTGAAAAATTGGAAAGAAGCTTTTTTTTTTACTCTAATATCAAAGTATCTAGTTAGGTAGTACACATTATTTTCCATTATTAGAAATGCTGCTGTTTTTCCATTAGGTATAATGGGAATGCATGCCACCTGTGAAAGCTTATGAGCAAATTTTTAGGAGCCACTTGTACTTAAATAGCCAGGAGTGAGCTGGTTTAGACGTATCTACCACCTCTGCTGAGCTTTCCAGAGTCAGAGATCCTAATCTTTGCATTCCTTTTTATCCTCAGTATCTGATACAGATGGTAAATTAGTGTCTATTCAGTAGTAACTTCTCATTTGTATTTCTCCTCTCCCTCTGTAACTACTCCTCTGTATTCAAGGAAGCCCGTGCAGCATTGGAAACCTAACTCTATGAGTGCTGTCAGTTGTGAGCACAGTTAGAACACGTACAGTGTGGAGGAAGGACTGCTTTTCTCACAACTGAATGATCATCCTGGGGTGAAAAGAAACCCCTCATGTTATCCAGGAAATGCTGTTCATTTGCTTTTGCTCAATTTGCATTGTTGTCTTTAAATTAATAATTTAAATTTATTTATTTTCTTTTTTCCAGCCATCAAAAATAAGGATTAATTTAGAAGATAACGTACAGTATGTGTCCATGAGAAGTAAGTTGATCCTGAATAGGTTTTAAGTCTTTTAGTTTGAACTTCATGTGATTTAAATGATTTATTTTAAATGTACATAAATTAATGAGAAACTTAAGTAAAATATATTATTTGTACACTGACTCCCAGCAAAAATGGCTGAGGTTGTGGGCTGAATAATGTGCACAAACACCAGTTGATTCTTTGTTGCTTTTAGAAATCATTTTTAGAATGGAATGGTCTGTGTTTAAGGCTATTTTCTCAAAATTCTGAGAGAGCAATTACTTATCGCCATCAGCAGAATTGAAGGCCATCGAGAGCAGGCAGAACTGTCTTTGGTCTTCCAGATTTCCTTTGATCCCCTTTGTTCTCCCATTCCTGCTATGGGCCAGGGTACAGAGTCGTCGAAAGGAGATGGATGGAGTGCCAGTCGCTCAGGTTCCTGCCCTTCTGGAAATTGTCGCCGTTAGCCCCACCCCTAACTTCCCCTTAATTTGGTCCTGACCACAAGGACTAGACCATGCCTAGATCCCATATGTAGATCTTACCATCAGCCCTTAATTTCTCCTCAGCCCCTGCCACAGTCCCACCCATAGCTGGTCCCCAGGTTTGGTCAGTTTTACGTTGGAAGTGTGTCCTCTCTCTGGCCGTCACCACCACCCTACAGGATCGTCTAACACACACTGAGCTTGGGCAGCGTGAGCTGTGTCAAGATCTTTGCGTGGATTGTCGCAGGAACCCTTTAAAATACAAATATAGATTATTACTCATTTTTTTCATAGATGAATAAACCGAGGCCTCGGATGCACCCCCACACCTCTCAGATTTGAGCCCCTCATCTTAACCACTAGGTCAGACTGCTGCTTCCAGTGTGGGCCCTCACTCCCTCTCTAGCTGACGTGGCGGACAGCCTCCTCAGTAGGTTGTCTGCTTTTAGGCTCTTGCACCCTGCTGCCAGTGGGATTTTCCTAACCCAGAACTGAGGTTGGGATCTCACTCAACCTAGAATTCTTCCACAATGTTCTGTTACAAATAGAGAAGACCCCGACTCCCCATTTATTTGGCTTTATTTATTTCCATTAAATTTATAAGCCACCTTGTATCCCAAAAACAAGGCAGTAGAGAATGGCAGGACAGAAAGACAGGGCCCTTAAAGGCCATTCCAGCTCCCCCAGGTGGCCTGGTCTTCCAGCTGCTGCCCTCGCCGTCTCTACCAGCTGTGGGTTTCCAAAACGTCTCTGTCTCGTTAAGCCCCTTGCCCTCTGTCACAGCAGAGAAGAGCTTCCTTTCCACCACTCTGCCCCTTCAGGAAGATTTCCTTACTCCTGCTCCAGTCAGGTTCCATCTCTTCTCAGGGAGCTCGGATAGCTCACTTGGCACAGACCTCAGGACATTGTGTTAGAGTTCCCTACTAGATTACGGAACATCTTTAGTTTGAAAACCTTTTGAATCATGGTTGTATTCTGTCAGCTACTGTCAGGTTATAGATTTTCAGTTAATATCTTTATAAAGTCATTTTCTTTTTTTTTTTTTCTTTTTTTAAAGATTTTATTTATTTGACAGAGAGAAACACAGCCAGAGAGGGAACACAAGCAGGGGGAGTGAGAGGGGGAGAAGCAGGCTTCCCACCGAGCAGGAGCCCAATGCGGGACTTGATCCCGGGCCTCCGGGATCATGACCTGAGCCGAAGGCAGTCGCTTAACCAACTGAGCCACCCAGGTACCCCTAAAGTCACTTTCTGAAGTGACTAACGTGGTGGGACTATACTTAACCCCAAGCTTGTAAGACCCTGCTGCATTAGCAGTTAGGGTGATCAGATGTACACTTTTTCAGGTTAGAATTTCTCTGTTGTAGTCTGCCAAGGTTTTTTGTAGAATTGTGACTTTCTTCTAATTAAACCTCATTTTAATTCCCATTTATTCCTGTTTAATCGTAAGTGTAGGAGTAGGCTCCACAGGGAAGACATGTGCATTATAAAATACATACTTGTGTTCTTAGAGCAGCCACCAGTGGGCTTTAAACTGAATGTGATATTGTAGAGGTTCTGGATAGAGGAATTTCCCAATTGAAGACAAGATGAGTATTTCTTTTGAAGCATGCTCACTGTCATATGCTGTGAAAGTGAAAAAAGGAGGGATCATACAGTTCACACCAAAAGGACAGCTGTGTTACCTGTAAAATTATTTCGTCCGCACACCAAACCATAAGAACTTGTTTTTTAATATCAAGTTGGGAAAGATGAAAGGAACCATAATACTCCATTCAGGCAAGTGTGTGAGCTGTGCCCCCCACTCATACGCCGCGTAAAATTGATAGAACCCCCACCTGGATAGTAGGTTTAGCAGAACAGCCATTGCCTGAAATACTTTTTTACCTGTCAGTTCCAAATCAGGAAACTTAACTAAAGGAAACAGAGATGCACACAAAAATTTAGCTCTAGGGAGATTTACTGAAGTATCAGGCAAAATAGCAAAGTTGGAGACAGTCGAAATTTCCAGTATTGGGGTAAGTTTAGCCAATATTCCATGCAGTTAAATATTATGCAGCCATTAATAATGTTGAAATACATTTGTTGCCAAGTGAGGATGTTGACAATGTTGAGTTAAAAATAGTCTGTTGGGCACCTGGGTGGCTCAGTGGGTTAAAGCCTCTGCCTTCGGCTCAGGTCATGATCTCAGGGTCCTGGGATCGAGGCCCGCATTGGGCTCTCTGCTCATCGGGGAGCCTGCCTCCTCCTCTCTCTCTGCCTGCCTCTCTGCCTCCCTGTGATCTTTCTGTCAAATAAATAAATAAAATCTTTAAAAAATAGTCTGTTAAAAATAGTCTGTTCTTTTTGTTTTTGAAAGTTAGGTGTACATATTGACACTTGTGTGTTTCTGTGTGCGGAGGGGGCAGGGTGTGTATGAAAAACCAAAATCATCATAGTGGCTGAAGGAGGAAGGGCATTAAAGAGATTTTCCTCCCTTCATTTGCTTACCTGTTAATGTAGGCTAGTGAATATAAAAAAATAGAGATGCCACTTTCCTCAAGATATGTCCTAATGTTTTAATTAGAAGACTAATTTGAGCTCTTTCAGAAACTTGTGTAGAGACAGTTTAAGTGTTAAGGAAAAGATGTCTTTGCCTTTGCTTTATAAAGAATTTCTTAACTTCAAGACCAAATAAGAAATTTAATTTTAAAAACCATATCTAATCCTATTCCTGAGAGTGGTGTGGGTAGAAACGCAAACTGTCTACTTTATGTTTGGTAAGATGCTGCAGACTCCTCCAGACCCCCATGTCTGGGGGAATTGGCTGCACATTTCAAATCCTCCTCTAACACTAAGCCTTTGCTTACCTGAGATAGGCCGATACATTTTTATCCAGTGTGAACAATCCATCTCATAAAAATTAGCTATGATGTGTTAAGTGTGTAGAATTTCTAAGGTATTTGTGCTTACTGAGGAAATAGATTACTTTTCCTAATGAGCTGAGAAAGAAGTGCTATTGAGAATTTTATAAATTTGTTTGTTTTGTTTCCCAGAAGCTCTAAAAGTGAAGAGACCTCGTTTTGATGTATCTCTGGTTTATTTAACTCGAAAATTTATGGATCTTGTCAGATCTGCTCCTGGGGGTATTCTCGACTTAAACAAGGTCGCCACAAAGCTGGGAGTGCGGAAACGAAGAGTGTATGACATCACTAATGTCTTAGATGGAATCGATCTGGTTGAAAAAAAGTCTAAGAACCATATTCGATGGATGTGAGTTGGTTTTGATCTTTTCCTGGCTTACCCCCCCCCCCCCCCGCCCTTAAGTGACAATACCATGCTTAAAACAAACTAGGTGTTAGCAGTGTTTTGACAGGACGAAACAAAGTAAGAGGTGGCTTCTTGTTAGGAAAGGATTCTGTAAAAATTTCTCACATTGTCCCCCAGGTATATATTTTTTCCCTACTTAGGACTAAGTGAAAGCCGTAGACCTAGAATATCATCTGATATTATGGAAAAGTTGAATGGGATAATGATTAACTTTAAGAGTTTTGCTTTTCAAGATCATAAGGGGACGTCTGATTGTTTAGGAGATTTTTTCCCCCCAGTGATTATTAATATCAGGAGGAAATTAATTAAGGTTGTAAAACAGTGTAATAAATACTTAGAGGCCTCCCACCCCAGGGATTGTAATTCATTTTTCTGGGGCAAAGGCAGGAATCTAATCCACGTTCTTAACTATGTGGGGTGCTTATGAGTCAGATTATGGGTCACACACTGTCCTGAAGGCAAAAAACAATCAGTAGACAGTGTCTAAAAGGCTAGGGGCACCTACATGGCTCAGTCACTTTAGCTGATCCTCTCGACTCTTGATTTTGGCCCCGGGTCACGACCTCAGGGTGGAGAAATGGAGCTCTGCACTGAGCATGGAGGCCTGCGCACTCCATCTCCCTCTCTCCCCAGTCCTGCATGTGCTCTTGCTCGCTCTCTCTTTAAAAAAAAAAAGGCGCTAACGACTTCATGTTTGATCAGGGAGGATCACGGGAAAAAGACCTTAGGATATAGATGTAGTTATATACATGGGTGTGTGTGCATAAGAAGAAAGTCATTAATACAATAGGCAAATACTGTGGGTCAGTAAGAAACTGTTCCAGCATGAATGTACGTATAAATACATTGATTTATTCACGTATAAACGAAATTTCATTTCGGGCAGGCAAATGAAAAATCTGCCAACAAAGATCATGAAATGGCTCTAAATAATGAACTTTGCTGTTAGGGGAAAGTGGTTCATTAAGGAAGTTTTTTTTTTCAGTAGTACAGAAATGCAGATTGAATTCTAACCTGAACATATTTGCTAATAAATAACACTAACACTTTCAGGGTTAATATCAGATTGCTTTCTGAATCAGTAATTGGAATCAGATTTGAAAACTAGTGAACCAAAGATAAACTGGTCACAGCCTTTTTTCTATTTTCCATAAAGAAGAGGAAAAAAATACCAGTGGCTTGGGTCATCTCGTACCAATATGATATGGTAGGTAGTAATAACTAAAAAATATCTATCTTTTAAAAATGATGAAAATAATCCTTACATTCAGATAGAACCAAGAAGTAGAATATGCACAAGAGGAGAGAAATACTCAGAATTTTAGCAGAAGAACTATCGTTTTAGTCTGTACTCCTTGTTTTTCTTAGGGGACTAAGAGATTATAACTTACTAGAAGTCCTGCTGTAAGTAGCACAGTTGGGACTTAAACGGTATTATTGACTCTCGGTCTGTGCTCAGTGAACTCCATCAGCTTTCCTTACTACTCTTAATTTCCATAGAATTATAATGGTTTGTTGGTTTTTTTTTAATCCGGTGTAAGAGTCTAGAAATGGGGACAAAAGCCAGTTTGTGCATAGGAAGAATCATGGTTGTCTAGAATAAAAGGAGGTCACAGGTAACATTCAAATACCTAGTTTTGTCTCTCAGTGTATGAAATACCTGGTATCAACGTTTGGAGAAGTTGATAATCTAACTTGTATTCTCTGTAATCTAGATGTTACTGATGGTGAGTTTTTGTTTTTTTTTTAAATACCTTTTAAAGAGGATCTGATCTTACCAATTTTGGAGCTGTGCCCCAACAGAAGAAGCTGCAGGAGGAACTTTCTGACTTATCAGCAATGGAAGATGCTTTGGATGAGTTAATTAAGGATTGTGCTCAGCAGTTGTTTGAACTAACAGATGACAAAGAAAATGAAAGATATCCTTTAATTCTTGTCTTTTTTTTTAACGTTTTATTTAAATTCAGTTTAATTCATAGACTGTGTCATTAGTTTCAGAGGTAGAATTTAGTGATTTCTCAGTTGAATACAGCACCCAGTGCTCATTGTATCAAGTGTCTCCTTAAAGCCCATCCCCCTGTTTCCCCATCCCTCTCACCAGTCCCCCCTCCAGCAACCCTGTTTATTAACTCTGCCCTTTTTTTTTTTTTTTTTTTTAAATATTTTATTTATTTGACAGAGTGAAACAGAGCTAGAGAGGGAACACAAGCAGGGGGAGTGAGAGGGAGAAGCAGGCTTCCTGCCGAGCAGGGAGCCCGATGTGGGGCTCGATTCCAGGACTCCGGGATCATGACCTGAGCCAAAGACAGCTGCTTAACGACTGAGCCACCCAGGCGCCCCAACTCTGCCCTTTAAAAAAAAAAGATTTTTTTTTTTCCCTTCCAAAGCAGGTTATTTTATTTTATTTTATTTTTTAAAGATTTTTATTTATTTGACAGAGAGAAACACAGCCAGAGAGGGAACACAAGCAAGGGGAGTGAGAGAGGGAGAAGCAAGCTTCCTGCCAAGCAGGGAGCCCGATGTGGGACTCGATCCCGGGTCTCCAGGATCATGATCTGAGCTGAAGGCAGTCGCTCAACCAACTGAGCCACCCAGGCGCCCCTAAGGCAGGTTATTTTAAATAGTAGGATCAGCTTGGGGATTTAATAAATATATTCAGAATACAAAATCAGACCTTTAGAAGTTTTAGAAGCAAGGAAAGGTTTAATCGTGTTGCCTCAGACCTACTCAGATACTTGGCTTTTGCTCATTTGTTTGCTGTTTGTTCAGGTTCAGTGCTGCCTTGTGTTCATGTACCAACATCCATGTTTGCATTTCAAATAAAAATGCACATTCTTACTTGTTTTCTTAGAATGCTGTAAGGATAGTAAAATCTCTGTTGGCATTTGTGAAATGAAGGCGTTCCCTGATTTGTGAATTGGCGTTTATTTCTGAAATGGAATGAAATTGACATTGATATAGCTCTTGGGCTGCAGCCGTGGCCCCCCGGAGCCTGGGGGAGCCGGCTGCGCCTCTGGGCCCAGCGGTGGGGCTGGTCTTTGGTGGCAGTCTTCTCCCGGGTCTCCGGGGCCCATCTGCTGCTCTGTTCTCACCGCATCTCTGTGAGCTGTCTCTGATCCCCAGCAGTACATGCCTCACACTTGCACTCTGCATCAAATGCCTTGATTTCTGTAGTCCGGTAACTGGAAGGAAAGTAAATGCTGTTTCTCTATCCAGAAGTCTGTTAAGTAAACAAAAAATGTTGGGGAAACCCAGTAAATCACGTAGTTGGTAAAATTTCGGGCGACACAGGGAAAAATTTACATAGTGAGATGGAAAAGCATTTGGGATGTGAGAAACCCCATGAGTACATGATGGCCATGAAACACTGATTCTCCAAGTTGTCTCCACTCTTTTACAGATGTTTTTCCTCATTATATTTTAGGAGCTTGTCATCCAAACAGTTTTTGTCCCCAGACATTCTCATAGAGCTAGCGCAATGAGTAGGGCATGGGGGCAGGGAGTAAACACCTTCACCTGAGTTTTGTGTGCATTACTAACATTTTTCTCCAGGTACTGTTAGAATCACGACACTAGAGTTTAAAGGAATGCTTGAAGTTATAAATATTATGAAACACTGTAAAGTCTTGAGAATTATTGATGAAATAGTAATAATATATGAAATAATTTTTTACCAATTGCTTTCCTTAATTGTGAGTTTGTATCCCATAAAAACTACAGAGATTCTAACGTTACACTTGTATGCATGTATTATGAGAAAGAGATGATCTCAGTAAGTAGCATTCTGCTTAGAGACCCTTGACTGATGTTTACACTAGCATATGTGACGTATCAAGATATTCATAGCATTCAAGCCTTCCACGAACAGATTGTTATTGCAGTGAAAGCTCCGGCAGAAACAAGATTGGACGTTCCAGCTCCCAGAGAAGTAGGTATCCCTCCGTTTCTAAGAGGATTTTATTTATTTATTTTTAAAGATTTTATTTATTTAACAGAAACACAGCCAGAGAGGGAACACAAGCAGGGGGAGTGAGAGAGGGAGAAGCAGGCTTCCTGCCAAGCAGGGAGCCCGATGTGGGGCTTGATCCCGGGTCTCCGGGATCATGACCTGAGCCGAAGGCAGTCGCTTAACCAACTGAGCCACCCAGGCGCCGCCTCTAAGAGGATTTTTTTAAAGGAGGCAGGTCAGTGGCCTGGGCTGTGGATTAGCGCCTGCCCGATACTGCTTGAGGCCCTTTATACATTTTAACTTGTTTCAAATACACAGCAAACGAACTAGTAATGTTTCTTATTCTCTTAGAAGAGAGGAGTCTCTGAAGTGCACAGAAAGATCAGCTTTCTCATGATCACACATGTGGTCACACACACAAGTGAAGCACCAGAATTCAAACCCAGAGAGTGTGGCTTCCGAGTTTGTGCTTAACCATAGTACGGTACGCGTGCCAGACTCTAACGTACCCCGCTGCCTGTGTCACGCTGTAGTGCCTCTTAGAGGACTCCCCAAGAATTGGCACCATCGTTGAAGTTCCAGTAGTAGACTGTGTCGTCCAGGAGGGCTCTAGGGAATTAGCTCTAACCAAGCTCATCAGAGACTAAGGAGTAAACTAGAACACTAAGTGGTACATTCGAAATGAAAAGTGAAATTGCTGCGTGGATGCAAATACTCTGCCGGCTGCCGGCTGCTTAGCACACACTTCCCCTTGCAGGAGAGTTTGTATTGAAAGGTAATTGTCCTCAGAAGGTTGCTTGGCACAGGTGGAATCAGAACCAGGCAATGTGGCCCTTCTTGTGACGGTCATCAAGTTCTGACAGCCCGGGCCCGGTAGGCCCATTGTGCTCATAGTGATGTCCTCTGCGTTGCCATAGGGACTCCCCTCCCTCATAGGGAAGGGTGTTCTCCGCTCAGCTCTCCTTTTATCGCCTGCGGAGCACTGTCCAAGGGAGCACCCGTGTTGGTGCCTGGCAGTGCACTGTAAGTCAGTTAGGAGGCGACTCTTCATCCAGTCACACTCCACTTGGGACTTCTGGCTGACGTTTCCTCGCTGTTTTATTTAGGTTTGGATATGTTCCAAGTTTCCTAAGTAAATTTTGTATTTGATAGGAGTTGTTTGAGAGATATTTAAACTTTTAAAAAAATAATTAGCCACTAATCTTCCAACGCATCCTCACTTTGGGACATGGTGGCCCATGCCGCAGTGACTGATGGGGTCCTGGGCTCCCCCCGTGCTGTGAGCCGCTTCAGCCTGTGGTTGCTAAATTTTGCTGAGCTTGTGGATCATGCCCAAGACTTCAAGTCCAGTTTAAAGGCCGATGAGCGTGGGCCTTCTATGCAGCTGTTCTCAGCTGTAAGTGGGAGTAGTAGACAGGCACACGGCATTGCATGGCATCCAGCCACCTTTCTCACCTGTCTCACCGTTGACGGAAAACTGGTCAGCTCTGATTTGGCGGCATAGGCAGTCCTCAGCCAGCTGCCAGTCCTGGGCACCCCAACAGTTTGTTTTGTGTAGAGATCGGTCTTGGATTGTGGAAGCAATGCCATTCAAGCCAGACCTTGCCCGGCAGTGTAGAGCCTGAGCATGGCTGCTCCTTTTCCGGCCTCCATGTCTGGTCCTGAGAAGCCACACAGAAGGTGACATGAGGCTTTGAGACCTGATAAGCTGCATCTCCAAGAGCCCCGTTGTGAGGTCCCAGTGAGAAGTGTGGAGGAGGAGGGGAGTGTGGTGTCTGTACCTAGCCCAGGCCTCGCCGCGTGGAAGGGCACAGAGCAGACCGGGTGATGCCTGAACCCTCTTCTAATCAGAAAAACAAAGGAATCATTCATGACTCTGTTTGCTGAGGATTTAGCGTGGGTTGGTTCATTCCCAGTTTCCGCACACACAGAATCCAGCACGCTTCTCGGTAGCGCGCCCTGCCTCCTGGTATCTTGCAGGAAAAAAAATTTAATCCTGAGTAAATTTAAAGCTCCCAGCCAAAAGATGTGAATAATCACAATTAATAGTCCTTTATATGCAGTTCTTTTGAATATTTTTTTATGTTGCTGAGGTGTGTTTTGTCTGGATGCCATCCTCTGGCATTTCCACCATCGAAAGGCACAATCTCTTCAGGGGTCAGAAGATCTAAACACACCCTTACTGTTGGAGCACACGGGGCGGGGGGTACCAGTCATCCAAACACTGTGGACTCTAAAGCACAGACTCCTAGAAAGGGTCGAGTCTTTGAGTGGAGAACTGCGGGCTCTCGGATTCGGTGGTGTTCACATCACAGCCCCGAGGTCCTGACTGGGTGACCTGGGAGTCGTCGCCTCGTGCATTTGCAGGCAGCTCAGCGGCTGAGGCCGGAGCGATGAAAGCCAAGCCCGTGAGTTCCTCAAGTACATCATAGAAAACCACCTGAACTTAAATTTTCAAAAACAGCTCTTCAGCTGAAACTTCGACAATTCTAGTAAGTGAAATATCATGAATGAATTCTCGCATTCATCCTGATATGTCTTTTTTTATTTTATGTGGCTTTTGCCAGGACTCTATCACAGTACATATAAGGAGCACCAGAGGCCCCATCGACGTGTATTTATGTGAAGTGGAGCAGGGCCACTCGTGCGCTAGAGCGTCTGAAAGTGCGGGCACCTCTTCATCTAAAAACAAATCTCCGGAACGTCCCAATAAAGGTAATTCTACTGAGTTTGTCATTAGGAACATTTCAGATTCTACTGGTTTTTGAGATATGTCTATATAGTCCTATCTCTTTATGGTCTTACAGATATTTTTATACTTTTTAGCCACAGAATTGAGTTAAAGAGTGACAAGGTAATTCTTAACTACGGTTTAGGCTGTTTCTAACAACTTGATAGTTAAAGTCCATGCAGCTCTGATCTCAGAGACTTAGAATTATAGCCAGTGCCGTGGTGGTCCCCCAGTGTAGTGTCGGGGCACAGAAGGCCACCTGCACCCCCTGGCAGATGCTGTCAGCACGCGTTTCGGTTCTGTTTATTGTCGGGAGACTTAGGTCAGCCCTATGCCATCAGCAGCACAGTACGGTTCTTGACCAGGGGCCATCAGCCTTCTTTTTTAAAATTTTTTTATTTTTTTAAATTTACTTTTATTGTTACTTAAATTTTTTTTCCCAGTGTTCCAAGATTCATTCCCCATTCCCCACGCCCAATGCTCCACGCAATAGGTGCCCTCAGTACCTACCACCAGGCTCTCCCATCCCCCACCCCTTTCCCTCCAAGTCCCTCAGTTTGTTTCTGTGTCCAAAGTCTCTCTTGTTTCGTTTCTCTCCCTGAATTACCCTACTTCCCATTTCCTTTCCTTCTCCTACTGTCCTCTACATTACCCCTTATGCACCGCAAGTAAGTGAAACCACATGATACTTGACTTTCTCTACTTGGCTTATTTCACTCAGCATAATCTCTTCCAATCCAGTCCACGTTGCTACAAAAGTTGGCTATTCATCCTTTCTGATGGAAGCATAGTATTCCATTGTGTATATGGACCACATCTTCTTTATCCATTCATCTGTTGATGGGCACCTTGGCTCTTTCCACAGTTTGGCGATTGTGGCCATTGCTGCGATGAACATTGGGGTGCATATGGCCCCTCTTTTCACTACATCTGTAGCTTTGAGGTAAATGCCCAGTAGTGCAATTGCAGGGTCATAGGGTAGCTATATTTTCAATTTTTTAAGGAATCTCCACACTGTTTTCCAAAGAGCTTCAGCCTTCTTTTTAAGCACTTGTGACCCGTCGACCTCTCAGACCCTCACTCAGGAGAATCTCTTTCATGTTTGTTGTTTTGCAGAAGAAAACCCTCCACAGCAAAGCGAAGAACTGCTAGAAGTGAGCAACTGATAGCTCTTGGGAACTCACGTCCTGAGTCCTTAGGGAACATCCTGTGGGGATGAATTATGCAGAAGATTTGATTCTCAGAGCAATAAATCACCCATGGAATTCTCTGGTTCTGTCAGCAGCATCAAGACCAGAAGTGGCTTTGAGAAGTTCACTACTTCGATTACTGGATAATGATGGTTTCTGCATTTGAAAATGACTCTTTTTTTTAATTATTCACTTTTGTCAGTGAAATGGACGTCTAGCGTACTGAAATCACTTTAGCATGAAGAGAATCACGGAGACAGACGGTCAGGCCTGAAGTGGACAGTGCTTTGGGGACTCTGCCCTTTCCTTCAAGGATCATGTGTCATTATCACAGAAGAAGTCGCCTTACGTGGGCTCACGTCTAGCTGTTAAACGTTGGGTGGGTGTGCGCAGGCATCTGAATGTGACATCTTTGTATATGTCTGTACAGTGTTCAGAGTACTTATGTAATGCTCTAGATCAAACTTTCCCCCCTTGTACAGCCAAAATAATGTATATATGGAAAGTAACAGACAAATTTTCTAATTTCTGTGGTATCTATAACTTATTAGAATCCTCTGAATGGGGGTTAGAGGAAAGTTTTTTCCAAACTTCTACATGTAGAAGTACCGTAAATATGCTATACATTTAAAGTTCATGGATTAAATTAAAGTATTTCAATATGGTTCCCAGTGCTGAAATTGAAATCTGATACTTCCTGATTTCAAGCTCCCTACAGGGTTATTGTGTCTGAGCAGACTGGTGGCATGCCCTAAAGCTTTAGGGACAAGTATAGAAATACTATCAGGTAATGGCTTAACTCATTGCGAGACATGAATTTAATCATGATGAAAATTGGAAACTAACCTTTTTGCAGACAGATTTTGTAATACATTTCTGTATGCAGCCTTGCTTTTCAATCAAAGGGGTTTGCTTTTGATGAGTTAGTTGTACCCTGCCCTCTCTCCAGCTCTAGTCCCACATTTCCAAGTACCTAGCTCTCTACCTCATTGGGTAAGTCATTTACCACTCTGTGCCTCAGTTTACTCAGTAGTTTACCATTAGACTGTGAGCTCCTTGAGGGACTTTGTCTTAATCATTGTTGTACCCAGCGCCTTGCACCAAGCCTGGCATATCAGAAGTGCTCAATAAATGTTTGAACAAATCCGCGACTGAGTGAGTGAGTGAATTGTAAAACCGAACTAATGATTCTTGCCTCGTCTACCATCTAGGGTGCTCGTCAGCATCATTTTGATTCAGATTTTGAACTCTTGTTTTCTGATAGAGATCTGAAGCAACTTGAAATTAAGGCCATGTTAAAAAAGATTTTAAAAAGGAATCAAAAATCACAATACTGAAAAATACTGCTCAGTGTCTAGGATTCATTTACCTCTGTGTCCTGCGGGGGAGATTCGGCAGATGTCCGTTCTTAAGTGATGGCTGAACCCATAGGAGGAGGTGAGCCCAGCTAAGGGAGGGTAAGCCAGAGAAGACCAGAGGCCCGTGACAGTTACGCTTCCGGGGAAACCTATGAAAAAGCCTTTCCGGAGCAGGAATAACGGGCCGGAGAGAAAAAAGGGCAAGGCTCCCCAAACCAAAAAAGGCAGCATTGGCAAAAGTGACCGTGTCACTTCTGAGCAGCAGCTGGTTCCTTGCCTCTGCGATATGACGACTGTTCTACAGATTGTTCTGAGGGTCAAAGAGATCATGGAAGCGAAGTTCTTCATCAGCTGGAGGCCTGTTCTGTAAATGAACTCACTCTTCGGGTGTTCGGTGTCTCGTTGTTACAGCCGCTACCGTAAGCGTGCTCGGGCCTGGCTCAGCGGCCCTTCCTCCTGCCCCAGCTCAGCACAGCTGCCTGTCTCCCTGTGTGCGCAGTGCTGCTCACCTCCTTGCCGCCCAGCCCTGGTCAGAAGCCGCACTTCCTCTCTGTCCTTTGGGCCAGAGTCCAAGCTCTTGCAGAAGGGCCTCCAGGCCTGCCCTGCCCTAGCTTTCAAGCTTGTTAACTTGCCTGAGCCCCCAACCCAAACCAAATAGGCCCACTTGCCGTGCCCAAAATGCACAGCACACTGTTGTCCTCTCTGTGCCTTTGCTCCTACCCTTCAGGCTGGAATTGACATCCTCTTGTCTGTTTCCAGAACTCCGTCTTCATTCTGGACCTGGCTGAAAGCCCTCCTTCCCCTTCTCTGCCGACGTGCTTGCAGTCAGTTCCCAGCATGGGTGGCTGTCCTCCTCAGTTGCCGTTAGGTTTTCCCGCCTGGCACTGTGTGCCCTCGGACACGGGGGCCTTGCCTAATGTGTTCGTGCTCATCACATTTCTGTACAGTTCCATATGTTTTTGCCGGTTCGTAAGAAAAGTGGCCTGATTTCATTCCACTCAACACCTGAGAATTTAAAAACAAACCCTGATTTTGCAAAAACAGACCAACAAACTGAATTTTCACTCGAAGAAAAACAGTTATAATTGTATCAATTTTGCATTTTGTTCAAGGTCACAGCACATCCACCGAGCTGTCCCTCGCCCCAGGAGATGAACGTCCTTGTGGTGTGAGCACACTGTTTTCGAGAGCAGGGCTTTAAACGTGAGACCGTTATGAGCCCTTTTGACCTGGGCCTTGGTCCCGGGGTCGTGGATGTGGCCTGCTGTGGAGCTCGGTGCTGGAGGTTGCGCAAGTGAACAGTCGCACCGCGGAAGGCCTGAGGACCCACAGACATTGCTCTTGGGAGTGTGAATGGTAAGTCGTGTCTCAAAACCTCAGAAATCTATTTGATTATCTCCCAAAATAAAAAACGGAAAGCAGAATAAAGCCACCTAGGTCATTAAAAGCGATTCCCCCGACACACTGTGAGTTGACTGTTGAATGCCACCACTGTTGGCTTACTTGCGTCTACAGACCCTGTGACTAAGGATGAGGTGCCTTCTGGCTGTCACTTGCTGTGACCACTGGGACAGAGCTGGCAGCTTGTTTGCCCAAGGCCCCATCGTCTTCCCAGGAGGATGGGGCTTTTTGGATGGCCTTCAGTGGACAGGAGGGGGCGCTCAGTAGAGAAAGGGGGAGTTTGCAGAAAGAAGTCAGAGAACAGAGTGAAAAATGAAGAAGAGGAAGTTTTTCAGGAGAACGGCACTGGCGTCAAGGGGACTTTAAATTGGAGTATGACTCTTAGCTTCTGCTGTTCTATCACTCACCTCTTCAGAGGAAAAGGGGTGGGTTCTCTGACAAGGAGTTTGGAAAACGGAACTGGAACTCAGTCCCTCCTGGGCTGCCTCTCTTGCTGCCTGTGAAAGTAGGCACATTGACTGCCCCTGCCCCCACAGTGGAGCACTGCGGTGTCTATACCAGTGTTTCTAAACCGAGACAGAAGGGGGACATTCCCCTGGTGACATTTGGCAGTGTCTGGAAACACGTTTTTTGGTCTAAAACGTTCATCTTGGACACCTGGGTACTTCAGTCATTCGAGCATCTGACTTGATTTCGGCTCAGGTCATGATTTCGCAGGTGGGATCAAGCCCCATGTCCGGCTCTGTGCTCTGTAGAGAGTCAGCTTGGGATTCTCTCCCTCTCCTTCTGTCCCGCCCCCGCTCATGTGCACATGCGCTCTCTCTCTCTGTCTCAGATAAGTCCTAAAATAATTTTTAAAAATTAAGAAAAAAACCTCATCTTTTTGAAAAGTTCCAAAGCTATCATGTACGGAACATAGGAAATTTAGGAAATCAGATAAAATGCTAGTTTATTCCCGTTATTTAACCTTGTGGTTAGTTTTTTAAGTTAAAGTTCTATATTGGTTTGAGAGTGATTGGTGATGATGAAAAACTGTCCAGAATGATGAGTCATGAGATATCTAAGCTTTAAAAACCCCGGTCCTGAAAAAATACGTTTGTATCTTTTAGAAATGGGCCAGATGTAAATACACGGAACCACTGCCATCAAGCACTGTAAACACAAGACGTTGCTTATGGTCAACACAGCTGACCCTGAACCCCTTGGTTGGCTCGTAGTGTCCTGGAATCTAACTCAGATTTGCGGAATGATTGCCATCTAGTGGAGACTCAGCGATCGTTCTGGTTTCTTCACTTCCTTTCAATTAAGCAGTTGCTGCTAGAGAATGGTTTTGACTTTAAAAAAGAATTTTTCAGGTCCCATTCTGGTTGATAAGGTGAATTTGGTACTGATTTTTATGCATTAACATTTAAATAGAACAACTCGGAAAGGAGAAATTTACAGCTGCTAACTTAAGAAATCAGCATAATACCTGAGCTCCATCCGTTTTTCTGTCCTTGTTATAGTCAGGTCTGCAGAGATCTTGCTTGTTCTGCTCCCCAGACATCACACTGACCGTGACATTGGACCTGTTGATCAAGGAAGCAGCCAGAGCTCAGATGTAAGACGTATGTGGTACACAGACCAGCTCTTGATACCAAGTAGTCAGGGCCCCGTAAGAAAGCCAGGGTAGGTTTTGTTGTCCAGTACAACAGAGGTAAGTTAATACAAGAAGGCTGAAGTAGCAAAAAGGGGACATTGAGGTAGCAAATACCTCACAGCAGCCAGAACAAGGAAGAGAGCCCCCCACTCCTCCTCCTGCTCTCCGTTCCCTTACCATTGCTTCTTCTCCGAGCCCAGCCAGCCGGCAGAGGATACAGGAAATGGAGTTTACATTAGCCCCCGCACGCCAGAACAGAATGGGAGGGTGGGCCTCGGTCTGAGAGAGTAAACACCCAGCGGAACCGGAGCCGCTGGCTCTTCCCTCCCCGACTCCAGTGTGAGACAGGTGACCTCACTGTCACCATCTCCTGTAGTTCACAGAGCCTGTGCTGCCGGGTTGGCCCCTGCCTCCCAAGACAACTCAAGTCCAAGCGGATGCCTGTGCAGGAGTTGTTTCTTGGATTTGCTTTTGGAGGGTGTGTTTCGGGGGATGGTTTGATCTGCGTGAGCACAAGCCAGCCTTGTAGGGGGCTCTCATCGCACTCATCTTCACCATCCTTTTCTGTGATCAGGGCAAGAATTTGCCACAGTGATGTCTGGCTCCTTCACCCACGAGGCTTCCTTACGTTCTCTTTGTGCCTTTCGTCAGGGTCCAGGCTGCAGAGAGAGGGCCCTTCCCTAGCTCTTGTTTCCAGATAGCCCGAAACTGTGCTGGGGAGGAAGCCCTTGTAGCCTCTTTACAGCCTAAGAGTGGTGTCTACAAAGGTGGCCCCTCCGGCCATTCACCCGGCCTGGCAGTTTGGGGCAGGCAGTGTAGCCCGCTGGTCCATAAGCTGCCCTCGGGTCCCACACAGGCCCCGGGCTCAGGAAAGGAGCGGGTGTGCGGTTGGGGCTGGGAAGTGCTTCCCAATGATTCTGAAGCATTTCTATCACGAAGCAGAGGTGCTGTGTAGGTGGAGAGAAAAGAACACCATTCACTCTACATCAGGTTGGCAACCGAATTCCTCTGCACATTTCTTCTAGAATTTATTTTAGGTGTTCGCAAAGGCAGCTTCTGTAAGGAAAAAATAGGAAAATAAAATTGATGGAGAAGAACTATTTTTAGATTGGACCAGACTTGCATGGGATCTGTTAATATTTTAAGTACTTAAAAGTATTTTTGATGTACAGGGCCGGGAACATAGCACATTACTGTAGAGGCATTTGATTAGTTAAAAAAAAAAAGTCTAATGGAAATGAGGCTGATCTGAATTCTGTTTTAGCTGAGGCTGTAATTGAATGGATATTTACACGTGGATCTTGATCAGTCCATCGGAAGGTCTCCTTCCCTGGTAGGGGTCCGTTGCTTCTTTCAAGGTGCTGGGCTGACCTGGGTGCTAAGGCAGGTGACAAGTGGAGTAGGCACAGCCTTCCTTCAGTGCTGTTGCTGCCAGCAAAGCTCTGGCCAAAAGCCAAATGAGTTTCAACTCCCAGAGAATGGATAGTGATCCACGGGCTTTATGTACCGCTTAAGGAAAAAAACTGCAGTTCACCTGCTGTTAATTTCCAACTGTAGCCTGTAGCAGGTGCTCCTGTCTTCGGGACTGCTGTCCAAAGAGCCTAAAGAGCTGTCCTTATATGAGCAAGTCTGATCATTTAAACCCATTTTATAACTAACGTTATGCGCAAGAGGTCCATAGGTGGGAGCCGTTTTTGTGGATCATTAGTACGCAGTGCTGTGACTGTTCTGTCCCAAGGGCACATCCTTCCTCTGTGCACTGGCCTCCTGCTGCTGTGCCCGCAGGCCTGCCGGGGAGAGGCAGCAGCGACTCTGCGCTGAGGCTTCTGGTCATGTCCAAACCTTTCCCAGTCCCGTTCAGAGTGTGCTTACAGCCTTCCCGGCCAGCCGTCTGTCTCAGGAGCAGGGCAAGCATTTGGGGGAAGTGTACCACCTCTGTTCTCTCTATCCACAAGACCCAGGAGGACCTTGTTGGACGCTAAGGCTCCTGTTGATGGCCTGCAGGGAAAAAATGCGCACCTTCTAGAGAAGGAGAACCAGGCAAAGAAAATCTAGACCTCCATCAAGAAGGTGAGCTGAACACAGAGATTCTTACATCTGAGTGGAGAGCCCGTATGCGGGATGACAAATGAGGATTTGAGGCCGTCACTCTCATCTCGGGGCTGACTTCAAGTCACTGTGTGGAGAAATGGCAGAGATGTGCGGCAGGCATGACAGTGGCCCTCAAGGGTGTGGGAAGGTCTAATGGCCCGGACGCGAAGCGACTAGGGCAGGAGTAGAGACTGGGTGTTCACCCCAAACTCCTGCCTGGGGCTTACAACATTAATAACATTATCGTTTTGATCATGACCCAAAGCAGGCCTTCCCAAGAAGCTGTTTCTGGACCTGGAGTGGAGAGTAAGACAGAAAATGTGCGAAAGGGCAGTCCAGTTTCATGAAGAAAAAGATCAAAGTAGACTTTCCATAAAGAATGGGTGGTGCAACTTAACGGCTTATTGTGATCCTCAAAAAGAAAGTGTCCCTCTCTCAGTAATGTAAGAAGTCACACTTCACATTTTTAAAATAATTACAGGGGCACCTGGGCAGCTCAGTCAGTTAAGCATTCGACTCTTGATTTCAGCTCAGGTCTTGATCTCAGGATCGTGTGTTCAAGCCCTGCCTTGTGCCCCGTGTCCAGCGTGGAGCTCACTTAAAAATTTAAAAAAGAAATAAAAACATCTGACAAACACAAAACACAAACACACTCATCCTGGTTATCAAGTTCAGGCTGTCTAAGATGAATAAGTTCACTAATTACATGGCAATTAAAGCAATATGAGCTACACGTAGGTGATCTCCTCCTTTTGTAGCAAAAAAGGAAGACATTTTTGTTTGGCATAATATGTCCAGAAATCACATTAAGATAAAAACAAGGTAAGCATCGTTTTGGCATTCGGTCTCACCTGGCCTCATGTCTCACAAAGTTACAAATTTCAGTGAGACTCAATTTCCAATTCATAGAGGACAGAATGCTTTTTATATAATAGGACTTTTGTTTCAGTGTTAACCCTTACTGTGTAAACCTTCACTATCCAATAGAGGAGCCACTAGCTGTATGTGGCTTTTTAAATCTAAATACTAATCATTTTTAAGTAGGCTCCATGCCCAGCACGGAGCCCAACATGGGGCTTGAACTCGCGACTCTGAGATCAAGACCTGAGCTGAAATCAAGAGTCAGAAACTTAACACGGTGAGCCACCCAGGTGCCCCTAAATTGTAATTAATTTAAAATTAAATAAAATGCAGAATTCAGTTCCTGAGTCCCACTTGCAACATTTCGAGTGCTCAGTGGCCAGATTTGGCAGGTTGCTCCGACCCTGGACAGCACAGAGAACATTTTTGTCTCAAGGCAAGATTTATGAAACAAAATTCTCTAAACATATGTTGTAGCAACCCCCCAACATAGAATATAATGTTATTACACTATAACTTCACCAGTTACAGTTCATTGTATAAAATACTTAAGAGATGTTCCTTTGTCAAAAATTAATCACAGGGATTCTAATCAGAAGTTAGGTTATGGAGGTGCCTGGCTCAGTTGGGGAAGCACGTGAGTCTCACGGTTGTGAGTTCGAGCCCCACATTGGGTGTAGAGATTAATTTAAAAATCTTCTTAAAAAAAAGTTAATCATGGGGCGCCTGGGTGGCTCAGTTGGTTAAGCGACTGCCTTCGACTCAGTTCATGATCCCGGAGACCCGGGATTGAGTCCCGCATCGGGCTCCCTGCTCGGCAGAAAGCCTGCTTCTCCCTCTTTCAGTCCCTCTGCTTGTGTTCCCTCTCTGGCTGTGTTTCTCTCTGTCAAATAAATAAAATCTTTAAAAAAATAAAAAAATTTTTTTAAAAAGTTAAGCTACTAAAGTAGTTAAGCTCATTTGTCTGGCAGTGTGCTTATCAGTAAAGCATTTTAGCCATGGGTTTTATACTACTGGCAAATACAGAACACATCTCAGTGAGATATAAACTCAGAAACCAGCTGGCTGCTTAACTCAAGGGTGACCGATGGGCAGCGTCGAGCCAGAGTCTTGGGTGCCCAAGATTGGTCTCATAGGACAGGTGTGATGACCATTTCACTAAACTGGTATCGGTTTGCTTGTTTGTTTGTTTTTTATCTCATTTTTTTCTCAAAAAGGGGGAAAAGAAATTATATAATCCTTACATGTTATGAGAAAGTATAAATTAAAACTTTGAAATAACAGAACTCGCCTCTTCCTGTGAGTAAAACAAACGTTAATAATTCTGTATCCGTGGTATCTTTATTTTTTCTAGGATTGTGCTGTAGCCCATATAAAGTGGGAACTGATTTCCCACTTGGGAAACTGTTTTCCCATGGACAATTTCTTAGCCTGTGGTTGACAAAAACCTGTTAGTGGTGGGGAAAAAAATCAGACCTGAAAGAAACACTGAAATGTTGCTTACTTAATAGCCTTTGAAAAAGTGTTTCATTTAACATATGGTTACTTATTCCAACCATATAAGCTGGCGTATTGGAGATGAGGTCGTGGCACTAACTTGTATTTATATTGCTGAGTATTCGTCAGCCCTCTGGAGAAGCTGAACATTATGTCCAGTACTTTGCAAAATTCTTTGGGATCCTCTAATGATAACTTCAGTAGAAGATGTCAACCCAGCCAACTTGGCTGTAGGCAGGCTCTCGTGTTATATTTAACTTCGAAAATATATTTACAGTCCTTGCAAAGAATCATCCTGCTCACCTACACTACTGAATTTAATTCGGTATAAAAGGAAAACTGAACTGTAGGTAAATGCTATATTTGTACAACGGACTGTAGAAATTTCAAGCCACACCGAGATCTGGCATGCCTTTAGGAATCATGTTACATTTCATGACTTTTGTAATATTATCTACTCCTAATAGTTGCTTCTGTTGAGCCCTTATCATGTGCCAGTCACTAGAGTATGAGATATAAATAGTTTAGTCTCACATTATCTTGTCAGGTGGGCATCATTTCCTCATTTTGGAAATGAGAAAGCCAAGGTTCCAGCGGTGACACGCCTGCCCTGGGCTACACAGCTAGTCAGCGTGCCGGCTGGGATTTGAACCCAAGGCAGGAGTCAGTCCCAGACCCCCTTTAGAAACAAAGGTGACCCCCCTTCTCAGGCTACGTGATTTGAGGTTCTAGAATTCTCTGGGCTCATGCTGTAGCTACCAGAACATGTGTTAACTTCTGGATGACTCTTGAGAAGTCGGGGCAAATATGAGCTAGCAAACCGGGACAGCCGTACCGTCAGGTTCCTTTCTGTTACCGCTGACCGATCTTCCCATGACCAGTCCGTCTGGGTGTGGACACCCAGGACCCAGGTGAAAGACAGCTGGGCTAAATCCCGAGGGCTGATTTCTGGGTCTGGCTTTCTGCTTCACAAACAAGGCTATTTTTTAAAGATTTTATTTATTTATTTGAGAGAGAGAGAAAGAGGGAAAGCACAGAGGGAGAGAATCTGAAGCAGGCTCCCCCCGGAGCATAGGGCCCATGTGAGTCTCGATCCCACCACCCCTATATCACAACCCAGCAGAAACCAAGAGACCACTTAACCAGCTGAGCCACCGGGTACCCCATGAAACTGGATTTGAGATATTTTAAGCAGACCTGCCTAAAACAACCTGTCACAGCAAATTCAGAAATTATTAATGCTTTGCAAAATGGCATTTTTACATATCAAACAGCACTTCCCATATTTTATGAAGACATAAATACAGTATTTTTTTACTGTTTTTAACTTTTTTAAGAGTTAAGGGCAAATGAGGGTAGAAAAGAATCGAATGAAGCCAGGTGGAGAGGTTAGTGCACAGGGTGCATAGGCTGTGAACCATGTGTCATTTGTGGCAGCTCAATTTAAAAATAAAACTGCACAGCCTTCTTTTCTAAAATTGTGGCTTTTTGATCAGGAGTCTCCATCTATTCTTTTCAGCAGTGGAACTTCTTCCCCCTTTTTATACTTGGTTCTTTCTGCCCTGCCTGGGGAAATAGTCCACTGATTTTTGTCCATTTTTTTTTTCCTTCCTAATAGGCAACCGTCCCCAGCAGCCTGGGACAATGAAAACTCACTGGAGCTTTTTTAAACAAGTGATCACAAGGAGTCCTTGAGGATTCATCTGTCAGGTTAGTTGGAACTTCTGATGCAGGCAAGCTCATGTTTCCAATTTGGGACTCAGAGCAAGCACTCAGGCCCTGCCGCGTTCTCATCCCACTTGACGTCAGCGCTGAGAGCGCCGCGGTATCTTTAGGAGCTCACTGGGGAGGGTGACGCCAGCTGGGTGAGTCGTCCCCGTGGAAAACAGCCCGCTTGGCACAGGCTTGTGAAGCTATAATTCGGCAGTGGTGCCGGACCTTTCTTCTGGATATTGCTATTACCGCCACAGAAGGGAGACAGATCTGAAAGGGAAAATTTTATTTTCCCACCAACTCATCCTTTGCCATGAAGATTATGTAGATCATGAACTCGGGGTCCCGGGATGGAGCCCTGCTCAGCGGGGAGTTGGCTTCTCCCTCTCCATCTGCCCACCGCCGCCACCACCCACCTTGTGTTCTCTTTCTAAAAATAAGTAAACAAATCTTTTAAAAAACTCAAAACTAAAACACGAAGTGTTCATTGTTTTCATTTAATTCCACTGTAAAAATGGAAAGAAATCATCCAATACACTGGGCAGAATTGTGGGGGGAGAGAGACCTAAAATTCTAAAATCGGTGACACTGAGTTTTTATTTTTCCTCTCAAAGACTTTTTTAAAAAACAGAACAGACTTTGTATTTTAAATTTTTTAGACGATCATATTTTTTTTATTTGGCAGAAAGAGAGGGAGAGCACAGGCAGGGGGAGCAGCAGAGGAGGAGGGAGAAGCAGGCTCTCTGCTGAGCAGGGAGCCCGATGTGGGCCTTCGTTCCAGAATCCTGGGATCATGACCTGAGCCGAAGGCAGACGCTTAACCCACTGAGCCACCCAGGTGCCCCCAGACTTCCTATTTTATTTTATTTTATTTTATTTTATTTTTTTTTTTTTAAAGATTTTATTTATTTGACAGAGAGAAACACAGCCAGAGAGGGAACACAAGCAGGGGGAGTGAGAGAGGGAGAAGCAGGCCTCCCGCCGAGCAGGCAGCCCGATGTGGGACTCGATCCCGGATCTCCAGGATCATGACCTGAGCCGAAGGCAGTGGCTTAACCAACTGAGCCACCCAGGCGTCCCCAGACTTCCTATTTTAGATCAGTTTGAGATTTACAGCAAAAATTACACTAAAAGTACAAAGTGCCATACCCTGCCCCTCCTTCTGTGGAGTCACCCCTTTTAGCAGCATCTTAAGTTAGCCTGGTATGTGTTGAGTTGATGAAACAACACTGACATGATGTTATGAACTGAAGCTCTAAGTCTACACCGGGATTTACTCCGTGTTGTCGTGTTCCATGAGTTGGACAAATGCCTCATGTCTTGTATGCATCATTACAGTGTCATATGAAGTAGCGCCCCTGTGCTCCCCCCGTTCATCCCTCCTCACCCCCCCCCCGCCAGCAAGCACGTATCCATTTCCTGTCTCTATAGTTTTGTTTGTCTTTTCCAGAATGACTTATAGGTAGAACCATATCATATGTAACCTTTTCAGATTGGCGTCCATAATGTAGCAATGTAAGCATTAAGCTTATATTGTGGTTAAGTTTCTTCTCTATCTTTCTGTGGCTTGATAGCTTACTTCTTTACTGCTGAATAATATTCCACTGTATGGGTGTATTAGTTTGTTTATCCATTCACCTACTGAAGGACATCTTGGTTGCTCCCAAGTTTTGCTAATTATGAACAGAGCTGATATAAATATTCATGTAAAGGTTTTCATGTGGGCCTAAGTTTTGACTCCTTTATGCAAATACCAAGGAGCACGATTGCTAGATTTCACAGTAAGCCTATATTTGACTTTGTAAGAAACTGCCAACTGTCCTCTAAAGTGGGGCTTGAACTCACGTCCCCAAGACAAGAGTTGCATGTTCTTCTGCCGAGCCTTTCAGGTGCCCCCTGTCTTTTCTGCCCCTCAGCAGTGCCTTTGGCAGAGCAGAAACTTCAAATTTCAGTGAAGTCCAGTTTATCACCTTTCTCTTTCATGGATTACATTTTGGTGTTGTATCTAAAGAGTCATCAGAGATTTTTCTCATATGTTCTTTTTGTAGAAAGTCTATAGTCTTGCATTTTATATTCAAATCTGTGATCCATTTTGAGTTAATTTTTGTGAAAGATGGAGGTCTGTGTCTATATTCATTTTTTTACATGTGGAAGACCTTTTCTATCTCTGTTGAAAAGTTCGCTGAACATTTTATAATGTCAGGGAAAAAAATGATTCTAGTACTGGAATGTGTCAGTATCGTTGGTCCCTCCTAGGACAGCAGCCAGTCTCCTGAAGGCCCACCCACCCCTCCCTCCATTTCCAGTGTCGTATTTGCGGTGGCTATCCCTGAGACAGTATATTGAACAGATATTGCCACAATAATGCTGTGTAACCATTCCCTCCCCTCTCCCCTCCTCAAGTTTGGTGGTTTAAAACGATAATAACTTATCCTCAGGCTCACAGGTCTGTGTACTGGTTGGACAGTCTCGTGCGGGGAGTCAAGCTGGAGGACTGGTGACTGATCTTGGGCCAAGTAGAAGAAGATGAGACCTCTTAAGGCCTCGGCTGGCCCTTTTTGCTTATACTCTGTTGGCCAAAGCAAGTCACATAGCCAAGCCCAACATCAGTGGGGAAGGAAAGTATGTTTTTCCCATAAAGACCGAGAAAAAGGGCGTGAATATCTGTTGGGCGGTTGTAGAGGAATCAGAGTAATTTGAACAGGTGAAGTTTAATAGAGTCATTAACTATAACAGAAGATTGCACTTACACAGGATTGGCTAAAAGAAGTAAAGAAAACTCTAAAAAACGCAGGAAGAGCAGTTGTAAGGAGCAGCCATTACACCCAGGACCTAGATGGAGAGTTCAAGGTACAGGCCCAACCGCCCCCAGGGCTGAAGTTCATTCTTCTGAAGAGGCCGGGCCGGCTGTGGCTAGCCGCGTAGCACAGAAGCCAGAAGCCACTGGGGGCTTGCCCTCCTCAGACCTGTTGTACCAGAGCCACCCAAAGGCCCGTCACAATGCAGAGTCCTAAGTGCCAACTGGACTAGAATGGGAGACAGAAGATAGGAATCTGTAATTCAAACTTCTACCCAAGGCACACGCACTCCAATGTTTACAGCGGCAATATCTGCAATAGCCAAACTATGGAAAGAGCTAGATGTCCATCAACAGATGAATGGATAGAGAAGAGGCGGTATACATATATACAGTGGAATATTACGCAGCCATCAAAAAACGAATTCTTGCCATTTGCAACAACGTGGATGGAACTAGAGGGGATTATGCTGAGCGAAATAAGTCAACCAGAGAAAGACAATTATCACATGGTCTCACTGATACGAGGAATATGAGAAACAAGACAGAGGATCATAGGCGAAGGGAGGGAACAATGAAACAAGACAAAACCAGAGAAAGGGACAAAGCATATGAGACCTTAATCTCAGGAAACAAACTGAGGGTTGCCGGAGTAGAGGGGGTGGGAGGGATGGGGGGGCTGGGTGATGGACACTGGGGAGGGGGTGTGCTATGGTGAGCACTGTGAATTGTCTAAAATTGATGAATCACAGACCTGTACCCCTGAAACAAATAATACATTATATGTTAATAAATAAATACCTCTACCCTAGGGGCACCTGAGTGGCACAGTCAGTTAAGCATCTGCCTTCAGCTCAGGTCCTGATCATAGGGTCCTGAGAACAAGCCCCACGCTGGGCTCCCTGCTCAGCGGGGAGTCAGCTTCTCCCTCTTCCTCTACCTGCTGCTCTGCCTTCAGCTCAGGTCCTGATCACAGGGTCCTAAGAACAAGCCCTGAATTGGGCTCCCTGCTCAGTGAGGATCCGCTTCTCCTTCTCCCTCTACCTGCTGCTCCCCCTACTTGTGCTTGCACTCTTTTTTTTTTTTTTTTTTAAAGATTTTATTTATTTGACAGAGAGAAACACAGTCAGAGAGGGAGCACAAGCAGGGGGAGTGAGAGAGGGAGAAGCAGGCTTCCTACTGAGCAGGCAGCCCGATGTGGGACTCGATCCCGGGTCTCCGGGATCATGACCTGAGCCGAAGGCAGTTGCCCAACCAACTGAGCCACCCAGGCGTCCCTCTTGCACTCTTTCTATCAAATAAAGAAAGAAAATCTTTAAACTTCCGCCCCAGCTACATTTATGTACACTAGCTTAAGATCCAGGAGCTCTTTGAGGTTAGAGACCTGTTTGATTCACTGTTGTATCCTTGTCTCTTAGCCCAGGTCTGCCACTTGCTTGCTGGGAGTTATTTTAGCCAGGTTGTTCCTGGATTGGTTCCTGGCTTGGTTGGGTGGTTCGTTAGGAGAGAATATTCAAACCCAACCAGTTGTAACTGGCCATAAGCCATATCCCCAGCCATACTTTAATGGTGTCTGGTTGATGCGCATGTCTCTTCAGCTCTGTTGGGAAAACCCAAAGGTAACTTATCCCCACTAGAGTGGCAGATGATATTTTCCAAAGATGGCTGCAACAATGCCTTCCATTGTATGTGTTTTCCTACAATGTGACCTTGCCAACCTTCCATCAAGAGGCAGGGTCTATGCCCCCTACCCTTGACTCTAAGAAGGCTTGTGACTTCCCTGTAACCAACAGAATGTGCAAAAGTGACAATGCATGACTTCTGAGGTTAATTTAAAAAGGCACTGTGGTGTCTTCCTTGCTTGCTGGGTCACTTGCTTTTGGAGCCCTGAGTCTCCACGTAGGAAGTCTCCGCGAGGAAGCCCAAACACGTGGAAAGATACACAACGCTCTTCAATCCATTGCTTCAGCTGAGGTTCCACCAATGGCCAATCAACCACCAAGCCCGTCAGTAAAATGGCTCTGGGGCTTCCAGCCCCGGCTGCCAAGTTACCTCCAGCCGTGACATCTGCCCAGACTTCGCCAGGCGACTGCCCCACTGCCTTGTCCAAGCCTCAGCCCAAAGAATCTCTGAGAGTAATGGAACTGTCCTTTGCATCTTTATTTGTTGCGGGGGCGAGGGGGTGGATCATTTGTTAGGTGATGATACTAACTGCAACGCATTGCAAAGCTCTTCTGAACCCGAATCCCCTGGCTACCTCATCCCACGCCGCTGTGCAGAGATGCGTGAGCTTAGACTTGAATCATCCCTCTACTGCTGAGACTGCTGTGATCGTCTTCCATTTTGCCACAGATCACCTAAGAGACAAAGCCAGTCCTTCTAAATTGGGCTCAGTGCCTAATGGTTCTATTTGAAGTGCATCGAAAACATGCTGTCCTATGTGTCATGGGCCTCACCCTTTAGCAGTGTAAGGGAAGCTTAATAAAGTAACACGAAAAACTAAACCAAGGTCATTTAAAATCACATTCCAGTCCAAAAACGAAGGCACCTAAAGAGTCCATTGTGTCACACAGTGTCTGAGAACTTGGCCAAGTAACCTCTTCAGGCCTCTTGGTTTGGAACACTGGATGGAGTGATGGAAAGAGGAAAGAGTTGGGGTTTCGTAAAACCTGGATTTGAGAATGAGTTCATCCCTGTCTTGTCTGCGTGGTCTAAACGAGCCGCTTCCCCTCTCGGCCGCTCGCTTTCTCCATGTCTGAAACAGGATTAGGGAATGATGTTCCAAGCCCGAGGGCTGTTCTGCCGATCCCATGAGGTGGTGAGAAGTGTGGGAGCTCTTCATAAATTCGGGAGACAAAATACAAACGCTTGCTGTCTTTTTCCTCTGAGGGCTACTTCTGAAAAAAATGAGACACAAAACAAAATAAACTGAAAAATGTCCCGGGCAAATTAGTCCGGTCAAAAAGAGTAAAGCAAAAGACAAAAAACCAAGTCCTCTGCGGACACGTTCTTTCCGGATTCACAGTGCTCCCAGCCGACGGCAGTGCCGTCCACGGGTGATGGCGGTAAGGGGGACAGTGCTCACCGCTGCCCTTCCCCGACAACCCCGTTTCCCCCCCACCCGTGTCGTGCCGTGTTGCCTCGAGCAAGTCCATCCTCTGCTGCTGAAGTGTTTTCTTCCCCAATACCCCTGCTTCCAAAACAGGCAGCAGTAACGTTGCTTTGCGAAAACAGATTTCCAGTTGCAATCCTTAAGCTGCCAGTCTTCTTCGGGTCTTACACTTGCTTTGCTCTTAAGTCCCGAAGACAGCAGGCTCAGCCCACTCCCGCTGCCCCGTGAATGTAAATGCTAACCTTCTATTTTGTACTTGACAAGTGGAAAAGACCCTGAGAGGCCAGCCAGCCCATCGTTTGACAAATGAGGAAACCGAGACGCAGGAAAGGAGCAGACCGAGTAGGCAATGTCTCACGGAGTGGAGCTCCTCTTTCCATAAATACCTACCCCCAGGTATTCCTGCGGCGCGCGAGCTCCGGACGCACAGACCCAGCTGCCTGCTCCCCGTCTCCAGATGCTGACTATAAGCTGCTGCAACTTCACTTGTCCAAGCAGAACTCCTGATTCTCCCCAGCCACTCACGCCCGTCCCTCGCCCTTCTGCCTCAGTTAACTGCCCAGTTCCCAGGGGGCCAACACGCCGAGTCCTACTGATGTCTTTCTTTTTCTCTCTTCCTCCGTTCAGTTCACCGGCAAGTCCCATGGCTCGATCCTCAAAGCATACGCAGAATTTGTCTACGTTTTACCCCTTGAGGACCCCCACCAAGCCACCATCACCTGTCACTCGACGATCTGCTAGGACCCCCCCACCAGATTCCATCTCCCCACATGTGCTGCTGTGCGTTTCTCCGCACAATGAAGCTGAAAAGCCATAAAGCGAATCACGTCCTTCCCCTCCTCAGAGAGCTCCGGTGGCTGCTCCTCTCATAATAAAAGCCAAACTCCCTGCCATATTCTGGAAGATCTTCCATAGAGGACCCTGTCTCCCGGAAGTCTCTCTGTACTAGGCACAAGGGCCTCCCTACTGTTTCTGGACCTCACAAGCTCATTTCCGCCCCAGGTCATTTGCGCTTGCTTTGGTTTTGGCATGCTCTTCGCCCACGTGTTGGCATGGACTTGCCCACTCTCCAACTTTCTGATTGAACCCACCTTGACCAGCCCTCTCAAAAAGAGTATACCCTACCAGTCATTCCAACCCTTTAGCCTGCCTTATTTCCCTTTATAGTACCACCTCCCCATGAAATCATATTATACATTTGTTCCTGTTCTTACTTATTATGCATCTTCCCCCCTGGTACTTAAGCCCCCTGAACGTAGGACCTTAATCTCTCTTGGTCCTTTCTTTATCCAGGGAGCCTAAAAAAAAATCTGTCACATATCGGTCACATGTCACAATACCTACCACAATATTTGTTGAGTAAATGACTGAAAAAATGAATGAATTAAAAAACCAGCATGTAAAATTTGGAGAAAGTGTGTGGACTTCACACACCACGAGGGTGTGTTCTTGCAGAGGGAATTTTATGTGGACTAAAGCTACCAAAAGGCCATGGTGCTTACAAAGGAGAAAGAGGATAGAGTATTAAGAAATTCTTATTGTGCAAGGAACCCACTGCCAGGGTCCCGGAATTCCTGTTTGGCTCTGTGTTTTCCTGCGGCATATTATATGCTTGTAAGATCAGACCTCGGTGCTTTCCCAGAAGGTGCATCTCCCAGCAGAAAGGTGGGGCGGTTACGAGCAGCTGAAGTGCGCCATCCCTGAGATCCAATTTAGACTCTCTCCAGAATCCGTTCTCATGTGGACCTCCAGGAACTTCCTGGCCAGAAAGACTCAGGCCTGCAGGGGGAGCTGAGGGCATGTGTCCATTCTGGAAAGCCTTGAAAAAATGAGGTCCAGAAATTTAACTATTCCTTCAAGTGGAATGAATTAAAGAGGTCATTGAATTTTAGAAACAACCAAGATGTTCTCCTGTTCCTGCCAGAGTCGGAGAAATTGAAAGATTCTTTAGACTCAAAATGTCAAGTGGTCAGATTCGGTTCATGTAGCTGGAATAATGCAGGGTTTTATCTCAACCCTGGGACCCCTTCCTCTTCATGTATAGATTTGGGTGTCCCCACAAAATGGCCAAGGTGGTGGCTCTAAATGATGGTTAAGAATTGCCCAAGAAACACCCTACCAAAAATTCTGCCTGGAAAAAGCCCCCCCCCAAAAAAACCAGCTCTCATCATCACACAGAAACCCTTGTGGGTTTATGGAGAGAACCCCAGAACTTTGCTTCATGTAGCTAGAGAGCAAAACAATGTGACCTTTCTGTTCAGAGATCTAAAGTTACCGAACAAAATGGAAGTCATGCTATTAATAGTTTATTTATGACTGTATCACTAGGTCAGAACTAATTCTCAAATCTTGCATCTAATTTCACAATGGCAACCCTGCTTTCACTAAGCTGGTCCTTCTTGCAGATTAAAAAGACTCTGCGTCCTCTCAGACTCCAGTCCCCTCAGGCCAACCCCTGAAAGTGGAAATAAGTCATATGCTCCATCCAACCATCTATTCAGAAAGAAAGGGGCAGCAGCTCATCTTGCTCTCCGCTGTGTTGGGTCTTGGAAAGAGTGTTCTCTCTCCCCCTGCATCAAAGGGCTGGAGGAGATTTTTGCTCAGGAGTGAGGGGGTTGTGCAATCCTCCAAAAGCTAGTCTGTACAGTGGGGCTTCATCTTTTCCTTTGCAATTTTCTGATTTCCTAGACTTTCCACTCAGGATCTTAAAAACCAAAACACACTCGGTAAAAGAATATATTGAAAAATTGGTCATTCCTCAGCGCCACGACACAGATAAGGGAACTCTCTCTGACATGTCCTCACTTCCAAGCAAGCTGTAGCCGCAGACTAAGGACATACCTCAAAGGGAACGACTCAGCACACCCATCTTCCCAAATTACAGAAATTCCAAGCTCCTTTTCTTGACTTCTTCAAGTTTTGTATTTCCCTAATACTTTCTTACGTAATTCACAACACTGAGACGATGCATCTTGGAAGTAATACCACAAATGAAAGCACAGTCACTAGAATATCCGAACAACCCAGGTGGTTGTTCCTAGTGGCCCGATGGTCTCCACCTGCCTGTGAGTGCGTTCAGTCCTTCCTGCGGCCTGTCATCTGCGGCTGGGTTCTCTGTTGGGGTCACCCCACATTACAGAGTCTTCAGTGTGGATCTCGAACTCTCATCGAAAATGTCTTTGGGGCAACAGACCGTGAGAGACTCCTAATCATAAGAAACAAGCTGAGGGTTGCTGGAGGGAGGTGAGTGGGGGGCTGGGGTAACTGGGTGATGGACATTAAGGAGGACACGTGATGTGATGAGCACTGGGTGTTATATAAGACCAATGAATCACCGAACTCTACCTCTGAAACTAATAATACACTATATGTTAATGAATTGGATTTAAACTAAAAAAAAAAAATGTCTTTGGAATGTTACACTGACTGCAGTGTGGGGACAGAAGCTGTTTGTAGGCTGAAGACTGCCTGTTGTATACCAAGGCAGTAAAATGCAACCAGAATCACCAAGTCTCTCTGATTGTAGCTTAGATTTTTCTAAGCTAACCTTGCTCAGCTTAGGAAGGTAACTTTTTCTCAGGCTTTTGAACAACCATCTATCATAAGCTAATAGCTCTCATATCATAACACTGATTTCCAAGAAAATTGTTTTAATTCCAGTAATAGACCCTTCAATGGAGAGGAAAAAATCAAAGTAGGAGTTTAACCAAAGAGGAAATGCAGAATACACTGGTCAGTTTTGAAGGTCGTCATCAAGTTCAGATTATGAAGAAGGTCACGTGTTGGGTGGGTGCTGTCAGTCCCTGCCCACAGCAGTTCATAAAATCTCCAAAGTCGGGATGTGCTTAAGTAACAACTTTTACTGTACTGCTTAAATAAAATGTTAACTATACAATAAAAAAAGACAGTCGCATGTAATCAATTGTATAGGGAAATGTTTGCTACTATCCCTTAAGTTTTCTTAGATTGTGGACATGAGCTATACTGGTTTGGGCCTCACAAAAAATCTCTGATGATATCTCTCTCTCTCTCTCTCTCCCTCTCCTTCTCCTTCTCCTTCTGCCTCTCCCCACTCCTGTGCTTGCTTGCATGTGCTCCCTCTCTCTAAGTAAATAAATCTTAAAAAAGAAAAAAATCCACAGCACGGTTTACAACCTCCTACCCACGAGAATGGAAGAACTGTATTTCCCAGGCCCTTACTTACGGCTGTGCTTTCTCCCCGAGGATCTCCAGCTTCCCAGACAGGTGAGCAGGGACACTTAGGTGCTGACCCCGGAGAGCACTGCCAGCCCGACCCCAACTCATCCCTGTGACTGGGGGACGTCCTGTCCTCTCCTGACTCCCCAGCGTCCATCCTGGTGCCCCATGTCCATAGCAAGCTGATGAGTTCATCTTAATGCTGAAATAGCAGGTCAGATCTGAAGAATTCACTTGGAGAAAGGGATCCACAGATAAGTTTCTTTAAAAGCCACTGGACTATTTTATCTCTAATGACATTTTGGTTCATATGTGTTCTGATTCACCCACTCCATGTGGCTTTTCATTTGAATTCAAATGTCATTATTTCCTTTAGTTCCCTTCAAGGACCTGAATCAGAGGGTAGAAGGCTCAACCAGAAAAAGAGTGAGTCTAACTCTTATCTAGTTGTTCTCCACTGAGGTTAAAAATAAAAGAAGAGGTTGAGCTCTATCCGAGGCCTTTTACATCAGAATCTCTTGGGGAAAACCAGACATAGGTATTTTTTTTTTAAAAAACCCTCCAGGTGATTCTAATATGAATCCATGTTGAGAACTACTGGTTTAGTGGAAAAGAAAATTAGGTGGGACTCAGGGACCCTGAGATTCTGGACTCTGCTGTGTCACTGTCCTGGGGGGACACGTAGTTCTTTGTGCCCAATTTCCATTTCTTCAAAATAAAGGGTATGAGCTGGAGACTCATCTTTTTAGATCTGACACTTCATGCTGAGGGCAAGGCTCTGTCACATACGTGGATATTTCTGCATAGTGCTGATTCAACTGCACTTTAGACTAAAACTACCAAAGTAGGATCACAAACAAAAAAAGGGACCTCTTTACTGCCAAGTGTATCGACCCTTCCCAGACCTCATTCTTCTCTGCAGCTTTGACGCTGTGGTCCCATCTTCTGGATCCCTCCTCCCTAGAGGATCTAGGACACTGCATTCACTGGAAGGAATGAGCTAAGTTGGTTTTTTGTTTTGTTTTGTTTTGGTCTGGTTTTTGTTTTAAGATTTTATTTATTTACTTGGGGGGGGGGAGAAGCAGAGGGAGAGGGACAAGCAGACTCTGTGCTAAGCGTGGAGCCCAACACAGAGCTCCATCCATGACCCTGAGATCGTGACCTGAGCCAAAATCAACAGTCAGGCACTTCACTGACTGAGCCACCCAGGAGCCCCAGGAACGAGCCAAGTTTCAAGGAAAGGATCAAGGGACCGCTGACCAGAGGTGAGGAACAGAAATGGACGGGGCAGAGGAGTGATCAGAGAGAAGGTCTGGGATCATTGATGGTGGGAGGCAAGTGTCGGGGTAGATTCCAGTATCGCCCAGATTCCCAACAATGTTGCTGCATGTTCTTCTTCAGACAAAATGGGAGCGTAAGGAGGGCGGGCTGTTTCGGCTGTGCATGTGATACATTTAGCATTTTGAATCTGTTGAGTTTGAGGCACCAACGTTTACGTAACTGCATCCCGAAGGACATGACCCTGGAGGACCTCCGAGGTCCTTCCAGACCTTTCGCTCACGCCTAAAGTGAACTCTATGATGCTGTGTGCTGCTGTTTGATGACAGTGGAAAATTAGGGGTGCACTTGGGGAGGGCTCCCTCAGGCTAATGGAATGTCCTCTGTCATTCTCCTCTTGCTCTTTTGCCCTTCTTATCAATTCCTTCACACTCATCCGTTCTTCATTTCTTCATCCCTTCTCCTCCAGTTCTCCAAACACTGTATCTAGAACTTTTTCTTGGCATTTATTTCCTACTCTGTATTTTGTCACAGTGCTTGTTAATGAATGGAACGAGGAAGTACAAGGAAGGCGACTGGGGACAAGCACCGTCAGTAAGCATGGAATAACATCTCCTCCTTGCTGCAGGAAAACAGAAAAAAACACAAAGCAGACATAAAACTCAATGAAAACAACAGTCTTGGTGTAGTCAGTGGAGTGGCCATAGAATAGCTGACTGTTTTGTGCATCATTGATAATGCTAACAATACGAGCACATTCTATTTGTCAAGTATGCTCCTAAAAGCTTTTTATATATTAAGTACATACACGATCTCATTGAATTCCCAGGAGGTGAGAATTATTTCCACCTTGTGTATGAGGAAAATGGCTAAGGGGTTAGGTCACTTCTGTAGGATGGCACAGCTGGCGGGTGGCACAGCTGGTGGCACAGCTGGGATCCAAGGCTGGGCAGCCCGATCAAGAGCCCTGACGGTCCACTCTGCTGCCCTGCTGCTACTAGCATCGCTGTACACGACAGTGAGAAATGACATTCCTATCAGGGACCGCGAGTCATCCTCCCATTGTCTTGTCAGAGAAGGTGCCAAGATGTGGGACACCATTTGGAAAGGATCCTCCCCAAATCGTGAAAATTCAAATGTTTTCATTCTCAACGGGTGAATCATTAATCACCTGGGAAATTCACTCATATGGAGATCTTATCCCCTATCAGTTCAACAAATGAGGAACCGTGGTAGTTTTCTTGACATCGAACCACCAGAAATGTGCACAGAATGCCAGGCACTAATGCTCCAGGGAAGGACAATATATTCCGGGTTGTTTCTGAAACCCTAAGAAATCATGCCCCAACTGGCTCTGCCTCTTGATTCATTAAGTCATATTAGCCTATTGGATTCAGAGAACGATCTACAATGACTCTATCCAAAGTCCCTCTCCTAGGTGCCTGTCTAAAGTTGAGTCACTGATTTTTTTATATTTAGAAACTGAATGATGCCCTCCTAAAAGTATCTCCTGTTCACTGCCCCCCACTACTGTCCAGCTGTGGGTCAGCTCAGAAACAAAATGTCCTGGCAGCATCAGATCATCTCCTGTGATCATCTCCTCCTTGTTCCTCCCAGCACGATGCCATTAGAGGTGCGTGGCCGTAAAAACTGCAAATTCAGAGAGGAAGCTCAGGATTTCAGATATACTGCTCAGTGGCTTTCCCTTTGTCTCCCGTGACTTGACCATCAGGATAGCAAGAGTCAAGGTGATTCACTAAACTTTCCAGCTGTCTTTTACTTAAGTCCTGAGCCAAGAAAGTAGGAAGAGAGGTTACAAACATGAGTTTGGAGTTAGAAAAAGTGTCCTTGCATCTCAGTACTATCCCTTCCCCTCGGAGCGAGTCTCTCTGCTTATCTGAGCCGCGTCCTTACAGTGGGGTTATAAGGCCTTCCTGCCAAGCCTCTCCTTTGTTGTTGTTTTCCTCACTCATACTTGTCAAGTACAATCTCACCCTGTCAGAAGCCAACAGGAGTACCTACACTCAAAGAGGAAGCTTTTGGTGCTGTAATCTTACATCGTGAGTTCTCAGTAAATTCTTCTAATTATTAAGGGGGCACACCTGGGCAGGCTCACAGGCACCCTGAGGGCCCAGCACAGCCATAAGGACGGGACCCGTGGTTTAAGTGGCATAAATCATGGAGCATAAACTGGTTTCGAGTTTTGGTCAGTGTGGCGAGTTAAGCGGTGTTCCCCCCAGTTTGTGCCAGCTGGACCCTCAGAACGGGACCTTATTTAGAAATAGGGTCTTCATAGGTGTAATTAGTTAGGTATCTCAAGATGAAATTATCCTGGATTTCAGGTGGGCTCTAAATCTAATGACTGGTGTCCTTACAAGAAGAGGAGAGGACAGAGAGATAGTGGGAGGAAGGCCATGTGAAGGCGTAAGAGGAGATTGGAGTTAAACTGCCACAACAGGTGACATCCGGGCCTCCAGAAGCTGGAGGAGGCAAGAAGGATCCTCCCCTAGAGCCTTCTGAGGGCATATGATGCCATGGACATCTTGATCTGGGACTTCCAGCTTCTAGACTGTGAGAGACTTAAACTGTTGTTTTAAGCTTCCCAGTTTGTGGTAATTCGTTAGGACAGCCCTAGAAAATGAATACAATCTTTGATTTTTCACTGGAACATTCTCTGTTTCGTCTCACACTTTCTATCAAGTTTGACCCTCAGTCCTCCCAACAGCAAAGGCTAACCTAATGAACGAACAGCTGGCACCTGGGAAGCGGTTTGAGAAAGCAGGGAACCACCTCCCATCGCACCCACACAAACACTGCCTACAACATTAAGACGGAATTCCTTAGTGTGTCCTTCACTGCTCCTCATGACCTGAGCCAGCCCAGTCTTCCAGGGTCAGCTTAGTTGGAACAGGGCTCAACCTACAACCAGCCACGCAGCCCTTCAGCCGCTCGGATCATCCCTGTCCTCTCCCGCCTCACTGGTCCCCGTCCTACTCATCTTCCAAGTTTTAGGTTATGCGTCACCTCCTCCACGACGTATATCCTAATTCTTCCTACATGAGTTAAGGATTTTTTGACTGGAAGTTCAAAACCACCCAACTCATGCTGACATTAACATTGGAATGTATTGCCTCCTGTGACTGAGAAATCAAGAATAAAAATGGTGCTAGGTAAACAATGTTCTGGTGATTCAGGGACTAGTCTATTTTTATCTCTTCATTTGCCTTCTGCAGCCAACCCCGTCTGAAGGCTGACTCATCTCACCGTACAAAACAGCTTTCCGCAGCACAGGGGAACTTCTTCCTCCAAATCCAACAAAAACAGGTGAGTCTTTGTTGTCGCGTTCCCACCCAAAGGCTTGATCTTCACTCTCATTGGTCCAGCTTAGAGAGCATGTTCACTTCCCAGCCAATCACGGGGCCCAGGGCTAGGGAGAGCTCTGATTGGCCAAGCCAGATCATGTGTCCCACACCAGCGGTGCTTGCCCCAAAACCTCTGTCTCCCCCAAGGGAGCCGAAAAGAATGGATGCTGGGGGAACGTCAACTGCTCATGTTCACTCCCTCTTCTATGTGCCCCGTGTCTTTGTCCACGGTTCTGTGAAGGCACCGATCATCCTTTGAATACATTTTATCCCAGTATCTGTACCTCCCCAGAAGATTCCTTGGGACCAGAGGCTGTGCCTTTCTCTGATGCAGGGCTCGTTAGCCGTTCACATGGTTGGAGCGCAATCAAGTTTTGTGAGTCAATTATATTTTTAAAAGGGAAATAAAGCAAAAGTCGTTTTCATACTTTCAAATTCCCAAAGGATCCTGTTTCGTTGTTTTCTGCACATTGATTAATCCCTTCTCCAGTAAGGCTAATCGCGGGCCGTGCCAAAGTTTCTCACGTGCTGGAATCTGATACATTTAGAACATTTTAGTCATCTAGAAACTAAGTTCGAATGTCCACTGCATTTTTTGTGTGTGAATGTGTGGATAGTTATAAATAGACATGGAAAAACACTCGGGCTGGGTGAACTCGGTTGGCGGGGGCCCTGGATTTGGACCCCCAAATATAGCCTGTTAACAATTTGCCAGGCACTTTTTTTTTTCCACACAGTTCATCATTTCAAACATTCTGAGCAACCATCCTGAATATTTGTTCAAGAGCACATTTTTTCCACTTTGTCTTTTAGCCAAATGTGTGGCTTTTTTTTAAAAAAGAGATGAGAACCTCAGGCACAGATAAATATATACTCTGGCACTTGGCTATAATGCAGTTCTCTATAGGCAGTTCTGTCGCATGTCTGTCGGATTGGTTTAAATCTGGAAGCCTCCGGAAGGCCTCAGTCTCACACTCCTGCCCCCACAGCCGCTTCTGGGGGGGAAGGCCCACTCCTCACAGACACTGTTTTCCCCTAAATAAAGCCAGAGAAAGGGCCGCTCAGTGGGGAGTCTCTTGACAGACGTGAGCTCGGGAAAGCCTTGGCTTCCGGTGACGGTGATGGTGACAGTGGCGGTGACAGCACGGAGCCACGTGCGCGGCAGCCCCCCTCCCCGCCTTTTCCCAGTGTTGTGGTATTGCTGCGCCACCTACGTTCTCTCCCTTCCTGTCCGTCTCCCACCCCACCCCCTCGAGCTTCCCAAGCCCGGCCTCACTGCCGGATTCAACACATCTGATTACAGTTGGCCCAGGCATTTCCCAGTGTAACCTTGGTCCACATCCAACAGCTCAACTGGATCACGGCACTGGCGATCAGAACAGACTTTCCCATGGACGCATGTAATTAATGAGGTTTAGAATCCCAGGCTAGACCCTAGAAGCCCATGAAACCCACCCGTGCTAGTAAGGTCCTGGGTGAGAGTTTGGGGTCAAATTTTGAGTAGACCTGATGGGATCTTCATTTAGCTCTTTGTCCTTTACCCACCCGCTTCTTTCTGTCTAAGGTGCAAATGGGGTGGCTCCCGGGAGGTGAGCTGCCATCAGAACACCAGGTAGATGAATCGATCAATAGATGGATCAATCGATAGATAGATAGAGATATACATTTTTTTTTTGAGAGCAAACGCACAAGCAGAGGGCAGAGGGCAAGGGAGAAGCAGACTCCCCACTGAGCAGGGAGCCCTATACGGGAGTCTATCTTGGGACTCCAGGATCATGACCTGAGCCAAAGGCCGACACTTCACCAACTGAGGCACCTCCAGAACTCCAGGCACCCTAAGAACACCTGCAACCATCCAGGGCTACCTGCCCCTAGATCTCTTTACAAGTAGAAAAGGGAAACAGAAAAAAATAAACCTCTTTGAATAATCCACTGTCAGCGGATTTCTGCTTAATGCAGCAGAACACAGTCCTAAACTGCTTCATGATTCTTCTCTCCATAGCTCCAGAGGTATGGACTTTGGATTTTAAACAACTTGGGTCTGAGATCTCTTGATCTCACGGAGGCCACTATTGGCCTTGCTAATCCTGGTGTCCCTGCTGGGTGGAGGGGTGAGGCTCTGTAGAAAGGACAGTGAAAACACCTGATGGAGAAGAGCCTGGAGGAAAGCTCGAGAGAAGCTCAGTAACATGCTCTTGTTTTGAAATGGGTGCAGGACATGGAAAGCATCCCCTCAGCAGTTCTCGGGCTCAGCTCTGGGACATTCACAGCCTGCCTGGCCATGAAGATGCCTTTGGCAACTCTCTTTCCAACGGAGGGAGCTCGGAGCAGTCTCACTGTGTCAGGCCCAGCCCACCCTCTGCTCCCACGGGAGGGACCCTGGTGCCTATGTGGCTTCAGCGAGGCGGGGGGTGGGGGGGCCTGGACTAGCTCCCAGCAAACACAGCCAGAGGATGCGAGAATGGGAGATGGAGCTCAGAGGAGGGCAGCGCAGCCCGGGCCCACCACGGTCATTTGTCTACGCCCGTTGACAGCGGCTCTGAGAGTGGTGTGCTGTATCTGGTCACAAAGTGTCACCTTTCTGCAGCACAGGACTTCACAACAAAGGACAGCAGCTTTGCAAGCACGAAGGCAGTCACTGCTTTGGTGCTGGAGGAGAGAGACGGACCAGAGGAGAACTACGGGCAGGAAACTTACTAGTACTATCACTTCCTTTTATTAGTTTTTTAAAGAGTTCTTTTTATTTATTTGAGAGAAAGAGAGAGAGAGAGGTGGGAAGGACAGAGGGAGAGAATCTCCAGCAGACCCCCCGCTGAATGCAGAGCCTGACTTGGGGGTGGGTCCCAGCACCCCTGAGATCATGACCTGAGCCAAAACCAAGAGTCAGATGCTCAACCGACTGAGCCGTCCAGGCGACCCCAATTACCACTTTTAATCATTCTATTAATAGTTACTAACTTACTTTTTCCCTGAGTATTTTAATCTATACTCTGATTTCTCACAGTATCTCTTAGAAGGAGGAAAGAGGGGGGCATTATATTCTCATTTACCAGATGAAGGAACTGAGGCTCAGAGAGGATCGCTGACTCTACCGGCTCGCGCAGGAACACTGGACCCGATTCTCAAACTGAAAGTGACTCTAACACGCACGGCAGCATCCAGGACCCAGGACCCCAGCAGGAAACAGATGGCACTCTTCAAAGGGGTGGTTCACAGGAGCATGAGGAAGGGACTATTTACAAAGGTGTGCACAGGCTTGAGGGAAAGGGTGGGACAGTGAAGCGTCCCAGGGCCAGCCTGCAGGGGCGAAGAGAGGGAGAACTTACTGGAACTTTGGTGAGAGCCATGCCCCCGGGAGAGGGCTACTAGGCAGGAGCCCTTGCCAAAGCCAGGGAATGAATACCCCCACGTTCTTTCCTCCCACCCCTTCCCATTTCCTGTTGGTTGACGCCTCCCATGGGCCAAACCCAACTGGAAGCCAGAGGGCAAATACGCCCCGTGTTGTGTTCCAGCCCATGAGGTCAGCTTCCCACAGCCGAGAGCCAGTGGAGAAGAGCAGAGCAAACCTGGGAGGGGGGCGGGGAGGAACGGGAAACGTCCTGCCATGATTGCTCCGCACTGATTATGTGGCACAAACTGTACCGGGGGACAGCTATGATGGTCTCAGGTCATCCTTGCTCTGATCCTGCGTGGGGAACATGAAACACCAGGTTTCATGTGCGTGAAAGTCAAAACTTTGTCTTTCTCTAATTCAGTGCCTATGTGGAGCTTCCGTTCTTCTGATGGGTGGCAGAAACTTTATCTCGGACTGTTTGTGGGGTCTGCAGCCAGTTCTGGACCCCAACACAGACTTGCCCCAGAGACACCTTCCCTAGGGGCTTCATGTCCATCTGTGTGACTCCCAGAGCGCCCGCTCAAGAGTTGCTGCCTTCCCTGCTTCCCCACGGACATATCTCAAGGCACCCTTGTTCCCATCGGGTCTCCTGTCATTGGATCAGATGCACAAGTGCCTGTCCCGACTATGAGATCTCTCTAGGTCCTATTCTCGCTCAGCCCTCTGGAAAGCTCTGAAACATTTGGCTGTTGTCCTATGGTGGTGGGGGCTCCTTAGGGGCTAGCTCCATCCTGCAAACATACAACTTTCTTTTTCCTCTCTGGCATGGACCTGTGGGTAAACCCTCTGAGACTTGCCCCCTCAGGGCTCATCTCTGGAAGCAAGGCTAAGGTGCTGTTGGGAGCCAAATGGATCTGCAGTTTGGGTTGCGCCCCTTTCCTCTCAGGGTCTGGTCAGGATCATTTGCTTGGGATCACATGACAATATCTACCCAACACTCTTGCTTCCTCTTCCCTTCAGCTCACCCCTCCTCCTCTGCCCCTGGCTCCAGACTGTGGAAGGTTTAAGCAGCAAATACTTCGAGGTTTTGGAAAATGGCTCTGTGTAACCAGGTATGTTTCTGTTTCTAAATATACAGGCAGAAACTTTAGACTCTAAATCTTAGGATTTAGGATTTTGAAGCTCAAAAGCCTAGATTTGCGCCACCCGAAAGCTTTTTCTCTTTAAATAATTTTTTTTAATCTGTACCATAGCCATAATTAAAAACTCAAAACCAAGAATCGTTGTCTTGTTGTCTGCCTTCATCTGGGGCATCTCTTCCCTAGGACAGGAAGCTTTGGCTTCTATCTTTAAAGAGAAGAACCTCAAGTTACTGGAACTTTGCAGAGTGGAAATGATAGTAGTTAAAGCAGGGATGGACTGACCATGAAGCTAATGAAGTTTACTGTTCAGGGTCCCTTACTTTCAAGCACCTCTTCCCGGACTTTGGTAGGGACTCAAGCAATGGTTTCATGGATTCATGTGTTTTTATAAAACATGTACATTTTAAGATTTTTTCCCAACATTTTATTTATTTGACAGAGAGAAACACAGCTGGAGAGGGAACACAGCAGAGGGAGTGAGAGAGGGAGAAGCAGGCTTCTTGCCAGGCAGGAAGTCTGATGTGGGGCTCGATCCCAGGACTCTGGGATCATGACCTGAGCCAAAGGCCGATGCTTAAAACAGAACCACCCAGGCGTCCCACAAATTTTAAGGTGTTTTAAAGCTTCTGTCAGTTAAGACCACTGTCTTCTTCTGCTCAGACTTCCTTTCTACCACATTCTGTCCACTTTGGGTGGTTCTCTAGTAGCTGTGGATGTTTGGGAAATTTAGCCAAAGAGAGGTCGAAGTGCATTATCCTTAGTGCAGGGCAAGAGCAGTGTAACCCGGCACTTTCAGGGGCCCACCGGGTACATTCCCACCTTAAGGGTAAGGAGTCTACAAGGCCAGAACAGTGCACCTGGAGCTTCAGCCTCTCCTAGACCCCACTCCAGGTGTTGCGACCATGGAGGTGGCCTCTCAGAAGTCCTTCATGAAGAGCATGCCGGTCCACTGTGGTTACTGAGAACCCCCAACACCGAGCCTTCAGAATCTGCCCATGTTTGAGCTAAGGCCCTGCTCCTCCTGGGCAGCTTTCAGCTGATGGAGAGGTGTGCCAGGGTCCTAGTGGCTGGGTACTGCTGCCCAGTGCGGGCCTCTTCTAATGGGCCATCCTCGCACCACAGCTTCCGACCGGGTTGGAGACGATTTCAGGTGGGCATTTCAGTCTGCATCTCTAGCTGCCTGTTCCCTTCCCTGTGCCCTCTGGCAGGTTTCGGATTTGCACTGTGGGGTGGAGTCTCTCCCTGCCCATTCCTGCTTCCTCCCCTTGCAAGCTCAACAAGCATTACTCACAGTAAACCTCTAGTATCCCAACTCCACCCCAGCAGCTGCCTACTTGAGGACTAGCCTGATACGTTGGTACTGGGAGTGGCCCCAGGAAAGCAGGCAAGAAGATGTGGTCTGGGGACCTGATCAGTGATCGATGTGGGGAGGGCGGGTCCCATCCCAGGGGCTATGTACATGGAGCATAGAGTGTCCCTACAGCAAGCTACAATTTTCTCTGACACTGACTTGGGAGGATGTTCTGATGATGGGAAAACCCAGGCTGCAGTGCTTCAGGCTTTGAAACAGCAGTGGGGCATGCAGGAAGAGGGGCACAGAGCCTGTGTCTATGAACACCGTGGGATCCAGTGGTTGCCTTAGGTTGCATTGACTCTTTACAGAGAGATAATGAAAAACCGAGCGCAATTAACAAACAGGGATTTAAAGACCAAGGACAGGAGGACACTTGGTAGTTCCAGAAAGGCCTCATCTCCTGCAGTGGGGGAGGAGGAAAGTCTAAAAATGAAACTCAGAACAAAATGTGGAGTTGCAGAGCACCACAGATGATGAAGACTCTGCAGCCCTGACGCAGGCGAATGGGTCACGTGGGTGGGGCCCCCTGATAGTCTTGGTTCCTGAGACTCTGCTAAATAGTCTGAATCACTTCTTTTTGTGATATTGGGATCTAGAACTAAAACTATATTATGTGGGGGGTGCCTGGGTGGCTCAGTCAGTTGAGCAGCTGACTCTTGGTTTCAGCTCAGGCCGTGATCTCAGGGTCATAAGATCAAGCCCTGTGTAGGGCTCTGCACTCGTTGTGAGTCTGCTTAAGATTCTCTCTCTCCATTTCCCTCTGCCCCACCCTTCACTCTCTCTCTCTAAAATAAATAAATATTTTAAAAGGAGTATATATAATTTAGGTTTTGTCCCCATTTCTGGCAAAGAGCTTCTTGAAATTTTCTAAGCGATGAGAGCAGTAAACGTGTCTTTGGTTATGGCAACCCAGGCTTCACGGCAGAACATTCTAGGACTAAAAACCACGTTGAGGAATGAATGTGTTCTGGCTGCAAAAGTATGGGGTTGTGGAGGAGAAGTGAGTCAGAATAAGCCCATGGAAAATTCTTCCAATCGTGAAAATTCTTCACCATCTTGCAACGTAAAATTGCAAACAGAATTTGTTGCTTTTTCACATCTAGTCAAAACTATCAGTCATAAAAAACAAGCTTTAATCCACCATGCTGGGAGATAGACTGAATCAGCTTGGTATCTCTCTGCAGAAAATGCTTAAATTACAAAATCAGTTAAAATTACAAAATCACTGTCATTCGGAGAGGCTGTCAAAGTATACACAGCCCTCCCTGCCCCGCAAAAATGAAAAAAATAGTATTATAAAAGCATATAAGTTAATTAGTAAAATATGTTATTTTTCTGTTCTTTTGTGGTGTTTATAGCATTTGTTTAATTTTTTAAAATTGTAATTTAATGTGACTTCTTTCTCCTAAGTAACTATTCCCTTTCTATTTAATTTTGTATTTGTAAATTTCCATTCTTCTTAAAAAGGCTCCTCCAAACTGAGTAAGCCTCAGCCCCCACAAAGCCTGGATCCCCTCCTGTGGGAATATTACCGTGAGCCCATGTGTTCTTTCATCATCGTGGTAAGGTGGACAAGATTGCCCCTGTTTTTACAGGAAAGAAAAATGAAGGCCCAGAGATGAACTTCCTTACTGATTCTAGCCCCGAACGCTTTTTCCTGTATGTTCTGGTGTCTTCCTGCTTCTCCCACCCAAGTCCTAGGAGGGAGAGGCAAAGGGAGACTTAGTGGGAAGAGGGGGACCCCCCACATAAGCCTCTGCTGGAGGGCCCTGGGCTGTCTTGGCTCGTGGTGGCCCTGGGTAGGGTGGAGAGGAGGGGGCAGGATGGCAGGGTACTTCCAGGCTCTGGGTCCCGGGCCAGGCCCCGGCAGCGGCAGTGAATTGCTGGTGTGGCTTAAGCCTGATGTTGCAAACAGACACAGGGAAGGGGGTGGCGAAGGACTGCACGTGTGTGCTTCCTCATTTCCTGAAATCACCCAGCATGGCCCGGCACAGAGGGGGCTGCTGTAGAGAGCTGCACTCAAACCCAGGCTCGAGATGGCCACTGAGGGCACCTGAGTTTTCACTCCTCCTTGGCGGGGGGCCCCAGACAGTCCTTTGCCTAATCAGGCTGTGAAGGATTGCAAAAGCATTGCCTCTTGGAGCAGAAAGAGCCTGTGTATCACTGAACCCAGCAGCCGCCAGGGTCCACCCTGGAGGAAGAGAATCCGTGAGGACGATGCGGTGACTTGTTCCAAAAGCGGGATGCATTCGATTAAAACCCTGTCATTTTGGCTGAGATGGGGTCCTATCCTTTAAAAAACGCCAAAAAAACAAAGCTTCATCTGGCATTAAAATATCGTTTAGGAAATAATGTAGGAAACAATGCTGGTGATGACATCTGCCCATTAGCGGGGTCAGGCTAATGGGGCGTGCTGGGCATTGGGCTGAAGGCTTTGCCCTTTATCTCATTTCGTCAACACAAGAAACTGACAAGGCGGATGCTCTTTATTAATCCAAGTTACTTCCAAGGAGACGAAGACACTGAGATCCAGGAGGTAGACGCCCGCCCGGATGTACGACGGACTCAGGACCTGCGCTCGGCTGCTGACTTCCCTGCACGCGCTCAGCCACCCCACCCCCCTGCCTCTGGAGATTACAGGTGGATTGAGGCGAAAGTCCCGCAAACTTGCCGGAGCCGCGTGTTTCTTAACTAACCCGCACCTGTCTAGAACGCCGGAATCCCAGGAGCAGGTGAGAGAGCCCATCTGGGCCACGCGGCAGACGCCCGAGAGGACGGATCGGGGAGCACAGTTAGACCAAGGGGAGACCTGGCCTGGCCGATTTCCAGCATTTGTGAGACATGAGCACTGGGGGATTTCCTTTGATCTGGACAATGGCTGACTAAAGGAAAGTCAGTTTCTAGAAATAAATTCAGAAAACAATTCTTCTAACCTATGTTTCCCCAGGGACATGCTGGCTTTGCCATTGTATTTCGGGGTAGCTCCAGGAATGTCTTCACATTCCTCAACCGCGCGGGAATTTCCAGGCCTTGGGCTCCTGCGGGATGCTGCCTCTGCAGCCACGAAGGGGAGCCTGGAGGCACGTTCTCGGCTCTTCCCCAGCGGTACCTCTGCCCACCCCCCTTCCCCCCCTCTCTTTCCCTTCCCCCTCCTCACCAAGTGTCTTTCCGGTTGGCTGTCTCCATGGTGAAGGTGGGAGAAAGAGAGGGTTCAGATGGTTTCCCTGGCAACAGCAAGGGAGAGCTTGTTGCCTTGGTGATGGTGAGGACCGTGAGGCCCTGAGTCTCTGAGAATCTGACCCCCACCCCAGCTCCTGTCCCGTGCAGGTCCCGCCTGGGCTCCCTGGGTTGGCGACTCTCCAGGAGACAATGATGGTCTTACAGGTGATGGCCTCTATCCAGGCCACTGGAACGGAGTCTCTCTCCGGGTATAGGCACACTTGGTTCAGGGGACATTAATTTATCTTACGGGTTCTCAGCTGCCTCATCTGTAAAATGGGGCTAATATTAGGATCAACCTCCTATAGCCACAAGGAAAGTAAACATACATGCTAGTGAATTTTATCCATTATTATTACACGGTAACTAATTTTTTTAAGGATTGATTTACTTATTCTGAAGAGAGAGAGGGAGAGGCACGAGGGTAGGGGGAGGGTCAGAGGGAGAAGGAAAGAGAGAATCCCAAGCAGACTCCATGCCGAGTGCAGAGCCTGATGGGGGATCAATCCCACGACCCTGAGATCGTGCACTGGGCTGAAATCAAGAGTGGGATGACCAACCAACTGAGCCACCCAGCCACCTCTATTACATAGTAACTATTATCACACACTAATAACCACTGTCTCTAAAATGCAGAGAGGGAGGAAGTGGAATTTAATAAGACCATTTTCAAGAAGGAAGCTGGAGCCCAGGGATGGTGAGTGACTGCCTGAGTTCCAGCAGAGTTAAGCTCTATTAGAGTTGGGAAGCCAGATATCTGGACTCGAAATCCAGTGCTATTTCCACCACCCCTCCCCTCTTGCACAGTAGGCATGCCAACTGCTGGCTGGGCCTGCCCTTTTCTCCCGCCTCAATCAGTGATGCCGGAAGCCAAGCATCTAGTCCCTCCCCTCCCTCTTGTCTCCCACGGTTTGCCCTATAAGCCTGGACCTAGTCAACAAGAGCATCTGGATGGTTGTCAGAACAATTAATAAGCACAAGATGGGAAGAGTGAATTAATTTAGCCAAGTCTTCCCATCCAATAAATTACTGAAATCATTCCAGACGCAAGTCTGATGGAATGCTTCACTGTTTAATTGAATGGTTTTGGCATCGCGTAGCCCATAATGGCATTCCTGAATCATACAACGTATAAATTATTAAGGTTTTACTTGTGTGATCTATTAGTTATTTAGAAAATGATGCACCATTCTGGGAAGGCTACTGGCTTGAGAACTAACCAGACTTGAAATCAAATCCTGAATCCCACCCTAAACTAGCCATGTGATTTTGGATAAGTACATTCACCATCCCGAGCATCAATTTTCTGATCCATAAAACAGGCATGTGATACTAATGCCTCCTGGAAAACTTGTTGTGAAGGTTAGAGATAATATATATCAAGCACCCAGCACATATAAAATCATCCAACGACTGATTGCCTTTCTCATTAAATGCAGGGGATCTCGTCACGTTTCACAGCGTGTTCTATCTCCACCCCTCTTGTCAGTCCTCTTTTGGGGGTGCTCCAGAAGGAAATACAAGGCGCTACATGCGTCTGCACCTGCTCCTGCGTAGGAGAGCTCGGGAAAGGTTTGCTGAGGTCAGCAGAGGCTCTTGGTTGCTTTGTGTGCAATGTCAGGGAGTAGGGGGGCTGGATGAGTCTCGGCCGCAGGCACCTTCTCCACCCAGGTCAGATAGCACGGGGAGCTGCTTAGGTAAAATCTTTCACAGTGTGCTCTCCAAGGCTGGCGGGAGCACCCACTTCGAGGGCTGTTGGCCACACTGACTGAGCAGGTGCCGGTACCAGGTTTAGACTGCGTGTTTCCCCCTGGCAGGCGTCCATGCCCAATTGCATCAGAAGTTCCTATCAGACCAAAGCCCACCCATAAAATCATGTGTCCCAGGAATTTAGGATTGGGTTCCAGAAAGGGTTTAGTTTCTCGATATAGTTAAAATGTTTTCATAGGGCGCCCAGGTGGCTCAGTCGGTTAAGCATCTGCCTTAGGCTCAGGTCGTGATCTCAGAGTCCTAAGAGCGAGTCCTGGAGTGCATCAGGCTCCGTGTTCAGCCAGGGGGGTTGGCTTCTCCCTCTCCCTCTGCCCCTCCCTGCAGCTTGTGCGCACTCTCTCTCTCTCTGTCTGTCTTAAATAAATAAAATCTTTTAAAAAATGTTTTTATAGAAAGCCTGGAATGGATAATTAGCTATTTACTGCCACGAGGCACTTGATCTGGGGAAAAAGCATACACACACATACATACGAATGAAGAAGCATGGACACACACACACATACACACACACATGCTCGCACTCACACCACTGGGCAGATGCGGAATTCAGACACAGAGGTCCCAGATCATGGACCTGATCCCCTCCTGGGTACTGGCAGCATTTCTGACCTCCGGTTTTGTCAAATGCCTTAAAATAAAATCCCCTTCTGGCTCTGTTGTTGTTGTTACAGGTCAAGTTTATTTCTGTTACTTACAACCCAAGCATCCCGAGTGATGCACCGCGGTACAACAGTGTGGCCTGCAGGGAGAGTGCTCTGATGCCCTTGAAGGAATTCAGTGCCTCAAGGTTCTACACTTCGGACGTTTATTGATAATAAAGTAACTCCCACTTGCTGAACAGAAAGGCCCTGAACTCGTGGCATCTCAAATCCTCCTCAGCATCCTCTTGGTCTAGTAGTAACTAAAGACCCTGCAGAGGCAGGCCCTCCCCACCTTTTACAAGCTTCAGCGACTGCATTTACTCACTGACTTTCACAGATGCCCCATAAGCTCCCTCCCTTCCGGGGACAGGAGGGACTTGGAATGTTCATGAACAAATGCAGCCAGGCGCTGCCTGTGTGGCTGGGTTTTCTGACTAAATTAGTTCCTGTGGAAGCAAACAGTTCCCTCTGTGCTGGGAGCCAGCTGGTGACAGTCACCCCGTCAAGGTCCCAGGGTCTCGGTTTGCCCCAGAAAACCAGCCACCCCCCTGGCCCCTGGGACTGTGAATTCAGAAGCACGGAGAAGCCTCCAAGAGCCAGGCCAAAGGTTGTGTGGTCACATAGCTCAGAGAAGAGCCCCGGGGCCGGCCGCTCTGCCGCTCTCTGGAGGGCTGCCTTGAGGAAGACAGGGAGTGGGTGCTGGCGCAGGGTGGGCCTCCCAGGAAGCCAACTCTGAGAAGACTTTCGGGACAGGATGTTGGTCACGGAGTGTCCCTGGGACGATCCCCAGAGGAGGGCAGGGGAAGGAAACAGGACCGGGCAGAGGGAGAAGGGAGGCCCAACGATAGGCCCCACAGGAAACACAGGAACCACAATGACCTTCACAGCTGTCTTCCTTCGGACTGAGCTGACGCAGCCTCTACCTTCCCCAGTGGATGCAGCAAACAAGGGAAGGGGCTGACCTCTGAGCTGCTCTGATGACAGCATTCCCCGCAGCTGGGGAAGCCAGTCCTCCAGTGAAAGGGGGGTCTGGTGGCACATCCCGTGTCCACCAAAGGCAGCAGAAGGTGAGATAGAAACCTCAGCCTGTAAGCCAGCAAGTGGAGCCCAGAAACAGTTCCTTCCTGCGTGAGAGGCAGCAGACCACAGAGGTGTAGGAGCTCAGGGTTTCACCGAGACCTAACATCTTAGCAGGTAGAACTGTCACCCAAATTGGCTAGCTAACATAGAAAAAAAGAAAAAAGAAAAAAGCATGCTGGTCTAGGAATCAGAAAACCTGGATCTAAACCAGTGCCTGCAGGCTCTGTGAGCTTGGTAAAGTCTCTAAGCCTCTCCGAGCTGAATCTGAAAATGGCAATCTGCATACCTACTTCACAGGGCTGATTCGAGCTGAAAACCCTAGCACATGTGGCTAGAACCACCCACGACAAGCTGCAGGGATGTGGAGAAAGTTATTTGGTTGGCTTGCGTTCTCCGATAACCACCACGGATACTGTAAAAATTATTGTTCCGACCGGAAGGGCCATAAACTCTGTTTTTATGGCCCAATGAAGCCAGATGCCAGGCAGGGGACCACAGAACTGACATTCATTCCTGAAGCATTTACAACACCCTAGTTGTTGGGCATCTTATGACCTCTATTACCCTTGGGCTGGGGAGATGGAAGATTTACCCGTGTCATTTGAGGCTCCCATTTAAATCTGGACAAAATATGTGGGACTTGGTCATCCTAGGTAACACTGGCCAGGCAACACCCTCCTTGTGAAGTTGGGTAGGCAGTTGTCACAAGCAGTCCCAGCGCACACACTGACACATGCATACGCGCACACGTGCACACACACACACGCACCATCTCAGAATAGACAAATTCTCACAGATTACCTTCTATAAAACCAGCAGAGGCTCAGATCAAAACAAAACAAAACCAAAAAAACCCTAAAACTCATTATGGGGATGAGAACAGAAGCGTCCGTGGCTCACGTGAGTAGGAGAACCGAAATCACGTTTGCCTCTCCAGTTTGCAGAGAGTAGGAGGCAGTGGAATATTTTTATTTTTATTCCTGGTGACCTAAACTGCTGTGTCATAAACAGCGTGGTTGGAGGGTCCCAGGCCCAGTAGCCTTCTTTTCCCTCAATTTTTTTTATTGTGATCAAATCCATACCCCATAAACTTTACCATAAGATAGCCATTTGTGAGCATACTGCTCAGAGGTGTGAAATGCTTTCATAATGTTGTACAGCTCTCACCACCCTCCATCTCCTGAACTCGTTCATCTTATAAAACTAAAACTCTCCACCCATTGGACAATAACTCTGTTCTCCTCTCCCCCCAACCCTTGGCAATCACCATCTAACACCCTATTTACAGCTAAGGAAACAGCCCAGGGAGGGCCAGATGCTTGTCATAGACACACAGGCCATCTGTGGCTGGTTGAGGACCCAACCCAGGTCCTGGGAATCCTGGTCCATTGCACTGTTCTGACCTTTCTCTTAATCGTGGGGCCAGAAGTGTGGGGTGTGGCTGGCCACGCTCCTGAGCAATGCCAGTCTTCATTGGACCCACGGGCAACAGCTCACCATCCTACGTTCCTTCCGGCTTTGCAGGCAGTGATGAGCGATAGGCATGAGGAACCAGAAGCAGAAAGCAGAATGGACACTATCTTAGGTTCCTAGAGCTGCCGTGGCAAAGGGCCATAGCCTGGGGTCTTACACAACAGAGCATGTTCTTTCACGGTTCTGGAGGCTGGAAGTCCAAAATCAAGATGTTGGCAGGGCTGGCTCCTTCCAAGAGCTGTGGGGGAGAGTGCGTTCCAGGCCTTTCTCCTGGGCTTGTAGATGGCCATCCTCACGTTCACACAGTGTCCTCCCCGGGTATTTGTCTGAGTGTGTGTGTCCAAATATTTCCCTTTTAGGAGGACACTGGGTGTATTGATTAGTGGCACACTTTACCCCCAAGCTGACCTCATCTTTTTTTTTTTTTTTAATTTATTTCTTTATTTGACAGAGAGAAACACAGCTAGAGACGGAACACAGGCAGGGGGAGTGAGAGAGGGAGAAGCAGGCTTCCCGCTGAGCAGGAAGCCCGATGCGGGACTCGATCCCAGGTCTCCAGGATCATGACCTGAGCCGAAGGCAGTCACCCAACTAACTGAGCCACCCAGGTGCCCCAAGCTGACCTCATCTTAACGAATTACATCTGCAATGACCCTATTTCCAAATGAGGTCACATTTTGAGAGAGTGAGGGGTTAGGATTTCAGCAGATAAATCTGGTGGGGGGGGGAGCAAACAATTCAGCATAGAGCAGGGACCCTCTCCTTTATTCACTGGTGCGGAGAGACAGAGGGACCCACCCTCAAGCTGGTGAACTGAGGCCGTCTCATGTATATTTGGCAGCATGGCACGTGACATCGTGAGTCAACCAGAGGAGCACTGTCCAGTCAATAAACACCCCAAGTGGCTCATCAATTCCACCCCAAGGCACATGCACTCAGCTCGCCAGCAGATGCGCCAAGCTTGGGGTGAGGGTTCTCACTGACGCCTTGTTGAGAACACCAGGAACTCCATCCACAGAGAAGGGGAATGTAGATGGTTGTCATGCACTGCACTGTGTCTCCCAAATTCATATGCTGACACCCCAACACCCAGGACCTCAGAACGTGACTATATTTGGAGCTAGAATCTCTACATAGGTGATGAAAGTAGGATGAGGTCATGTGGGTGGGTCTTGGTATGGTTAGAAGAAGAGGAGATCTGGGCAAACACAGGAAGAAGACCATTGATCTGACTGATGTCCTGATAAGAAGGGGAGATTGGGACAAGCAGACGCCAGGGATGGGCATGCACAAGGAAAGAGGACACGGCGGCAAAGACAATCACCTGCAAACCAAGGGGAGAGCCTTCGATGGATGCCTGCTGACATCCTGACCTGAAGAACTCGGCCTCCAGATCTGTGAGAGACTATGTTTGTGTTTTCAAGATGCCGGGTCTGTGGTACTTTGTGGTGACAACTTTAGCAAACTAATGCAGGGGCATAAGCTTAAAAACACGTACGGGTGCCTGGGGAGCACAGGCGGTTAAGGGTTCCACTCTGGATCTCCGCTCTGGTCTTGATCTCAGGGTTGTGAGGGCTCCCTGCTGGGCATTAAGCCTACTTAAAAAAAACAAAAACAAAAACAAACATGTACAGAAGTGGGGCACCTGGCTGGCTCAGGACGTAGAGCATGTAACTCATAATTTCCAGGTCATGAGTTTGAGCCCTGCATTGGGCATAGAGATTCCCTTAAATAAATTAATTGAAAAATTTAAAAAAAAACACGTGTAGGAGTAATAAGCACCAAATTCAGGACAGTGAGTACCTCTCTGAGGAAGGAAGTGGGAGGGGACCAAGGAGGGATACTCAGAAGGCTTGGTCTATATTATTAAAATATTGCAGTATTTTTCTTTATTATTATTATTACTATTATTATTGAGAGAGAGAGGACACATGTGAGAGTGTGAGCAGGGGGAGGGAAGGGCAAAGGGAGAGAGAGAATCTTTTTTTTTTTTTAAGATTTTATTTATTTATTTGACAGAGAGAGAGACCACAAGTAGGCAGAGAGGCAGGCAGAGAGAGAGGAGTAAGCAGGCTCCCTGCTGAGCAGAGAGCCCGATGCGGGCCTCGATCCCAGGACCCTGAGATCGTGACCTGAGCTGAAGGCAGAGGCTTTAACCCACTGAGCCACCCAGGCGCCCGGGAGAGAGAGAGACTCTTAAGCAGGTTTCATGTGCACCATGGAGCCTGACTCAAGGCTCGATCTCATGACCCTGAGATTATGACCTGAGTTGAAATCAAGAGTGGGACGCTTAACCGACTGAGTCACCCACGTGCTCCAAGCAGTATTCTACTTTAAAACTGTGTGGATTTGGTACCTGGAAGTTTGTTACATTATACCCTCTATTTTTTATTTAAACCCAGCATAGGTGAGCGTGACTGCTGGCTGAGTATTTCAAGGCAGCCCAGCGCACACGGACTTCAGCTGCCACTCACTGTGTGATCCTCGGCGTGTCAGTCCTCCTCGTTGACCTCAGTTTCTCTAACTGTAAAAACAGAAGCATGAACGAATTCAATAGTTTCCAGTGTGTGCTCCTCAGGACATGAATTTGGTGAGACTTCGAATATATACTATTCTACATCCAGAAAGGGTTACCTGGTCAAATAATTTTTGGGTATGCTGGATTACCAAAGATATAATCATGCTTTTTTACTGCAGAAATTTCAAAGGCTTTTCCATCATGAAAAGCCAGCACTGGGCTATGGCCTGGGCACAACAGAGCATTCTTTTTAAAGAATAGCCATCCGCTTCTTTTCCGGTTCACTCAAATAAAAGCTCGTGTCCCTGATGGTTTTAAAGGAGCATCAGTAACTTTTTGCATGGGGTGCTTTGTGTAAATAGACACATGTTAAAAGTTTAGAGGCTTAGCTTAGGCTATCATTGTCTCTGTATGCAGCAGACTTTGCTGAGGATGGCGTGGGGCCTCCTGAGAAACAAAAGGAAAGACTTTAATGAAAATATGTTTGTTCTAATGATTAGAAAGATCAATTATTTTATTATTAAAACACTAAGCTAAAAAATAAGTTGAACAAAAACTAAATCATCATGAAATAACCGTGAGCTAAAATAATCTGTACATTTTTAAGAAATACACCAAGGTTTCCTTTTTAAATTTTTATTGTGAAGTATAATGTACACACAGAAAAGGGCACAGAGTAGGGGTGCTGGGTGGTTCAGTTGGTTAAGCATCTGCCTTTGGTTCAGGTCATGATCCCAGGGTGTGTGTGTGGGGGGGCTGCTCAGTGGGGGGTCTGTTTCTTCCTCTGCTCCTCCCCCTGCTGGTTCATGTTCTCTCTCTCCCTCCCTCTCTTGCCCTCAAATAAATAAATAAAATCTTAGAAAGGAAGGAAAACTTATTCCATCATTCATTATCTCTTACTTGTGCCTATGTTTGTAAACTTTTTCATCAATAGAATCCGAAGTGTGTGGGGTGTGTGTGTGTGTGTGTGTGTGTGTGTTAGCTTTCTTCTGCCACACACGGTGTTTGTAAGAATCCATTTGCTGTCCATTAGCTGTGGCCTTCTGTTTTCCCAGCTGCATAGTATTTCACTAGTGGGCGTCCCATCACTCTTCTTACCCGTTCTATGGCTGATGGAATTTGGAGTTGCTTCCAGTTTGGAATATTTATGGATAATGCTTCCACGAATATTCTGCATATGTCCCTTGATTTCTGGTGGACAGATGCTTAGGGGTAAAATTGTAGGATATTGGGAACACCTGTCCTCAGTTTCGGTTGGTGAAGCCAAACTGTTCTCCAGAGCAGCATCTTTGGGGGTCGTTAGTCTGTCTACCACATCTGGTAAACAAAACTAACAAACAATAAGATTTTTAAGAAATCAAGATGTAATTTTTCACCTTTCAAGTAGAGATTTTTAAAAAATAGTAGTGGTACCCACTGCTGGTGAAAACTTGAATTGTTGGACTCTTACACCACTCTTTAGTAAATTAATACAATCTCCTTGCAGGTCTTAAAAAGATCTTAAAAAGGTTTGTACCTTAACCCCCTGATGCAACTTCTAGGGCATTAGAGTAGTCACACATTGGTAAAGTATATAGCCATTTAAAATCATACACTTGATAGATATTTAATGGCTAACACTTATTACAAGCTGGAACAGATGTTAGGTGCCATTTTCCTAAGTGTGTAGAAGAGCAGTTCTATATAATGTCTGCAAGAAAACATTCCAGAGTTAAATGTTGCATCCACACCCTTGCTTTGGACATGTATGATAATATTAAGACATTAAGGGCTCCAACAAGCCCTAGAAGAGGAAAAAAATAACTGTTTAGCACATGTACATGAATGACTACAGGCACATATCTCTTTCTGAATTGCCGTTATTGGCATTTTCTCTGTTTCATGCTTTTCTGCATTTTAAATTTGTCTACAGTGAACACTAGTACTATTTTTATTATCATAAAAATATACAAATATAAGTGCATCCATTCATGTATACTTGTTTGTTTCCTTAAAAAAAAAAAAAAGCCATCCATGGGCCTGAAGTGGAGACACCAGGTCCTTGCAGAAAAGCCCCCCTGAGGGTCTGTTATGCTTCTAAGATGGGAGTGAAGTAATGTCATTAGGGTCCTTCCTGTCCTTGTCCTTCAAGCCCAGGAACATCATAGGCAGACAAGGCTTCTGAGTGATGATGCTCCCGGTGATCTCTGCCTTTATGGAAATGCCCTACAAGCACCATCTGTTTATTTTTTATTTCTAAATTATTTTTAAGATTTTATTTCCTTTTAGGTAATCTCTGCATCCAGTGTGGGGCCCAAACTCGCAAGCCTGAAATCAAGAGTTGCACGCTCTGCCGACTGAGCCAGCCAGGCGCCCCAAGCATCATCTGTTTGAATGATGTCCGTGGGTCTTGTGTAATACTGTGCGGGAAGCCATACCCAGGGTCTCTTTACAGGGACACTCAGAAGAAGTTTTGGCAAGAGCTGTATTCCAGGAAAATGTCTGGCTCTTGCAAATGAATTTGTATGCATTCTTTCATCAGAAAAACTAAACTGTGCAACCCAGTTTCTTCCTCCCTCATTTTGGCTGCTAGGAGATTTAGACCCAAACTCTGGACTCCTTCAGGGTAATACGGTTTTAGGAGTGTTGGGTTCCAAAATGTCAGAACCGGAAGACCCCCCACCCAAAGAACACATGGTCTCATGCACACATATGGGGAAACTGAGTCCTCTAGTCTGTCCTAGGCTTTCTTGTTATCTTGCTTCCTTGATGTAGCTTATTCCTAAGTGTGTCCTCTTGCATCATTGATATTAGAAAGCATCTTCAAATCCAGCTGGAAAGTATAAGGTTAACACAGATCAGAGTTCAACAAAGCAGGGCCGCAGAGGTGGTCTTCTGGCACCCCGGGGTGCAGCTGAGCCTTGGCAGGAAGGTCACCAAGGTAACTTTCACTAACTAAGGAGTCCTGGGGGCGTATTGGGCACATTTAGAGAGATGAGCCCTGATTTAAGGAGGGACTTGGGTGTCTGCAGGGAGGACCGGACTTGCCTCTTGATCCTTTGAATCCAGGACATGGTTTAGCTCAGGGAGATGGTTTGGCAGAAAAATAAGGTATATTTTGACACATTTAGTTGCTAGGGCTTTCATTCTGTGTCAGCCCTGAAGCTTGTAAGCCATTATCTTGTCTTCGAACACTTGGTCCCCAAATGCTCGTCCAGAAGCTAAGGTCTGAGCATGAAAATATGGTTTTCTGTTTGCTTGGTTGTTGGTCTGTCGAAGCACAGTAAGAGGAATAAGGATGACGCAGGGAGTTTTTAAAGAAACTAAACTCACTTTTCGGTTTTAAAAATATCCCTTATTTGGGGGGTTTAGGAGGCTCAGTCAGTTAAGTGACTTTACCCTTTATTTTCTTAAATGATGGCACTGGAAATTGTTTTATTGCTGTTTCAGGACAAAATGACCTCATATAACCTTGTCAACCTCATGTCAGACCCCCCCAATTTCTTTTTTAAAAATTATTTTTGGTGATGTGTGAGACCCACAAGGGGGGCCCCTGGGTGGCTCAGTCTGACTCTTGATTTCAGCTCAGGTCATGATCTCAGGTTTTGGAGATGGAGCCCGGTGTCAGGCTCTGCCCTGGACTTGGAGCCTGCTTAAGATTCTCTCTCCTCCTCTCCCTCTGCCCCACTCTGGCTCTCACTCTCTCTCTAAAACAATAAGAACAAAACACCCACAAGCCTGTGCACCCATGTTCTCTGTCTCGTTCTTCCTTCTGTCTCTGAGGCCCAGGTTGCCCACTTGGCAAGATGAAATGAGCTATAAATGTTTGCAGACTCATGTACAGGAACCCCACCACTTCTGGGGCGCCTAGCCTCTCGGTTTTCCTCACATGAAGCCTTTTTGGAAGCTTCTGGGGAGTGCTCCCTTTCTCCAGCCCATGGCATCTTGTGTTCACGTTGTACACAAATGTGGTAGGGTCACACATGTCTTTAAAGACCTGCGAGCCTGAGGGCAGGAGCCATGTCCTACTGGAGTTGATACTCCCTGGGGCCTTACAGTCTCTACCCATTTCTTGGTTATGGAACAAAGGAGTGAGTGAGGCATGAATGAACGACTCAGTTGCCCATCTCCAGAAGTAGGCATAGGGCAGTACGTGGGACTGGTGGCCTGTCCCCCCGAACCTTCTGCCCCATGCTCGGCCCCGAGAGCAGCAGAAGGTTGGCATATGTGGGTTCCCCTTCAGGGAAGAGGCTGTGAGAACAGCCCAGAGCTGCATCTTCCCCCGCCTGGGCAAGGAGGCCAGGGACGATGATCCCAGATGAAAGGTCTGATCAGAGTCAAGCACCTTGTGTATATGATCTCACTTGTTCCTCATCTCAACCTAACGAAGTTGGAAACCAGGGGCTCAGAGAAGTGGACCGTCTCGCCCCGGGGTGCACGGTTAATAGGCGGCTCTGCAGCTGCTGTAGACAGAATGTCTGCCTCCTGCCTCAGACTCCTGGGTTGCAAATCGAATTCGCGGTGTGATGGTATTGGGAGCTGGGGTCTTGGCAAGGTGCTAAGGTCATGAGGGTGGAGCGCTCATGAATAGGATCAGTGTCCTCATTAAAGAGCCCCCAGAGAAGCCCCTCACCCCTTCCACCACGGAGGACAGTGAGAGCATGGTGTGCCTGTGGACCAGCGAGCAAGTTCTCTCTAGACACCGAACCTGCCGGCCCCTTGATCTCGGGCTTCCCAGCCTCCAGAAGTGTGAGAAGCAAGTATTTGCTGCATGCGCTCTCAGGCTGTGGTGGTTCTGTTACGGCAGCTCGGATGAACGAAGTCACAGGGACTCAGTGTGACTCTACAACCTGTTCTCAGCCCACTTTTAAGGAGAGGAGCGCGCCATGCTGCTCAGGCCACCAGGGCCCACAGGCCTGCCCCAGACCCCCCTTGTCAGAGCAGAGAGCCAAGGTCCCCGCATCTGAAGGGTGGTGACCATTCGAGGGAAGGGGCCCTTCGCTGCAGCTGACGATGTCACCAGGTGCTGCGAGAACAGCCATGTCATACGCCGCGAGGCTGGCAAAGCAAAGGGAGGAAGAGAAACTTATTTTTGCCCGTATTTATTTTTGTGAATAGGACAGCAAAGGCAACAGAGATATTACAGAAAGTTCGGAAATTTTCAGAAAGGGAAATATTTGTGCTTTATCACTTGACCCAGAAACTCCGGCAGAGCGCTAATCTTTGATGGATTCTGTCTGCTTAAGAGGCAAACTAATAATAAAAACGAGGGGGGCAGGGAGCATTTCAACACATGACGCACCAGAATTGGTCCCTGAGCTGGTGCCCACGCCTGCATCAGCCCTCTCTGGGTGGCTTCGAATGCTGAGCGCAGTTAAGTGGGTCATCAGTGTTGAGAAGCCGGCAGCAGAGGAGGGGAACAGAGAGTCCTCCGGGGAAGCTGGCGGCCAAGCTGCCCCCCAGTCAGAATGGGAGTTTGGCTCTCAACAGACCAAGGTTTCTCGCCTTCCCAAATGTTCTCGTTTTCTTGAATGTTCTTTCTCTAACAACACTAAACCCGGGCAATAGTCGCGCATTTAATAAACATTACTGAGCCTCTGCTAGGGGAGTTCGGGGACAGAAGTTGACCTGGCGGGGTGGTCAGAGGAGGTCTTGGAGGAGGTGATGTCCTAACTGGGACCTGAAGGCCAGGAATTCCCCAAGATGCATGCCAGGCCTTCCTGTCCAGGGTCTCAATAACTAGACCTCCATTCTCCTGAAGGTTTTTTTTTTAGTATTCCTTTTTCTTTAAAGATTTTGTTTATTTATTTGAGAGAGAGAGAGAGAGAGAGAGAGAGAGAGAGAGAATGAGAAGGAAGAAGGTCAGAGGGAGAAGCAGACTCCCCGTGGAGCTGGGAACCCGATAGAGGACTCGATCCCCAGACTCCAGGATCATGACCTGAGCCAAAGGCAGTTGCTTGACCAACTGAGCCACCCAGGAGCCCTAATGTTCTTTTAAAGTAAATATTCTGCAACATTTAGCTAGCTGGTATTGCAAAGTAATGCGAGATGTATGTACTTCTCCCCAAATGACCTGGTTGCCTAAGGAAGTTATGCGGAGGTTAGAGGCAAGACGCAGTTCTGGCGGCGGGGGAGTCCGGAGGCTGGGAGGCATTTCTGACGGCTGCTGTCAGGGCTGCTGTGCACTCGTATCCTGCTTTAGGCTCTCACTTGTTCCTTTGCAAGTCACTTCCCACCACCCCAACCCCCACACCATATGCACTCCGAAGTCGAAGCTGATCTGAAGAGAAACCACGAGTCCCCGGACAGGGATGATGGCCTTCTGCACAGAAGTCATGGGTCTTTGGAGAAAATTGGACCTAATTTGATTGAGGTTTATTGTTTCACTTTTTCAACTTCTGCACCATTAAAAAAAATCATAATTTCATTGGGATATAATTCACATAGCATAAAGTGTACCCTTTTCTTTTTTTTCTTTTTAAAGATTTTATTTATTTGACAGAGAAACACAGCCAGAGAGGAACACAAGCAGTGGGATTGAGAGAGGGAGAAGCAGGCTTCCCGCCGAGCAGGGAGCCCGATATGGGACTTGATCCCGGGTCTCCAGGATCATGACCTGAGCCGAAGGCAGTTGCTTAACCAACTGAGCCACCCAGGTGCCCCAAGTGTACCCTTTTCAAGTGTATCGTTTAGGGGTCTTCAGTGCGGTCCGACCTGTGAGGCCACCGCGGTGGACGAACACCAGAATATTTCCACGACTCTGGCAAGTAATCCCCTATTACTAGTCCCCGCTCAACACCTGCTGCCTGGACCATCCTGTCAAGGAAACAGTTGATTCCTCCAAGACTAGAATCAGGAGTGCCCTCTGTTTTATAGTAATGTGCAGAGCCCTAAGGGGACAGGCACTTGACCAGGGTCCTTTGAGAAGCTGGTGGCAGGTTGGCCAGCCTGCAGGGATGGGAGGCTGGGGGTCCTGAGGAGCTTCCTAAAGGAACTGGGGGAACCGGCTGAAATGAGACTTTGATTCCCCACTGATCGTGACTTGGGCAAGTTCTTTTGAGCACAGGGACAAAATGCCACCCAAGCTATTTTGAGCAAGAAAGGTGACATTATGGGAAACCTAACAGGGACCTTCTACAGAGTTTGAAGCCAGTTCTCAGATAGCCACGCTGACCTGATGAAGCCAGCGGGTTCCTCTTCCTTGTCCAGATGACCCTGTGCGCCAGCAGCAACGGGAGAGGGGGGCTGGAGGGACCAGAGAGCCCAGGCTCGTGACCTTAACCTGTACGGAGCAGCTGGCTGCCCTGAGGTACCCGGATGCTCTCAGCAGTCGGGAGGGAAGCCACCCAGGCCCGGCCTCTCTGGTCTTCTCTGACACCCGCTTTCCCAGCAACATCTCTGATCACCTCATAGAGCCCCCATCTCCAAATATCAGGAAGAAGGAGCTTTCCCTTGGCTGAAATTTCCCAGGTCACCCTACACCCCGACCCCCCTTCCCGGGGCTCTGCAGACCTGGAGGGGCAGGCCGCGCAGCACCGGGGCCGCCTGCTGAAGTGAGCTTACTCACGACCTGCCCCGTAGTGACCTTTTGTTTCTGTCCCTCCAGATAACAGCTAGTAGATTCTTCCATTAAAAAAAAAATTTTTTTTTTAATTTCTAATAGATCATCGTGTTACATAAGTCTAAGCCCTGATGGAACATTCTGTTACAAAAAGATAGATGGATATTTCAGAAAACTTAAGGGCCTGGAGAGTGGCTGGAACAACAAACAGGGAAGCCGTCAGGGCCGTCTCCCTGGGGCCCCGGGGTTCATCGTGTGGCACAGTCTTGTTGTCTGAGGACCCGCGGCTCTTGTTCGCACACGGCAGGCGCTGGAGCCCGAGCTGGGTGCTCCTGACCCTCCCCATTCAGCGGCCCAACAGGGGCCAAGAAGCATTTCTGAATCCAGACTATCCGACAGGCCTTGCCTGGGGCATTTGCCCATTTCTAGTGGACTTAACTAAGGTTCGAGTGACGCAAGGGCAGAGTGCTCAAGCCTGGCTGTAGGTAGGGTCCGTTCTCACATTACAGGGAGGGTGATGGGAGGCAGGTGCCCCGAAACTTATCTAGAACAGTCTGAGAGCATATACAAAACGGATGTGTTGGAGCTGGCGCTCTGTCTTCAAATACAGATGGTTAACACGTACCTCCTTGAGAAAGCGAGTTGCATCAACGAGAGCCGTGTCAACTCTAAGCGGCTGTCGGGAGGCTGGGGACCGTTCTTACTGAGGAAGTGGCCTTCGCCTGCCTGCTGCTGACCCCTGCAAAGCAGACTGGGGGCTCCTAGTGCCCAGAAGGAGGGGTTCTGCAGCAGGGGGAGGCGCCCCTGGCTGCAGGAGGCAGCGCCCAGCCCCAGGTCAAGTTCAAGGTACTGCCAGCTCCATACCCACTCCCTTGGAGAGGCGCCAGGCCATTCACAGGTTGTCTCTGAAACACTAACTGTCTCAAATCCTCAGCAATGAGATGTGCTCTGCAGAAGCTCAGACCAGTATAAATGGGCCTCTTTATTTCTCTGCCTTCACGCTCAGGAGAAAGAACAGCAGAACTGGGGAAGAAGGACATTCCAGAAATGCCACAGAGAGACCTCAAAAGAGCCCTGCGCTGTGTCTGCTAAAGGAAATGCTTCATGGGAAAGGAGCGACAGGAAGTCCCCGTGGGCTCGGGCTCGATGAGGACAGTGATCCCCCCAGGCTCACGGAGGGCCCTGGGAGCAAGGGCAGGGGGCCGCACCCCAATCCCAGGCTGGCTTGCTGTCCCCGTGTCATGTTCTCTCTCGTCCAAGATGGCAGAATTTGGCCATCGCGTGTCATTCTGAGAGGATTCCCCAGATATTTGATCACCCCAAGATCCTTATGGGGGAGAGGGGTGGCCTGTATTTGTTTTACACGGAATATTCTCAAACAAAGAGAGTGGCTATCTGATTATAGCAAGAATAAAGTTCTGCTTCTAACTGTGCACTTATTTCCTTGATAGGAAGGATGGCACTTTTGCAGTCCTCCCGCCGTGGAGGTGTGCCCTAGAGACGCCCAGTTGTACTAGAGAAAAGAGAAGTCCCTCCTCTCACCCCCGCGTGGCTCTCAGCCTTGAGTGGGTGGCTGTGAGGTCCTCCCATGTGACTGGTCTCTCCGTGTGATCTCTTCTGGTTTTGAGAAAGTAAACATGAAGCTCTGCAGAGAATTTTTTTCCCCAATATGGACAAATGAAACACACACACACTTCATGGTCTTGCCACTTACTAAGTTTTAATGAGATGTATTTTTTTCAGTTTGTTTCTCGCTGAGTGGGCATGTGGATCGGCACCTTTTGGCATCATTTGGGTACAGGTTTAGGTTGGGCACAGCTGTTCCCAGGGCCACCATTTTGCTTCTTTTCAGTCACAGAAAGCAGGGTCAGAGGGTCAGAAGTGTGGGGTTATCGTGATGGGGTCAAAGAAGGGGACCACAGCTTGTGTGGCCCGGTGTTGCCTATTTCCGGAAAGGGACTCCTTTCCAAGTCATGACCTGAATTAGACACGGGTGTTCCCGGCAGCATAGACAGCTTAGCCATGTTGCTGAAGGCCTGTCCAGCCGGTTCTCCTGTTGGAGGGTCCAGGAGAAGAGAACTCAAGATGGTCGGGATTGGGAGGAAAAGTACTCAGGAGCTCTTGAGATCAGATGCCCGAAGTGGCGTCCTCCTTAGGAACAAGTTATGGTCATTCCTTGGCAAGGTCTGGCTTCAAATCCTACTCCCCAGAGCTTCTACACTCTGGCCTCAGGGCAGCTCACTTATGTCAATTTCATAGCCTGTCAAATGGTCCTAATGCACAAATCACAAGGTCATTACAAATGAGACACTGCCTGTTATGTGCCCCACACACAAGAGGTGCTTAGCAAATGGTACGTACTATTACTGGCGTTCATTCTTGAATTTTCCATCGTGTTCATTCTATCCTCCACTCTCAGACCCTCAGGTGGAGCTCTTGGAGGACAAGGACTGAATTAGTCATCTTTGAAATCCCCCAAAGGACAGGAAGGTGGCCATCAGCAAATCCATGTGGATTTACTCACCAGTGTCTGGGACACCCCTGGCCCCCATAACCCTATCTTGGCACTATACTTCCAAATACTTCCAATAAATTCCATACGGACTATACTTCCAAATGCCCCTTCACACATCTTGATGTTGACTAGTGGAACGAGATGGACAGGAAGCAAGAGGCAGAATGGGAACAAAGCACAGCACATTTCTGTTTGTGACAAAGGCATCAATGAAGAGGACAGCCCTGGGGGCAGTAGGATTCCCAGGGAGAGGTCAAAGGTGAGCCTAAGGGGAGGGTCTGATTCTGATGGGGGCAGACTATGGTGCCAGGCCAGCAGGGGCTGTGGATTTCTGGGTGCAATGTGGCCGAGGGTGTGGAAGGTAAGATCACCCTCATTCATGCGTTAAGAGCTATGAAGACCTACTACGCAGGCTGGTTACTGCAGGTGCCATGAGAGCAGAACATGGTCCAGTGGGGAGGTAGAGAAAAGAGCTAATGACCAAAGTCTCCGGGGTGCTAGGAGTCAGTGCAGAATACTCTGAGAGTGCACAGGAGGTAGGGAATGGTAGTGGGGGAAGGAATAGTCCCTTTGGGCATCGGAAGATCCTTTGGATTAGGACGCCAGAGGAGGAAGGACATTCCCAACACAGAGAACAGCACCCGAAAGACACGGATCTTGAGCTTGCCCATGGGAGGGGGTGCTTACAGAAGCCGGTGGTTCCAGGGCCCGGTGCTGGGGTTGGACTGCCAGTCCGGCAGTGGGTACCCAGAGGGGGTCTCCCGGGAGCATCCTTCCTGGGGATTGCAGACACAGTCAGGGGGACATGGCTTCACCCATGACAGGTTTGGTGACAGCTGGGTTTCTCCTCTTGTCCTGGTACTTTGGGCTAGTTAAGGAGGAAGCTGAGCCTTTTCATTGGCTGTCCCCGGTAAACCTGGGCACAGAGACCCCAGACAACAGCAGGTCAGACTACATTTCAAAGGTTAACTGCGTTCAGACAGGGCCGGCCCTCTGTTCAGATCAGAGGACACTCAGATTCAGCTGTGGTTGGAAGCACCGTCATCCCTGTAACATGTCTCTGCCATTCCAGGCCTGGAAACATAGCCACCCGAGAGGCCGATGCCTCCACCACCTAGCTCAGCGCCAGACAGAAGACAACATTGCAGTAGGTCTTTGCACTTGAACATGAAAGAGAAACAGGATCCAAGCACACACCTCTGCACCCATGTCCTCTCCCCAGGGCCCATTCCTGGCCAGCAGCACAGCATGTGACCGTGGAAGGAGGGCTGGAGTGACGTTGGGAGACCCAGGTCTGGGCCACTGCTCTTTTGTGTGACCTGGGCATGTCACTTTCCCTCCCGGAGTCTTTTCCGTCTGTGAGTAGCATGGTTAGGGATCTGCCTGTCTGGCTCACAGACTTATACACGGTGGTTGGTGGAGAAACGACAGGTGTGTATGTAGTTTGTGGCTGGACCGCAGTAAAGAGAAGATTTCCAAGCACCTGTCCCTAGCTCAGTATGCTGGTTATTGCACTTACGCACTTCGCTTGGCCAAGTGGAAAGAACTGACAGTTTTCTTCCCAGAGGGAAGCAGAGCGTGCCCTCTCTGCTGACCCCGGGGGGCGGAGGGGTCACCGACTCTGGGGCCCAGCTAGTATCATCACGAGGAAGTCGGGGATCCAGGAGGCTCCTGGCTCAGGCTCTTCTCCGCTTGCTCAGGTAGCCAAGCAGCCCCCTGCAGCAAGGGTGGTCTCCCCGGGCTCAAAGTCAGAGAGAAATTCGGGGCCCCGGAGTTCCAGGGCCGGGGAGGACTTTGCACCAGACTCAGCAAACCTTTGTTCCAAGGCTCCTGGACGCCCCAGGCACAGGGCAGCTGCCTTCTGTGTGTAAAACAAGCTGTGTGACGAGGCAGCCACATTTTCTCTGTGTCACGAGCTCAGATGGGCCTTGTTGCCTGCCCCAGGGCCCGTGCCTTTGACCCCACTCTGTTCGCTCAGAGCCTGCCACCACTTAGGTGTCATCTTTGGGGTCACCGCCTCAGGGAGGCCTTCCGCGTTCCTTCTCCCACACAGCACCTAAATCTTTTACAGAATAGCTCAGCGATTGCAGATTTCTTTGTGTCACCTTTTCTAACATCCTCCGCTCCCGCTAGACCGCAAGCACAAGGACCCGGTCTGTCGTGTCGCTGCTGTCTCGCAAGTGTGTCAGGGCCGTTCAAGAAAACACTGTTGAACAGAGTGTGGGAGTCTATACGGGGATTAGGAACTTAGACACACCATCTGCCTCTCCTCCTTTCATCTTGGTCATCGCCACCTCTCTCCGTTCTAGATACAACTTGAGAAATGATGCCGCGGATGGGAATTTTCAGTAAAGACCCCAAAGTTCCCATAATCGTTCCCATCTTGAAACCACTAAGCGCCTGGCTGTGAAGTGAGGCGAAGGCCCCCGTGGATCCCGGGGTCCACAGCCACCTCGTCCTGTCGCATAGCTTCCACCGTCCCCAGAGCCACACACATGCTCCAAGAACTGGTCCTGGCTGAGGAGTAAGCCGGTTAAGCTTGCTTCTTACCTGAGTAACACACACAGAGATGGCAGCTGTCCCTGCCCCCCCACAGGAGCCTGTTAGGTCTACACAAACATCCGACTTGCATAGGGCCAGCCAGAGCGCAGAGCATGCTGTCATTAATGCCACTAACGTGCATTAGTGATAAGTGTGCCATGTCCTTGCTGGAAACGCCTTCTTCCCACCCCAGTCCTGGGAGTCACCAGAGGTAACCAGCCAAAGCTCTCAGGCTGATGCGGGCACATAGTAGGTGCTTCCCTACTACCTCCCTTCCTTGGCCCATGTCCTCTCCATCCCAGCCCCCGGGTATGTCCCCTCCTCTGAATCCCACACCACTTACTCCTTCCCCCCGCAACTGGCCAGTAACCCCGCCAACGTGGACCTGGGATATTTCTCCTCTGAGCCAGTTTGTCTCCAACGCTAGTCTGTGAGCTCCTTAAAGACAAGGACCCCGACTAACGCATCATCGTCTCTCCATTCTTGTCCCCCAGCCGCACTGTTTTCAGGTCTAGCCTTGTCCACAGTAGATCTTCCATAATTAAGGACCAGGCCTCAGAGCCTTTAAAGACCTAAGCATGATGGCTCTAACACAGGCTCGGCAAGATAAGTGTGAGTCAGCTCTTCCTTCTTCTGGTTCTGAATTGGGTTCTGCGACCCTGTCGCTCTAATGCCCAGCCTGCCAGGAGGGTAGAGCGTCAGCTCTGGGCTTGGATTGCAGCTGGAAAATCTACACCAGGCAAACAAAAGCTGAATGAGGAGGTGATGAGGATCCCACCAGGAGAGCAGAATATTCCATCCAACTTGGAGTCAAAATACAAGTACAAGCCAGAAAGCCAGAATTCAGGCCCTCAAGGAGGTGTAGACTGGACGGACAAGGAGAGGCCCGCAGGAGGAGAGACAGCACCCAGGGAGGCAAGCGGGCTTCCAGCACCTCGTTCCTGGTGGGGCTTGGGGCTCAGTCCAGGTGGACGGCTCAGAGTCTGAGGACACCCACATAGGCCTCCGCAGCATCCCTCAGCTCACCGCCATCCAGAAAAAAAGGGAACAAAGCAGTGGACGAACAGAGGTTCCTGTTTCCCATTTCATCAGAACTGTGAGAGTGCCTTTTCACTCCCAGAATCCCCTGTCACGTTCTGGGCTCAGGCTATATCCAGGACCCAGCCCTTGGTCCTCGGCCAACTTGCAAGATTCCGTCTCAGTGCAGGGGCTGAAACCTGCCAGGCATTCACATTTTGGCCCGATGGCTTTGGAGCGTCATTGTCCGGAAGCCACCAAGTCTGCATTTCGTGCAACTGTGCCTTTCTTCACAACGTGCAGCCTCTATTTTCAATATTGAGGGTTTAGCTCTGAACCCCTGAGAAACTTCAAGCCAGAAACTGCCTGAATTCTCCTGGAGAGCTTCTGCCCTGGGAGGGTAGGCGTGAGGCTACAGACAGTGGACCTTATTCATTCACCTCATTCAAAGGCTACAAATTGGTTCTTTATTCACAACACGGAAAACCGCTGAAGGAGCCTTCTTTTTGTTTTTCAAATGAGATAGACAAGCTGATCACAATTTTAAAAATCTATAAAGCAGGACTCACTCATTATGGGAACACAGCCTTGAGCTTCGGTGTCCCTGGCTCACTGAGGAAGTGGATTGAAATGCAAGGAGGAAATGAGGAGGTAAACGGTCATGTCTATTTTAGATTTCCAGTGAGGTCCTATTTCCTTTTGATTTTGTATAAACAAAGAAAGGACAGCTGTTGGTATGGTTACTTCAGATAATCCATGTCTTTAAAGTAAAATGTAGTTGATCTAAATGGAGATCTAATAAGTGACTAAACTTTTCCAAAATGTAACTCCTGAGCTAATAATGAAAATGCGGCAGATAGCATTTAATCGAGCAATGACTGTGTCTCAGGCACTTTCTAAACAATTAGCATACATTAGAAATACAGGCTATACCCACTTCACCCAGAAATTCCTTTCCCGAAAATCTATTGCAAAGAAATAAAAGCATCTGTGCAGCAAAGGAGTGTGTGTGTGTGTGTGTGTGTGTGTGTGTGTGTGTTGCAGCATTGTTCATTGTTGCAAAACCAGAAACGGGGTGAATATCAATAAATAGGGGAACAGATGAATAAAGAGTGTTATTTCCAAATCATGACATTTAATGCCGCCATTAAAGTCAGAGCTTTCCTGGATGACCAGAATGGTTTTCCAGAGCGTGTTGTTGAGTAAGGAAAGTAAAATGCATAAAACTGTGTGTAAGGCAATCTCTTCTTCACAAGAATGCTTACATATATTCACTGAAGTGTATATCACTAGGCTTCGGTACTGTAGCATTAAGGAGGAAAATACCAATGGTAACTTCTAGGGTGTCCTGGGGCTTGTGGGATCTGCAGTTGGCTCAGGTTTGATATGAAGAGAGCAGTCTGGAGGGAGAAGGACTCAAACCGAGGAAAGGGGAAAAAAGGATTTCATCTTGAGGAAATCCACCAGGATATATTATATAATTGTGTTTATATATTTATGTAAAATCAATTGCCAGTTAAAAGTAATAAAAACATTAGAAAATAAAAATAGCATTGAATTTTTCTCAACCTTATGAAACATTATTTTTCCTACTTTAGAGATAAGGAAGCAGGTGATCTGACCCTGCAAACGGGCATTCGATTCCATTCCTAAATTCAGTTTCCGAAACGATGATGCATGGTGATTGTGAAATAAAATTCAAATGCTAAAGTATATCAAGATTGTAAAAATGACTGAGACCCAGAGACACTGCTGCTACAATGCAGGAAAACAGCCCTGCAGACGTCTCTGTGCACGCACACCTGCGTAGCGAATCTTGACGAATGAGCTGACGGATTCCCTTCTGGAAGAGATCTTTGGGAGGACAGAGGTCACCGTAAATACCATTCTTTCACCACTTACTTGTGGTGGGCTTGCTGCCTGCAGGGGCTGCGGGTCACTTGACCCCCCGACAGGAGCCACTCAAAGCCCTCCAAGGCAGGTCCTGGACCTCTGCCTCCTCTCTTGGTCCTAAGACCGGCCCTGTTACCTGCTAGGATAACCCGCTCTCCAGAATGAGCTTCCTTCAGGGACTCCCCAAAACCTCAGGGACTGAGGTCCGTGCATTTGACAATCATGGCATATTTGCGGCAGGAAGGCTCTTCTGAAAGTAACACGGGCTGGCTGGCCCTTTCTTCCCCCTGAGGTGCAGCGGCGGGCCGGCAGGGCTACGGCACAGACAGCCGGTAGGGTCCTAAAGAGGTTCCCGTGGCCACCAGAGGGACCCCAGTCCCTCCTCTGGCTGCCCGGGTGGTCACCAGTCAGGGTAGACCCAGACCCTGCTTTAGTGACCACAGTGAGGCCACCCTAGAGGGAGGCAGCCGAAGCTGGTCACGTGCGGATGCGGATGGCCTCCGAGGACACAGCCATGGTCATGCTGTGTGGGAAGCGGCGGCAAGGATATACCTGCGAGGACAGGTGCACAGGCAGGTCTTTAGAAATATTTGGGAAGAGAATCTCAGAAATAGACTCTCTTCAAATCCGGGTGGGTAGGGGCTCCTGGCATTAAGATCTTAATATTAAGGAAGGGTGACCTTATTTTGTATACCAAGCTGGTGGAGAGGGAAATGTCATTTCCATGGACAGCAACGCACACATTCAAACTGCAAGTCTGTCATGCCACTCCCTTGCTTAAATTCCACCAGTGCTTCCTTTGGAGTGAAGCTCAAACTTTTACATAGACCCCGGATTTGGGGTGCTCAGCCACATCCCGCCTTGGGATCTAGCCGCAGCCATGCTGACATCTTCTGGTCTCCAGGTCTTGGCACTTGCTTCTGCTTCTGTTTGGAAGACTTCCTGTTCCAGTCTTCTTGATAATTCTTATTCACCCTTCAGGGTGAATCGAGTCCCACATCGGGATTCAGCTTGAAATATCACTTCCCCTGAGAAGTCTTCCTTTGCCCATCTGTCCTCCTAGATTAGATGAAGCCCTCCTGCCCAGGGCTTCGGCAATCACCTTGTTCACCGTACTCTATTGATGTGCTCTTCTCAGACAGGGATTCTGAGAAAGTTGTTACTGTATCCCCAGTGTTTTGTACATAGTCAGCACACTGATACATGTCCAGAATGCCTACAAGGTGAAGGTACACAAAGCAATTGTGTCCACGCTCTTGTTTGCATTCAGTGATGCTGTAAGCAGTGAGCTCCTGACCATCTAACCTTCCTCAGCTCCATCCTATCCACTTTCTATCCCCTGATTATGCTTTCCTTTTCATCAATGGTGCCTAACTCCCAATAGGTATACTATGAACATTTATTAAACTGTCTAAGTGAGATGCCCCAAGGTCTTCTTTCCCTGCTTGATGGTATACCTTTCTTCCACCCCTGCCTGGCTAATTCCCACCAACCTGCCAAGGTCCTGCTGACAGGTATCTCTTTACAAAGAGGTCTCCAACTCTCCCAGGCAGAGTAAGTCTCCCACCCTAGCTCCTGTCTCCTCATGGCTCTGACTGTGTACAACTACGATGTGTTTACAGAGATGGCTTTCTGACTCAGTTGGATCATTGAGGGTACTGGCATGGTGCGTTCTTCTATTTGTCATCTCCAGCATCTAGTACGATCTCTGCCACATAATTGATACTCTGCACGAATTTCTTGGAAGGAATGAATGCATAAGATGCATAAGAAAATAAAAGAAGAAAGGAAGTTCACAATTTTGCTCATAGAGAATTACCTGGAAGTCTGTAAAATCAGTTGGAACCCATTCCAATTTACTGCTGTGGACCTCTGGACCCTGTCAGTTGCAATCAGAATCAGAGAAATCATCCCAGCATGCCAGAACGAGGTAGAATCCTTCTTTGTAGCTGATGAAATTGATGTCCTGGGGCGCCTGGGTGGCTCAGTTGGTTGAGTGACTGCCTTCGGCTCGGGTCATGATCCTGGAGACCCAGGATCGAGTCCCACATCGGGCTCCCTGCTCGGCGGGAAGCCTGCTTCTCCCTCTCTCACTCCCCCTGCTTGTGTTCCCTCTCTGACTGTGTTTCTCTCTGTCAAATAAATAAAATCTTAAAAAAAAAATTAAAAAAAAAAAAGAAATCGATGTCCTAAATGGGAAGGTTACACAGCAAATTACATAACAATGAAATTGGCCAAGATATCAAAATGGACACCCATGTGTTGCAATGAGTTATCAGGGATCTGATGTTACCTCTGTTTCAGGTGACATGTAATGCACTTGTCATTTCTTAACTAGATAATAATGATTCCTGATAATCATACAGCACTTCATTGTTTACAAGCCCTGTACAGAACAACAACAGCAGTGGCATACTTGTGAGCTCGGTGTTCGTGATTAAGTAACCTGCCAAGATCATTTAGCTCTTAAACAACAGATCCAGGGCTAGCGATCCAAGCTTTCTAGCTCTACGCCCAGGGCACTTTCCAGGATACAGTATATGCCACCAACATCACAAAATGTGGTGGTTAAATATTGATTCTAGGTTCCCTCTTGGGAATCGCTAGCATTTCTAATCGATATCATCATTTGCTACTTCTAAGAATTTTTTGAAGGAGACATAGACTAGACTTGTTAAACCTTAACTGATGAGATCTAAGATAAGGGACAGGAAGAACCACAAGTATGTGTGTGTGTGTGTGTGTGTGTGTGTGTGTGTGTGTGTGTGCATGTCAATGATTCTGCATGTGGAATACTTTAAGACACTCAAAACTATGCATGTGAACAAAAGAAGCAAACTCCCAATGCATAGAATCTGCAGAGTATGACTTTATGCGTATTTGCCAATGAATTAATGTCTTATGTTTAAAACATTCTCATATAGGTTTTCTGCATCTAGCCAGTATTTCCGCAGATTGAATTTAAAGAAAATTTAAATGTGTTTTACGAATAACTAAGCCTATGGATTCGTGCTTTCATTCAGTAAAGAATGAATGCCTGTTGTTGCTGGATACATAGTTCCCCCTCGATACAACCGTGAACAAAGGAGTCAGACAATCCCCTCATCTCATGGACAAGGATACCTAAGTTCCAATGTATATTAGACTATAATTGACATGAGGAAAAATATGGTAAGAAAAGGAACAAAGGGATGCCAGGGGTGAGTGGGGCTGCAGTTCATTAAAGGTGTTCAGAAGTGGACATTTGCCCAAACCCCTGGGAGCGAGAGGCAGGAACTGTGAGGCTACCTTGGGGGAGATCCTCGCCTTTGGGATGAAGATGCATAATTTAAGAAATAAATCCATCTTCTTCCCCTCCCCCCAAAAAATAAAAATAAACTTTCTCCCAATAGCTTCAATACACTTTGCTGCCTTCTGAGGGAGGGATGGCAGGCACTACGACGGTTTCTTGGACACCCAGCATCTCTGAGACTGTCGCGCTCTGCTGCCGACAGCGCCATTCTGTCCACAGAGCCTGAGACCCTGGAAGTTCGGGGAGCTATTTGCACCCCCCTCCGATGTCCCCAGATCTGTCCTCCTTTCACACCGGATCTGTCACCCAGTCTGCAACTGCAGGCTGCTGACTCAGGCTGTGTCCGCATCACCACCCACACTTTTCATCTGCTGTGTCTCATGCATCCGTGGTTTGCAAGGACTAGGTCCAGGAGAAAAGCAACCGAGCAAAAAGCCGAACTTCACTGCCCCATGCTCTGGGGCACCTGCTCTGCCCCCTCAGAGAAAATCTGTTGTGCCCGTTTGCCCAATCCCGATTTCCTTCGTGACTGCCTGAATGCCAAATAACTGAACCCCTGAGTTTGGGAACTATTATGAATGAATGCCTCATTTTCTTTCCTTTGGGACTCAGACCCATTCTCTTTCTGATTTCAACAGATGATCTCAAAGAGGCAAGTTAATGTGTAAGTCCCACTATGGCAGCCGAGACAAACTGGGATGGAACAGTGTATGGGGAGAAGATTCCCAGAATGTGATCCAAGGGCTTCAAGGTGAGGAGAGGGGAACCCAGACACAGAGGACAGGGACTGCCTTTATTTTTCTAACCAGTACACCTCTTGCACACAGCCGAGTCTGGGCAAGGGGTACTAGGATAGCTATCGTGTGTAACTGTCCGGGGGAGTAGGTGAAAAGTACTTCCCTTCTTTTTAAAGATTTATTTATTTATTTACTTACTTACTTACTTATTTATTTGTTTATTTATTTATTTATTTATTTATTTGAGAGAGAGAGAGAGAGCATGTGAGGAGGGGAGGGGGCAGACGGAGAGGCAGAGAATCTCAAGCACACTCCTGGGCTCTATCACAGGACCCCGAGGTCAAGACCTGAGTTGAAATCAAGAGTCAGATGCTTGGGCACCTCGGTGGCTTGGTTGCTGGACGTCTGCCTTCTGTTCAGGTCATGGTCCCGGTGTCCTGGGATTGAGCTCATATGGGGCTCAAGGGGAAGCCTGCTTCTCCCTCTCCCACTCCCCCTGCCTGTGTTCCCTCTCTCACTGTCTCTTTCTCTGTGTCAAATAAATAAGTAAATAAACCCTTAAAAAAAAAGAAAAGAATGAATGAAAGAGTCATTAACCAGCTGAGCCACCCAGGCCCCAGAATGGAAAGTACTTTATCAGAAGATCATGAAAAGTGCTGGGGAACATGTTAATAAATAATACATTCTTAGTAAGGAATTTGGGGAGGGTCAGCAGAAGAGGTGGTGTTTGAGTAAAGATTTGCAGCACGAATAGGCTCTTCCGAGGTAAATAAGGGGAAGATTTTGCAGACAGAGGGAACAACTTGAATAAAGGCCCCGGGGGTGTGGGGAGTGACATGCATCGTTCATTGACAAAAAAGTGAGAGTCTAGGCAGTAGAACTTAAGTTTTCCAGCACTTTTGACCTGAAATCTAGGACCCTTGGGGCAATATTCTTGCCTAAGACCTTGTCTTTTTTTTTTCTTTCTCCAAGTTTACATTTTTGCAACATTGGCATGCTCAAAAATCAGCTGTCAACTAATGATCCCATGACCTTGGCCTTGCCGCGTACAGAGGAGAAGCGGGGAGAGGGGCTGTGAGTTGGCAGGGGCCAGACAGGGATGAGCCTTATCTAAACACCACAAAGTTTGCATTTGCCCCCACAGGGCAGTATTTCCTGGAGCAGACTGTATGCAGTTGCAGGGCTGAGGGCCATCGCTTGGAGTTACTAAAGAAAAGTCCTTTGCTCAAATGTATTTTAGACATACACTGGGCTCGCTGAGCCTGCACAGGTCTCTTTTCTCTGGAATCTTAGGGCACTGGGACTCTGCAAGGGGGAGCAAAACATTCCCCAAACTCAAGTGACACAGCCTGGGTTTCTGCATCTCATAGGATGGGGGCCATTTGGGGACATGCTGCTGTAGCTCAACAAGGAGGTATCGTGTCCATTTTTGACCTGGAGAAGAACACCAATGACACAGGGCATTTTGGAATGACCACATTGTGACTCCTGTGGGGTGTGGACAAGTGATCGGGGACCATCTCAGGAAGTACCCACTAGAGGCAAGGATTCTTGTCCCTGGCAGGGCAGTGAGGCTGCCGCATGTCTAGATGACCCCCTCCCAGAGGCCCAGCTTGACTACAGGCTGGTGCTGACACTCCTTTTCACGTCCAACCAAAGCCACACAGCATGCACAGTGTGCCAGAACCCAGCAGCTGTCCCAGGTCTCCGGCCCCTGTGCTCGGAGAGCCACGCCCCAGACAGTCTCAGGTAGGCTGAAACCAAAGTCCCGTAAGTTGTCTTGTGCCCTCCGACGAATGCTGTTTGCAACAGAGCTGAAAGAGAGAGCAATGGCATGGGAGGGTAGGACAGACTTCTAGAGCCTACCGATGAGTCCACCTCCTCTATGTAACATATGGGGAAACTGAGGCCAGAGAGGACAGGACACGCCTAAACTCACACAGCTAGCCACGTTATCGGATCACACTACAGCGGTAACTCCACAACACTTCTGCATTATTATTCTTTACCTTCATTTTTATCATTTTTTCAAGAGTTTTGACTTAATGTCCGGGATCCTTCAGGGTGATAGTCCTGCTCAAGCCCCATTAAAATTTCTTATTCTGAATTTATATTTTTGCAACAGTTTTTATTTTTTCTAAAGATTTATTTATTCGAGAGAAAGAGAGAGCGCAAGTCTTGCCTTTGACTTTCCTTCAAATAAACAAATTTTTAAAATGCAAGGAGGGAGGCACCAGGGTGGCTCGGTCAGTTAAACGTCTGTTTTCGGCTCAGGTCATGATCCTGAGGTCCTGGGATCCAGCCCCACATCGGGCTCCCTGCTTGGCGGGAAGCCTGCTTCTCCCTCTCTCACTCCCCCTGCTTGTGTTCCCTCTCTCACTCTCTCTCTCTCTGTCAAATAAATAAAATAAAAATCTTAAAAAATAAAATAAAATGCAAGGAGGCTCATGACAGGAATGGGTTCCTTGCCAAGGTTTGAAAAATGCCCAAACGATCCCTTGCCAAATGGGTTTCCTCACCCAGTCAATTTTCCCTCATCTTTAGTTTGACAGGTGACCTTCAGAGAAAGGATTCGCAAAAGAGAGAAGTCAGCTGCCATCAGGAGAGGAAGATGGGGACCGTGGTGGCATTTCAGAGGGTTAAGCAGAGGAAACTTGAATTCAAGTTCTCCATTGGCTTCCGGGGCCTTACAGAAGTCAGATTCCTTCCTTTTTGCAGTGTTAGTTCCTCAGCCAGATGCTCAAAGCCCCCTGAGTTCCCACAGGCAACTTCTGTTCCAGCTAGATGTTTCCTCTTGGCCATCTTTCCCCACTTAATCGCCTCAAGTCTGCTCATTGGGCTATCCTGCTGTTCTGGTCCTTACTATGCTCTTCAAGTCCTTGCCTTCCCCCTGAGCATGTCCCCACCTTCTCCAATTCAAGCTGTTTCTCTGGAATGGTTAGCCCTTGATAAGCTATCCAAGTGAGATGGCTCCTTAGGGGTTATTAACTCTAATTTTTTGTTTTAGAAGAGTGGAAATAGGGGCGACTGGGTGGCTCAGTCATTAAGTGTCTGCCTTCAGCTCCGGTCTTGATCCTGGGGTCCTAGAATCCAGCCCCCCATTAGGCTCCCTGCTCGGCAGGAAACCTGCTTCTCCCTCTCCCACTCCCCCTACTTGTGTTCCTCTCTAGTTGTGTTTCTCTGTCAAATAAATAAAATCTTAAAAAGAATTAAAAAAGAAGAGCAGAAATAGAGGCACAGAATGGTAAAATAATCTGCCTGCCATCACACAATTAACAAATGGAAAAACTGGAACTCAGTTTTCCTGATTCTTGGCCCATGCCCATTTTTTGATATTAAGATAGTTTATGCTACCTATTACATTCACTTACCACTTAATAAGAATTATAATTACCAGTATTTTCATACCTAATGCATTAACATCTTGTCACCAATCCTGGAAGTATTCTTCCATTCATCCCCCCAACCATCCACCCATCCATCCACCCATCCATCCATCCACTCATCCATCCACCCATCCATCCATCCACTCATTCATCCACCCATCCATCCATCCACTCATTCATCCACCCATCCATCCATCCACTCATTCATTTATTCAACCAGCCAGTGTTTATTGAGGGCCCATGTTCAAGCATGGCGCTAGATACTAAGTATTATTATTTCCATTTTATAGTGGAAGAAGTTGACACTCTGACAAGTTCCATAACTTGCTCTAATTTACTGAATAAATTGGGTCTCAATAGGAAACAGAATTGATTCAGGTGATTTCCACCAAGGAGCTCTTTCCGGAGGTATAGACAAGATTGAAGGGAGATAAGACATACTGAGGCACCAGACGTCAGTAGCATTGAGAACTGAGAGCCACAAGGGTGACGGGAGCACCCCGTGTTCCTGGAGCCCAGTGAGAACGGGGTGCAGCGAGTGGGGGGGGTTGGTGTTGATACTGAGCTGCTGTTAGAAGATGGGCCAGGGTGGAGGTCCCAATCTCTTTCCAGGGAACATAGGCAAGGGAGCCCAGGGGAGGTGGTTCGCAGAGGTCAGCCCCTGGGGCACAGAGCAGGACAGACAACAAATTTAGAACAAGCAGAAGTACCCAGCCTCATGCCCCGATGCAGAGTCGGGGAGCTGGGATGTCAGCTCTGCCCTCAGACTCCAAATCCTGTGCTTTCTTCTGATGCAGGGCTCACTTGCGTTTATGACCTTACATTCATTCAGTCAGTCCACTCCTCAGTCTAGCAATGAATAGGCTGAGCACTTACTCCTTGCCAGGGCCTGAGTCTATGTCTGCTTTTGCTTCTTAAGTAATGAGCTCCCTGACCTTGTCTCCCTTATCTCCGAGTTCCTCTGTCCCAGTCCTTGGTGCCTGGTAGGCTTTCCAGCTATTGTGATGATAAAGGGCTCAGAGGAGCGCTAGGGGCTGTGCTGGAAGAAGCCTCTGGAGCAAGTCCCAAGAGCCCGCTCCTACCCTTCAAGGTACAGGGAGGAGTGTCGGTGGCTCAGTCATGTTCACGTTGTTTGGGAAGCAGGGTGTGCATTGTATCTGAGGGCCGGGGCCTCAAAGGCTCTGGGGAATTTGCACCACTTCTGAAAATGGGCAGAGATGACTGCGTCTGCCTTCCAGAACATCCCTGCGCTGCGGCACCCTTCCCAGTGCTCTGCTCTCAGCTCCGGCTGCAAAGTCTCAGACCGCTCTGAGACTGGTGGCTCACACCTTCCCTGTGCTGCGGTGACACAGTGATATATGTCAAGGTCTGCACGGCTTTCCCTTGCAGGTTCTGCTGGGCGACAGCAAACAGTGACTGCGTGTCAACAGCCCGGCCCTATTCAAACACTGTCAGTAAGAATGTCAACAAGAAATGGTGAGATCTGAAGACGGTGCTCACCAGCATAAAGCCTCTGGGGGTTGCCACAACATATTTCTTTCTTTTTCTTTCTTCTGCCCCCCATAACCTGCCCAGAAAAGTGCAAAAGAATCACAAAGAACTATCCTATTGCTTGTTTCTATTTTTTTTTTTTTAACTCATCCATTCTGATCTATGTTAAAATAAACTTACAGCGTTTAGATGCAATTGTTGGTCTTTGTTACTTTACCGACGAGGTCCAGTGAAACCTGGAGGTCATGCTTGACATCTCCTTTCTCTCCTCTTCGATGCCCAGGACACGAGCTGGGGACTACAACAGGTTTAAGAGAAAGGACTCCGAATGTGCCCCAGGAGTCCTATTTGTGTAGCCCCTCACATACGTGTTCTTGTTTTAACACTGAAATCGATGCTGCAGAGGTTTTTCAGATGGAGTAGTGGAGTTCAGCTAGGTTAAGTGACTCGCCCGAGGTCACACAGCCCATAAGCGGTGGTGCTGAAGCCTCTGCCTCATGTGTCTAACTCCTATTTCCCTCACTGGGTTTTGCAGCTTCAGATAAAGGAGAAAAATGGGCCCTCTCCCAGTGGTGATCAGACAAAGATCTATTTGACAGAGTGCTTCCAGATTTCCCTGCTTCCAAGAATGACTACTCAGAGAACTAGCCACAAAGACTCCCACAGGTATGAGGTAGGCTAAAACCTGACCAGGCTGAGCTGTGGAGCTTTGGGAGAACAAGAGTTTTCTCTCTACTAGTCCCGGCCCTGTTATTTCCATGGTATGGTGTCACTCTTAGCAAACCACATATGCAAGTGGCCTTTCTATAAGCCTGCCTACTATGAAATGCCTTGATTTGTTTAAAAGTTTTTCCCCTTGATCTCAGCCAGGCCTGCCCACTTCTCCCTGGCCCCCAGGTTTCCCCTCATTTTATGCATTCTTTTAGACCTCTTTGGGATTATTGCTTTCTCATGAACTTTCCCTGAGCCCCATCTGGACAAGGCCCCTTGTTCTAATTCTCTTTGTGTCTTATAGTTTTCCTTTGCAGCTCTTACCACATCTCTAATGACTTATTTGTATAATTATTCATGACGTAGTTGTCCCCGCCATCATCTCAGAAGCCTAAAAATGGTCCACCGAGATTGTTTCTCTGCTGTTCAGTGCTGTGTGACCAGTACATAAATACCTTTGTTGAATCTCAAAATAAATATATGGAATGAATAAATGAATAAATGAAAGAAACAATGCCTGGGATCCTGGCAGCTTCTGATGAGTGAAAAGGAACCAGTTTCTATGGACCACCTCTTCAGTAGGTCGGATGCTGTTATGAGCCTCCTCTAACTTGTTCTCATGAAAACCCTAAGACAGGAACTGAAGCTCAGAGAGAGGAGCTGATCTACACACAGGGAGGAAAGGATGGAGGTGGGGGGAATGAGGTTTCTGCGACTCTACTGCTACCCCTCGCCTCACTGCCTGCCTGCACTTTGGACCCCACAGCTCTGACTCCCATGGGCCCACCTCCTCTACCTTCACTTCACGGAAGGCCTGACTTCCTTTAGGGACCCAAAGAGCAACTGAATTATTACAAGAACAGCCCTAGTATTCAAAGGGCCACTCTAAAGGCCGGGGAGTTAAAAGTGGTTTCTCATTTCACAATAAGTCAGGCTTTTGTGGAAACTAAGTGTTACCCCTGTATTCTAATGACTGACCACTTTACAGTTTTCTTCTTTGTATGCTTTGTAGGTTTTTAATTACTCATGATCATAAACCACCTAATTACAAACAGTGGCTGTGGATTGTGAAAATGTTTCCCCAACTGGCCTACTTCCACTTTGCTTCATCATACTGGGGCTGAGTCCCAGGTGCCAGCCCCATTGTGCCCATAATTGCTGATGAGTTTCCCAGTGGGGGCAACAGAATTGGGGGATGGTGGCCTCTGCCAGAACCTTCCATTATAGTGAGTCCCGGAGGACAGCACTGGCCTAGTGACACTACCCAGCATGTTAGTACAGACTCTGGGCTTTCCCTGCTCTGGCGTCAGCTTACCTCTTCTGCTGTCCTTCTAACCACACAGGTGCCTACCCTCTATTATTACTTATTTTTCCTTTTAGTTACTTCATAGTTTCCCACATCTGTCCTTGTTTTGCTTGGAAGACTATTCTCTTTCCATTTCTCATGCATGAATGTCACATGCCCCCTCCTTTCCTGATCCCTCTCTTGGTGGTCTTAACATCCCCCAAATGGATCCGTTGTGTGTCTAGAATAAATTAGTGATGCCTAGAAGATGCCTCTTGCTCCAGGGTCCTTTGAGTTCTCTTAGCATATTAGTTGTGAATTTCTTCAGGCAGTTACCTTTCTGGAATTACAATTATTTGTGGGTTGTTTTTTTTTTTGTATATACATTGATTTCAAACATTTGGTCATTAAACAAACACTGAGTACCTATTCAATTACCATTTTTTCATTACAAACTCTATGTAGGAAGAATCCATTCCCAGTTCCTTTCTGGAGAAGGAGCACAAAGGTCAAGTTGAATTTAGAAGGAAAGCAGGACATAGGGAACTGGATTGGAAGAAGTGTGACTTCCGAGGTGGTTGGCGCTGGGTGGACTGGGAGGGAAAGGACAGGAAGGAAGGATGGCCCCCACAAAGCTCAGAGGTGGGGATAGCATGGTGTGTTCTGGGAACAGGGCGTCCTACAGGGATTCAAGTTTGCTGGACCAAAGCATTTTGAAGAACGGGATGGTAGGAAAGGACAGTTTACTACCTGGTAGTAGGTAAAGTAGATGGTAGATGATGGGAAGTCACTAATTTATTCTAGACACACAACGGATCCATTTGGGGGATGTTAAGACCATCAAGAGAAAAATAAAGATACTGCTTTCTTCATACAGGTGAGGCAAACACCTTGCTGTATATCTTGTTAAAAGCTATAAGGAATCCAGAACTCAGGAGGAGTCAAGTCCTTCATTCAAGAACAGAAGGAGGATGGTTAGAATCTTGGTGGATGGACAAGACCCGGATGGCATTCCACATGGATGGAAATTTGCTTAACCAAAGGGTGAAGAAGAGAAGAGCCAAGTGTATTCAGTTTGATAAAAAGTAAGGAGGAGCAGTGGAAGAAAAGCCTCGAAACGGAGGTCGTGGATACTTTATAGAAAGCCCCAGATTCCAGGCTGAAGATTCCATGCATAATCACAGAAAATTCAATGACATTTTTGAAGAGGGAAATCACATAAAGCATTCCTGAGGCCATTTAGAGCTCACTCATGGGGGAAAGAAGATTGCCACATACGACACTGAGGTCTCTCGCCAAACGGCAGGACCAAGATCGAAGCCGAGCTTTCCAGGGAGCAGGCGAGCTTTCCACTTCTTGGGACGATTCTTCCCAAACATATGCGTGTAGATATTTTGGAAGGACTTACCATTTACCTCCAAGTATGCTTTTGAGCCATGACCGGCTTTATTCTCCTCTATCTTCCGTAGTATACTGGCGAATAATTGTCTTGGACGCATCCTGTATCTTTCATCTGGAGATCTTAAGGAGACTTAATGACAACCAAGCTTCATTATTTCTGTTCTGTGTATGAGGAAACTGACTCACAGAGGGTACAGCAATTTTCTCATTCATGCTATGAGTTATTACCAGAACCATGAATGAAACTTAGGATGAAACCCTATTTCATAAACCATAAACCCTGTATCCTTTATAGGAGTGGAGTTTACTATAATAATGACACCTTTGTGTTGAGAGCTCATCCCTTTATTCTGTGATTAAATCTTGGCTTATGTGGGGCAGAAGCATCTCACTACAACGCCAGCTTGGGTTGTTCTGCAATGCAAAGCAAGGTGGGAAAATTTGTTGTGTGTTTTGGTGATGCCCAGACTATTCAGAGCTTATTGTTTTCATCCATCCCTCCATTAATTTATTCATTCTATCATCATCTGGAAAATGGGCAGAGTAATATTACCATTAGCAAAAGGCTGTTTTGAGAAGTAAGATAATTTCTATAATGTACGTTGTCTAGCACATGGTAAGCCCTTATTCATGATAATTATTTTCATTAAATAAGTAATTCCAAGTCCCACATGAGAAGACAAAAAGTAGTTCTTTTATACCCCTGTTTATGGGTGGGGAGGGCAAGGTTGCTTCTGAAGGGTAGATTAATTCCTGGGGAAGAGGTAGGCCCCTCAGATTAAAAACTGGAACAGAGCAGATGGGTCTCAGGTAGACCAGAGAGAGGTTCTCTGAGTTTGGACTATGAACTATCAGGAGAGCAAGGAAGGAAGCTACTGCTGGGTAGTGGATGTTAAATTGACATGAACCACTTAGAAATGGACTGGGGATGAAGAGACAGAGGAGAGAAACACAGGCAAAATTCAGATGAAATGGAGTGGAGCTTCTAAGTCCTACACATCTACCTAGTTATGGTAGAATCAAAGCCTGATACACCGATAAGCCAGCCTGTTTAAATTCCCCATATTCTGTGTTTATTTCTCTGTTACTCTTCCTTCATATTGACACAATTTTTGTCAAGTTCCTACCTGTTGCATCAGTGCTCAGAATACGTTGGAGACAGTGTTTAGAAGGAAGTAGCCAAACTTGGATAGAGCCACAGAGCAGTAGGAATCCCCCTCCAAGAAGTACAAATACAGGGAGACCCTCTTTCTATGGTTCACTGGGGATGAGATGAGTTTGATATTATTAGGAAACTTTCATTTCATAGAGCTTCTTGCAGTTTCAGTCTTCCATGTGTCCTAGATACTGGGCTTAATCCAGTATTAATCTTTCCAATCCAGACACAAAATCCAGAAGCTGTTAAGGAAAATGTTGAGAGATTTGGTTTCCTAAAAGGTAAAAACTTCATGTGACAAAAAACACCAAAACCAAAACTGAATGACAGGCAACAGACTAGAAGGAAATATTTGCAAACTATAACACATTTTAACATTATAATAAAAATTTTCCATAATGCATAAAGAGCTCCTCTAAATCAGTAAGGAAGGCAAATCCAATGGACAAAATGTATAAACAGGTAATTTCAGAAGAAAAAAAAGCACAAAGTGTTCATTTTCAGTAGTGATGATGGGACTACAGATGAAAAGAAGGCGGCCATTTTGGTTGCCCATCAGATTGGCAAAAATCAAAAAAGCATATACTTGAATTCTGGCACATGTAAAAGGATATTGAGAGTCTCTTCTGATAGTGAGAATGTAAAGTGGTGTGGTCTTTTTAAAAGAGAGTTTGACAGTATCTCTCACTACTTAAAGGTATGCCTACCTATCGATACAACAACTTCAAGTCTAGCAACTTATGCTATTAAAGTATGTCTACATGAGGGCAAAATCACAAGGATATCAACTCTAACAATGTTTGAGGCACTGAAAAAATACTACTAAATCTAACATTTATGAGGGCCAGCACTCTTCTAAGCATTTTGTAACAGATGATATAAAGAAACTAAGACTGGCACAGCTAGGGTGTAGAAACAGCAGGATTTTAGCCCAGTTTGTTTTCAGGGTCTGCTCTTAACTACAGTGCTCTCTAAGAGAAACAAAATGAAAGTCTGCTACATCCATACCCTGAAATAGCAGTTCAAAAGAATGGAGACCTAAGACATATTATTATTATTATTATTAAGATTTTATTTATTTGACAGAGAGAGACAGGGAGAAAGGGAACGCAAGCATAGGGAGTGGGAGAGGGAGAAGCAGTTCTCCCGCTGAGCAGGGAGCCCAATGTGGGACTCAATCCCAGGACCCTGCTGAGTGGAAGGCTGGCACTTAATGATGACAGAGCAACCTAGGCGCCCCTCTCAGACATATTATTAAGTAAGGGGAAAAAACAACTTGCAAAAGACATATATGTGATAGATACATTCGTGTATGTATACAAATCCGTATGTATGAGAATAAGATAAAGGCTTTGACTGGTAAGAGAACTTGTGGTGTGTAAGAGATTTGGGAGATTAATTTTTTGAGGCATGTTTTTTATATGTCTGGTCTTCGTATCAAGAGATCAGTCTTCTTTTTTTCCATGTAGATGATGGTTCAGGTCTTGGTTAACAATCTTCTACAGTATGGCCTTTTCTAGCATATGTAGAAGGTGCCCACTGTCTGTATCTTGCTACGTGTTCTTTTCAAATAAGGTTTTCATGTGCAGTATTTGGGACCATGGCTTCCTGTTAGCCCACCAAGCTCCATAAAGATATATAGCCAGTTACTGAAAAATTAATTTGGAACCTAAGAACCACGCACGGCTCCTTTTGCTTTGGATATTTTATTGTCTTCAAGGAAAAAGATCCATAATCAAGGATTATCTCTTATTTTGTTCCAGTACAAAACAGAAGTCTATGGCTCACTTTGTTTTCTGATGTGATTGTAGAGGTATGAATGAGTCACTCATCATCCAGATTTAAAGCACTTACCTTTTGACCAGCAGTCAGTGTTATTATGGGAGAGGAAAAGGCTGTATTGGATGTTCAGGGCCTCTTCCTGCCTAAGTCCAAGGGTGGGTGGCTTCAACATAAAACAAGAGATGAGGCTGCTGGAACATTTACTGATTAAACTGCTACTTTTACAAGGTTACAGCTTTAAAACTCAGCTGCAGACCTCTGTGAGCTTATCTCTGACATGCCAGTGAGAAGGGTTCTTAAAGATTATTACTTAATGGAGCATAGATTATAGTTTTCTTTGCAGTGGTCCAACTAAGTAGTTTTTCAATTTTTGAAATTTTGATGTTCTCCTAAGCATCTTTACAGGAAAAAAATATTCTCCTTCACTTAAAAACAACCATATTCCCTTGTTCTTGCAGCTGCTCATTTTCCATAGTTTTAAGTAGTGTATACAAACTATTTCGTATCTGTTGTTCATTTAACCTTATTTCCAATACATCTTTTCATGTACTTGCCAAAATTTCATGCATTTGACATAAATCCAACATACCTGCCAGGATTCTGTTAATGTGACAGAGTTTGCTTGAATTATTCCCCAACTGTTGGACAGCTGGGCCCCTTCGCCAGTTTTGGTCATTATGAACATTCTGAATAGTCGCGCTATAAACATCTTTATGCAAGTTCTCCCCCTCCTCTCCTCCCCCCTTGGATTATTTCCTTAGACATGGACTTCCTTAAATGGATTTACTGGGTCAAAGGGGCTCAATGAACAGTTTTATAGCTCTTGGCATGTATTTTTCAGAATGCGCCCTGGGGTGGATCTGACCAATGGCAAGGGCCCCCGAGAGTGCAGGAATGCGGAGGAGCGGCCCCTATAACCACCCTTCTTCTGTCCCCCAAAAGGCAAGGGCCTGGAGAAGGCCTGCGGATGGAAGCCTTTTGCTGTCGCCCTCTTATCCTCTTCCTGATTAGTGTTGAAGCTAAGGCTGGGAGAAGGCAGCTGGGGGCCAGCACGAAGGTTTTCGGCTTCCAGGACTTCTGCCCTGGGGGTTTAAGCCACTCTTCCAGGCCCTCCATACCCGGACCAGGAGTCCAGTTTCCGACTCCCACTGCACAATGCCCCAGCCTTTCTACTAAATTCTTCCTAGTCCAGGCAGGCATTCGCCAGCGCAGAGCCTTCCAGGCCAGGGCAGCGATCGGCGGTCGCTATTATTTTGGCGCGGGTGATGCAAGGCCCGCATAGCAGCGCGCTGAGTCAGTGGGGGCGGCCCGACCCATCCCCCCGCCAACCTCCCCGACCCCCCGGGCGCGGCGGCGGCGGCGGAAGGACCGGGCGGTGGGGGTGGGGGGCCGGCCCCTGGATCCGCGGGGTCACCCTCCCGGGCAGGGTCAGGCGGGAGCGAGGCCGCGGAAAGACCCCCGCCTCGGGTGCGCTCTCCCCTCCCCCAGCTGGAGCTCGGCGGTCACCGCGCGCCCGGCCGTTTACCCTCGGAGAACTCAAAGAGGGGGAGGAGGAAGCGGGGAAGGAAAGACGATCCAAGAGGAGAAACGCGAAGCGGGACCATCGGGAGGAAACGAAAAAAATGGAGGCGAAGGGGGGGGACAGGAGGCGGAGGCCGGCGGGCGGGGGCGACGGCGCGCGCGGGGCGGGGCGGGGCGAGCGGGGGCGCGCGCCGGCCGCCGCGACCCGAGGGGCTTGTGGGTAGCGGCTGCGCGCGGCCGGAGACGGGATCCGCGCGGGAGTGTGTGAGGGGAGCGGGCTTGTGGGACCGAGGCTGCCTCGGCGAGCATGGGGGCGGGCTGGCGGTGGCCGTAGTTGCCTGAGCCCGGGCTTCAGCCTCCCGGAGCGCCAGAGGGCGGGGCGGTCCACCCCCGCGGTGGCCGCGCCGCTTCCCCGCTCCCGCCCTCGAAGTCCTGAGGGAGCTCGCGGCGGACAAGCGGACCGGGCGGCGCGAATCTGACTGAGGGGCGGGGACGCCGCCTGCTCGTCGCCGCTCCGGGCCCGGCCCGGCGGCCGTCTGGGCGACCCCCTCCCCCCCGCCCCGGGACCGGCGCTGAGAGTCGAAGCCGGAGCTAGAGGCGGGCGGTGGGCCGTGGCTGAGCCCCGCCCGGAGCCGGCGGTTCGGGGGCGGCGCTAGGCCCGGAGGCGCCCGGGCCGGAGCGCGGGGAGCGGGAGTGCGGGGCCCGGCGGCGGCGGCATGAGCCGGCCCCCGGCGACGGGGAAAATGCCCGGCGCCCCCGAGGCCGTGCCGGGGGACGGGGCGGGCGCCAGCCGCCAAAGGAAGCTGGAGGCGCTGATCCGAGACCCTCGCTCGCCCATCAACGTGGAGAGCTTGCTGGTAGGTGGCCGGGGCCCGGGCGCCCTCCCCGTTCTGGTAGCGCCTGCCTCAGCTCCCCCTCTGTGCCCACCCATCCGTGCGAGGGAGGTCTCGCCCCACCCCGCCCCGCTTCCGGCAGCCGGGCCCGGGGGGAGGCCGGAGACTTCTGTGACCAAGTTCCACCCGTAGAGACCCACGTTTGATTCTTCCTCTTCTCCCTCCTGGAGCGTGTGTCATCCCCAGCTGCCTCTTTCCTGGAGCTCTGGGAAGAAACACCTCTCTTCTCCTTCCCGCCTCTCCTCTCGCTTTGGGGAGGTAGGGAGCAGGATTTTGCTGTCTTATATTCACCAGACAAGCCAGTTTGAAAGAATGGCATGCTGCGGGGGGTCGTGGGTCGAAGCAGGGAAACCTGATGCTCTCCCTGTTGGGAGTACCCACCTGGGGTAGATGACAAAGAGCCAGAGCCCAAGAACCAGTCTGAATTGTCGAGTAGAATAAGTCTCTTCTTTTCATTGTCTCCCTGTGTACTACAGGCAGTCTGTGAAATACACATTAATAACCAGGTTAAGGCTGCTAGTTGGCTCTTGATTAAGAAAGGAGTATGTTTTACAAATTAGGAATGCACCCTAGAATGCTTTCTTATTTCCTATTTTTGTTAGGGTAGACGATTGTATTTCACAGACAGTTTAGATTAGTGTGCAGTAGAGATGCATTTTTGGGAAAAGGGGGTGTGGATTTTTACCTCCTGGAGGAGAAGAAAGTGAAAAAGATGCTCTGGATATTAAATTAACTCGGGAGGACTAGAATTTGTGTGGGTGATCCTTGGACCCTTATTCTCTACCAGGACTCCTGTTCAGTTCTTCTCCCTGCTGAGAAAAACTGTGGTCTCCTCCCTTTCCAGTGATGAACTGAGTTTTCTTCAGAAGTCATTGGTTATCCTTTGAGGTTTCTGGAATCATTTGCAGAGTGACTCAGTGGTGTTTGGCCAAAGTGCAGGAATTGAAGAGTGTTGCTGTACAATGAGCAGAATGTAGTGATGTACTGTATTCTGTCAGATGTCTTCGACGTTGTCTTTTCACTGATTTTCACATTAGTGTGTTGTTTGCGTGTTTTCAAGGGTGTCATCGTGACACCCTGGTCCCTCTTTAGCAGTCTTCAGTTGGATGTAGGACTGATTGCATGAAGGGCATAACTTTTCCTAGGCCAAAGCAGAGACTCCGGGCTTCACTCCCAACATTTTCACTTTGGTATTTTGCTAGCAAAACTTTGACCCAAGGCCAGAAAGTTCAGTTAAAAATAGCACCACAAGTATTCATCAGTTCATATTCAATCCCAGATAGAATTTTTTACTGCACTTTTTTTTAACTGCACTTTTATCTCTTGGGTCTTTACTGATGGTAATTACAATTATTCAGGTTATTCTATGTAGGATAGCAGAATAGCCTAAGCTATTTATACCTGTAATATGTTCATATATTCTGTTAAAGTATTTTCTGAATTATTAAAATGAACAGTTTTCAAAAGTGAAACATTATACGTTTAGTAAACAATTTGGTCCATCCCTTTATTGAGTGCTCAGTACAGCCAAGACATTTTATGCTTTTGTTAAGATGATGTATTGTTGGTATGAGAATTGACATTAGATGTTGCTGACTGGACAGATTTTGCTATTGCTGTTTTTATTTGATTAAGTATAATGGTTCTGAGTTGAAGTAAATCTTACCAGGCCAAAAATTGCCCCTTACTCTTTTCTTTGGAACAAGGTTGTAGTGCTTCTATTGCAAATTGATGAGCTGAAAAAATTCTTGAAAACTGTGTTATAGTAAGTGTTAATCGTAAGTTAATTTTAAATTATGTGTATTGGACAAAATAGTAGACCAAGTTTAGCTTTTTTGTGGTAACATTTACTTAAAATTTACCATTTTAACCATTTTTAAGTGTAGTCATTGGCATTAATTACACTCACGTTGTTATGCAACCACCACCTCTATTGATTTCCAGAAATTTTTATCTTTCCAAACAGAAACTCCATGAATTAATCTTTACAAGAATGTTATGAAAACTATTTCCTGAAATACTGCTGAAATAATGGCTGGGATCACTTTAAAGATTTGATACCTTATGATTTAGCCTGCATGTCACAGTTGATCATTGTTTTACTGTATATGGCATTTCTTCTCCTTTTACTATAGAAAATAAGTATTCTTTCTTTAACAGAAAAATTAAGTAATATAGTCAAAAAAACCCACAACCGTGAGTCTTAGTTACTTCATTTAGGAGCTCAGAAAGTACCATTTAAAATTGTATACTAAGATGACAAAAGTATGAAGATGAAATATACCAGAAGTTACTGTATAATTATTCTTAGAAGGTAAAACTGTCTTTGTAGGAAAAAATGTTAGGTGAGATTACATGCAAAGTGCTGAGCTCAGTGCTTGGTACATAGTAGTGCTCATTTGTTTAGCTCATTTCTGTGTGCAGTTAGCATAGTTAATTTCTCTAAGTTACCTTTGAAAAGGAAAATGGTTTTATTGGCAATCATTTCTTGCTATATAATTTTGAATATGTAGCATCATAACTTGAATTTGCCATCAGAAAAGTGTTAGCAATCATGAAGCATAGGTAAAGCTGGATTCTAAGACTGTGTCAGTGTTAACGCTCTAAATTGTCTTTTTTCTCTGCAGATGCTTCTTGTTTTACATAGGTTCTTAAATTAGTCTGAAGAGAGTATATCCCTTTTGTGGTTACAGATTATGGGCTGCTTGGTATTTAAAAATAGAGGGTTTGGGGGCGGGGCCAAGAGAGGGGGAAAAGGGAGAGGAGAGAATCTCAAGCAGACTCCATGGAGCACAGAGTCCAACCAGGCTTGATCTCACTACCCTGGGAGCCAAAACCAAGGGTGGGATGCTTAACTGACTGCCATCCAGGCTCCCCAAAAACAGAGTTTTGGGAGAGGTTTGTTTCTGTAATACTTTTTTCTGAGGGATGGGACTTCAATGGTATGCTTTTGCAGTGTTTGAAATTTTTTGCTAAACACCCACGTTTGGTTTTCAAGACTCAGTTTCTCATACTGCTTTCCCAAATGATATGGTAAAAGAATTGTGCTTTAATATTATGCCAGAGAGATGTCTTTCTTTCTGTCTTTGTTAAGATTTTATTTTATTTTTTTATTTTATTTTTTTAAAGATTTTATTTATTTATTTGACAGAGAGAGATCACAGTTAGGTAGAGAGGCAGAAGGAGAGAAAGGAGGAAGCAGGCTCCCTGCTGAGCAGAGAGTTGGATGCGGGCCTTGATCTCAGGACCCTGAGATCATGACCTGAGCTGAAGGCAGAGGCTTTAAACCACTGAGCCACCCAGGCGCCCAAGATTTTATTTTTTAAGTAATCTCTATACCCACCTTGGGACTTGAACCCACAACCTGGAGATCAAGAGTTGCTTGCTTTATCTGCTGAATCAGCCAGGTTCCCCTGAAAATCTTTCTAAAGATCTTTTTAAAGATCTGTGCTTTTGGGTTTTGATATGTTTTACTGAAAGAGTAAATGGTTATAATAACCTGGGATTCAGGCTTGAATAAACTGTTACTTAAGACAGACTGGTTTGATGGGGAAAGGTGATTAAAATTTTACTTAGGAATTTCAGTGACTCAGAATTCAGAATGCTTTATTTGATTGATTTCATTATGCCAGTAAATGGTATGAAAATACTTCTTATCACAGTGCTTAGATTTCAGCTTGGTACTGGTTATCTGCCTAATTAAAGTAAAATTTTATGTATATTTTTTCCCACTGTTTAATAAGCATGAATATTACAAAGATAAAAATTGAAAAAATTGTTTTATTACTTGTTTTTCTTTGTGAAATAAAGATTGGGCATTTGTAGTGTAAATGGGATTACTTTTACTTTAAATCTTGTGTTTTGATGATCATTAATTAAAGACATTAAAAAATTAACTACAGAGGTTTAAAAAAGTAGTATATGGAATTTGCTGTTTAGGTGAAGTTGAACCTCTTTGAAAGTACAGATCCACAGCCCACAATTTTGCTATATAAAGAACTCTGAAAACTAAGTTTTTGGTAAAACTCACTTGATCGTAACATCTGATCTGATGTTAGAATATTTATAATCAGTTTGTCCCTCTTAGTATAATTGGAACAGTTTTCCTTGGAGAAATATTAATGTGTTTGATTTCAGGGTGCTACATGCAAGAGGATTTTCAGGAATGTACTGTATATGGTATATATACTTTATTAGCATTTTAAAATACAGAAAATTCTTTTTTTTTAAGATTTTGTTTATTTATTTGAGAGAGAGAGAATGAGAGAGAGCATGAGAGAGGGAAGATCAGAGGGGGGCATACCTCCTGCTGAGCAGGGAGCCTGATGTGGGACTCGATCCTGGAACTCCAATATCATGACCTGAGCTGAAGGCAGTTGCTCAACCAACTAAGCCATATAGGGACCCAAAAATCCAGAAGATTCTGAATTCAGAAACATCTTGCCCCAACATAAGGCCAATGTAGACTTACATACATCTCAAACACTGTAGTCATAAATAATGAATAATCTTGAAACCTAAGTTGTTGTTTTGATTGGGTCCTGATCCAGTAGTCCTCTTTTTCCACTTTGAATTCTTAAATATTCTAAACATTAAGAGAATATAGCATGAAAATACAAATTATGAAGCATAAAAAAATTCACGAGATCACCGCCCAATTTAATGAACAGAACAACTAGCCTGTTAAAGTTACCATGTATTGCTACTGCTTGATCAGTCTTCATGCATTCTCTCCTAGTATCCTGAAAATTTTTTAAAGATTTATTTATTGGGCGCCTGGGTGGCTCAATTGGTTAAGCGACTGCCTTTGGCTCAGGTCATGATCCTGGAGACCCGGGATCGAGTCCCACATCGGGCTCCCTGCTCGGCGGGAAGCCTGCTTCTCCCTCTCTCACTCCCCCTGCTTGTGTTCCCTCTCTGGCTGTGTTTCTCTCTGTCAAATAAATAAAATCTTTAAAAAAAAAAATTAAAGATTTATTTATTTGAGAGAGAATGAAGGTGCTTGAGCAGGGGTGGGGGCAGAGGGAGAGGGAGAGAGAATCTCAAGTAGACTCCCTGCTGAGCACAGAGCCCAATGTGGGCCTTGATCTAATGACCCTGAGGTCATGATCTGAGCTGAAATCAAGATTCAGACACTCAACTGAGCCACCCAGGTGCCCCCCCCACATTTTTTTTATTATTCCCTTACTTTATTTTATAGATTACCACATTTGTATGTGTCTCTGAAGAGTACTGTTTAGTTTAGCTTACTTTTTTAACTTTAAAAAGGATTAAACTTTGTATTGTATATTATATTCTTTTGCGATTGCTTTTTTCAAAGTTAAATTTCTAAGATACACCCACATTGTGGTTTCATTTTCACTGCTACAATAAACTACACTATATTGTTCCAATGTATTTAGTGGCTATTTAGATTGTTTTTCTTTTCTGCTGTTAAGGACAGAATTGCTGTGAACATTACTGAAGCCCATGTGAAGTATCTCTGTAGGCTAGGGTATATATTTAGGGTGGAATTGTTGGGTTTTAAGCTACGCTGTATTCAATTTAATAAGGTAATGGATAGAGATTAAATTTCACCCCATTTTTTTTTTAAGATTGATTTATTTGAGAGACACAGAGAGAGAGAGAGAGCAAGTGAGTGAGTGAGCAAGTGCAGGGGGGAGGGGCAGAGGGAGAGAGAAAGAATCTCAAGCAGACTCCCCAGCTGAGCACAGGCCCCTGAGATCATGACCTGAGCTAAAACCTAGAGTCGGACGCTTAACCCACTGAGCCACCCATGTGCTCCTTTCTCCCAACATTTCATTATGGAAAATATCAAAGTATAATAAAGTTGAAAAAATTGATGCTGAACATCTGTATACTCACCATCTAATTAATAGTTTGTTATATTTACTTTATTACATCTGTCCCTCCCTTTATCTTTTGTTTTGATTCATTTAAAGTAAGTTGTAGCTATGGTATGCTTCTTTATTTTTTATTTTTATGTTTTAAAGATTTATTTCATTTTGTTTATTTGAGAGAAAGAGAGAGAGCAAGAGCATGAGAGAGGAGAGGTCAGAGGGAGAAGCAGATTCCTCCCTGAGTAGGGAGCCCAATGCGGGACTCCATCCTAGAACTCTAGGATCATGACCTGAGCTGAAGGCAGTTAGTTGCGTAACTGAGCCACCCAGGCGCCCTGTGCTTCTCCTTTAAACACTTCAGTTTGCATTTTGTTAAGTAGAGTTCAGTATTTGTTTAGGCTTTTTATTTTATTTTTTTGTTCAGGCTTTTTAAAGATTAAATTGATATATTTACATATAATGAAATGTACAAATCTTAAGTGTACTACTGATGAGTTTTGACAAATTACACACCTGTGTAATGCAATCCTTATCAAGATACAGAACATTATTACCAACCCAGAAATCTTCCTTATATATCTTTTCAGCTAATTCCACACCCCATTCCCTTAGATTCTTTTTTTTTTTAACTTTTATTTATTTATTTATTTATTTATTTAAAAGATTTTATTTATTTGACAGAGAGAAACACAGCCAGAGAGGGAACACAAGCAGGGGGAGTGAGAGAGGGAGAAGCAGGCTTCCCGCCGAGCAGGGAGCCTGATGTGGGGCTCGATCCCGGGTCCCCGGGATCATGACCTGAGCAGAAGGCAGTCGCTTAAACAACTGAGCCACCCAGGCCCCCCCCCCCATTCCCTTAGATTCTGTCACTCTCCTGATTTTTTTTTTTTTTTTTGTACTAAAGATTATTTTAGCCTCTTCTAGAACATCATATTAATGGAATCCTATATAGTGTGTACTCTTTTGTATCTGGCTTATTTAGCTCAGCGTAGTTTTTGGGATTCATCCATGTTTTTGTTGATCAGCAGTTTGTTCCTTTCTTATGACTGAGCAGTATTCTGTTACCTGTGAAACCATAGTCTGTTAGCCATCTCTTGTTAAGGGATACCTGGGCTATTTTTGGTTATTATATATTACATACTTTGGCTTTTAATAAAGCTTGCCAAGAACAGTCTTGTATTAAGTCTTCATGAGGACATGTTGTCATTTCTTTTGGGTAAATACCTAGTAGTGGAATTGCTATGTCATAAGGTAGAAGTATGTTTAGTTTCTAAGAAACTGCCAGATTGGGGACCTGGCTGGCTCAGTTGGTGCAGCATGTGACTCTTGATCTTCAGGCCCCATGTTGGGTATAGAGATTACTTAAAAAAATAAAATCTTAAGAGAGAGAGAGAGATCTTTTTCCAAAATGGTCATATAATTTTACATTCTCACAGCAGTGAATGAGAGTTCCATTTCCTCCCAATGCTGAGTCTTATAAATTTTAGCCACTTTGTGGGTAGGTAGTGGTAGCTCATTGTGAATTTAATTTGCATTTCTTTGATAAGTAATGATAATAACTTTTTCAGGCACTTAATGACCATTTGTCTACTTCCTTTGTGAAACATTTGTTTACATTTTTGCCTATTAAAAAATTTTGAGTTCTTTTTTCCTTTATTTTTATTATTGACTTAAACAAGTTCTTTATCCTATATACAACTCTTTGTCAGATATATGTTATGCAAATTTCTTACAGTCTGTGGCATGTATTTTTTTTAAATAAAATTTTTCTATGATTGTTGCTTTTTCTGCCCAAGAGACTGCTTTTCCCCAGGTTACAAAGATAGTCTCTTTTGCTTTCTTCTAGAAATTTTATAGTTAAACTTTTATATTTAGGTCTAGGATAGATGTGAATCCAGTTTTAATGTGTGGTGTGTCTTAGGGGTCAAGGTTCAATCCCCTCATATTTCCTATATCCGGTTATCCAGACTATCCACCATTTTTTTCCCCAGCTTTGTGCATAATTGACATACAACATATTATAAGTTTAAGGTGTACAGTTGATATATGTATGTATTGCCAATTGCTTATCACAGTAACCATTAGTTAACACATCCTTCACCTCACATAATTACCAGATGGTTCGTTGCTTTTGTTGTTAGTGTGAGAATATTTAAGATTCACTGTTTTAGTAACTTTCAAGTATACGATATGGTATTATTAACTATAGTCACTAGCACCAATTTTTTAAAAACATTTTTCTTTTCTCATTGGATTGCTTTGGTGCCTTTGTTAAAAATGAATTTTCTGGGGGTGCCTGGGTGGCTCAGTTGTTAAGCATCTGTGGCTGAGGTCATGATCCTGGAGTCCTGGGATCAAGCCCTGCATCTGGCTGAGCCCCCTGCTCACTGGAAGCCTGTTTCTCCCTTTCTCTCACTCCGCCTGCTTGTGTTCCTCTCTTGCTGTGTTTCTCTCTGTCAAATAAATAAAAAATCTGAAAAAAGAATTTTCTGATAGGTAGATATTTTGTCTTCCACCTAGTAACTACACTTAATTGTTATGGTTCTGTTGTTTAACCATGCTCTCTTCAAAATTTACTATTTTATTTTGTACTTTTATCTTTTTCTGAAGGAAATGAGCAGGCAACTATGGTTGAAGAACCTAGATTTTGTTTTTTTGAAGGGAAGAAAGCTGTACATTTTTGTAATTATAAAAATAGTATGTTATTATTATAGAAAACTTATGAAATAAGTATAAATACAAGTGACATATATAGTTCCCCTCATAGAGTTAAATTAACATTTTGGTATAAATATCTGTCGGAAAAATTAAAATAGAAAAAAAGTAGAACTACGTTATGTGTGCGTTGTCATTTTCTTTTACACTTAATGAATAATAGAAGCTTTTGTATAGTCAGATTTATCAGCCTTCTCACTGTAGAGTGATTTCTGGCTTACATGTCATATTTAGGACATTCTCCATCACCAAAATTATAATATATACCTGAATTTTCTTTTAGTACTCTAATGATTTTATTTTTAATGTTATATTTAATGTTACTTTTATTTCATTTGGAATTTTGATGGAAACTATGAAGTAGGGGTATAAAGAATTTATCAGGAAGTTTGTGATAAATAGTAGAGTATCCAAAATAATATTTGGAAGCCTTTGTTTATATCTCTGTATTCTTGTCTTACAACTTCCTATTTGGAGAGTGGTACTTGTGAGTGGAAAGAGGGTAATGATTATAGATTTGGTCTTTATTTGAGTGTCTTGAGATTTTTTTATGGAAATACTATTCTACAACTATAGAGCCCTTCTGAAGATGCCTGCGTGGCTCAATCAGTTAAGCCTCTGGCTCTAGATCTCAGCTCAGGTCTTGATCTCAGGGTCGTGAGTTTGAGCCCTGAGTTGGGCTCCACACTGGGTGTGTAGCCTCCTTAAAAATAAAATCCTATTCTGTGCTAACATTCAAATGCGCGCGCACATGACTGTTAGTGATCAGGGTTACTGTGAAGAGAATGTTGATGACTCGGCAGCTTACGACTTTTGAGGAAAAAAAGCAATACATTTTCCATTGGCAGGTTAGTCTGTTATATAGAGCTTAATATTTAAATTCATGTGAAGTCCTGGTGGCATTGGGGGCTACTAAAACTGTCTCTTCTTTGTCCTTGATTGTAGTTATTCTTTCCTCACATCTGTACTTTTTCTTTAAAATATGATTGAATTATGGATATATGCATGTAAATTCTGCAACTGGCAGTCCCAGATGACCCTCACTCATCTTTTTGGAAACATTTGGATCACAATACTTGGCATTTCTTGATAGCTCTCTAGCATGCTTGTTCTCTCTCATTCTCTTTCTTACTCTTCTCTTTCATTCTCTGTCTTACTCTCCCCTCTCCTGCCCCCCCCCCCCCTTCTCGGGGCATGTGTCTGTGTGTATGGCAAAAAGGAAATTTTGAGATTCACTTTTGGTTCATCTTTGATAATACTTTGGGGGAATGTTTCTATAATTCCAAGAATGATTTTATGGTTTGTTCCTTCATTTTGATAAGTTATGAATGGTTTGTTTATCTATATGAAGTGCTCTATAAATTTTTTTGTTATAGTTAATTGATTACTCATTATTCAATATATGATTTTCCTTATTCTCTTAAGAGTTTAGACTTTTTAGTTATGAAGCAACTAATAGAAATTTTCTTTCTTTTTTTTAAAGGTTTATTTTTTTATTTGAGAGAGAGAGGTGGAGACAGCATGTGAGGAGGGGCAGAGGGAGAGGGAGAGAAAAAGACTCTGCTAAGCACAGAGCCCAACATGCTCAGGTCATGATCTAAGGGTCCTAAGGGTTCTTGGAACTAATGTCTAACACTTTGTTATTAGGGATTTATATGCTGTGGAAATGAATAACAGAACCTCCTCCAGTAATACTTAATTTAGATGGAAACAGAGGAGAACAGAGTTGACATAGTCTTTTTTTTTTTTTTTAAGATTTTATTTATTTATTTGACAGAGAGAAACACAGCCAGAGAGGGAACACAAGCAGGGGGAGGGAGAGAGGGAGAAGCAGGCCTCCTGCCCAGCAGGGAGCCCGATGTGGGGCTCGATCCCAGATCTCCGGTTAAATATACCCAGTTCCTTCTTATATACCTAGGTGATGCCTGAGTTGAAACAGTGCCTCATGAGTAAGGACAGATGAACTTTTTGTGGGTCTGTTCACAGGGTGAAATTCTTTAAAATGGTGTATCGGCTGTTATTAATAATAAGGCAGTATTGATAAAATTAAAAGAAAGCCAAAGGGCATAAGAAATTTTGATCAGGGATCAAAGTGTTATTATAAGTCACTATGAATGACTTTCAAAAAATTTTCAGATATTATCAAGCATTCTGATTTCTAGCATTTTTTTCATTTAGCTTTAAGATGTTAATTGTTATGAATAATCCATTCTTTCTCTAATACACCCAAATACTTGATTTTTCTTGTTCCCTTTGCATTGTATTTAAAACAACTCTATAAAGAAGAGAATTTAGAGTATGGTTTTTCTTCTGTATGTAATAGTGGCTATCAGTTAGCAAAGGAGAGCAATACACAGTATCTTGCTTGTAGTAAGCCCTTGATAATTGTTCCTGAATGATAAATACAGGCTGCAGATGTAGTACAGTTGAGAAGACAGTGTTACATCTCTTATTTGCTCTTAGAATAAGCTCCGAAAAAGAAGTCTGGCAGTAGAGAGTGGTCGGCAGGTGTTGAACATAGGTATCATTGTTTACTAGATTTATTAGTTCTCTTTATTCTTTTTATTTTATTCTATAATTTCCATGCCATAAGATTCAGCTGTTTCTAAGTATACAATGTACTGATTTTCAGTAAATTTATAGAGTTGTGCCATCATTATCACAATCCATTTTCAAAATTTCCTTAAGCATTGTTTGCCATCAGTCCTTACTCCCAGGGAAGCCACTGATAGGTATTCTGTGTCTGTAAGTTTTTCTTCTTTGGAAATTTCATACACATGGAATCATACAATACTCAGTCATTTGCTCTGCCTTCCTTCACTTACCGTAACATTTTTGAGGTTCACCTGTGTTGAAGCATGTCAGTATTTTTTCTCTTTTTTATTGCTTGCTAGTACTCCATTGTACAGATATACCATATTTTGTTTGTTAATTCACCATATGCACGTATATATATTTTTATTTCTCTTAGCTAGATTTTAAGGAGTTAGATTCCTGGGTCATATGGTATGCTTCTGCTTCATTTTTTTTTTCTCTTATGCTTAACTTCTAAGAAACCAACAGAATATTTCTCAAAATGTCTGTTATCATTTTACATTCCCATCAGCAATATATGAGGGTTCCAGTTTTTAAATTCAGATGGGTACTCAAATACTTGAGTTTAAAGAATACTTGACATTGTTGTCATTGTGATGATAACCATGATAGTACCTTTTACTCATGATGAATGATACTGAGCACTGCTTGATGTGCTTATTAATTTTATTTTTTAAATTTTTACTAGGGTACCATGAGTGTGGTGTAATAGGAGTTTCATTTTGTATATCACAAGCCAATTCCAATGTTTAAAATAGAAAACAGATACATAAAGATCAGAGGCCTTTATAGGTGAAATTATCCTACTGACTAGTGTCAGTGAAAGGCCTAATTAATACTAAGCATTATTATTTTTTTAACTTCTGTTGTGGTACCTTTTGCTTCCAAGTAATGAATGCACCTTACTGAGCTGTGTAGGCCCTGATAATGGCAATGAAGTCTCTACTGGTTATTCTGAGCTACAGATCAAGGTCAAGTACTTGGTCTTTAATTGTTTCTCCATTCTGTTTTGTGCTGCTCTTTCCCTTTTCTTTATTATCATTTTGAACATCTTAAGTAAGATTATAAACTGATTTCCCTCTTCTTGGCCCAACATTTATCTTTATAAAACTTTTGTGTTCTGCATAAAAATTAAAAAAAAATTTGATACTAATTTTGTAACTTGATTCCTGTGAGTGGGTAACTACTGGTGTTTTAAACAGTATGTTACACTTGGTTTTTAGCTTATAGTTTGAGTACCCATCTGAATTTAACATACAGATACAGATGTTACTTCTTGTTCATAGGTAGCATGGATATTAATTTGTGGGATTAAATTATGAGCAGAGTTTTGAAACTTAACCAAGACCATGTTCTTTTCAGATGTAAAAGTAGCTGCCATATTTGTCCATTCTGTATCAGGATATTACCCTATTGTTTTATCTTATGCTTCAGTATGATTCCTTTAAAAGTCATACTAAAAAGTATGCTTATTGAAATTGAAGTTTTCTCTTTAGTTTCAGTTTATTTACTTATTTTTTGAGTTTTTATTAGATAACCACAAATGGGACTTTTTTGAGCAGAAAGGAAAATTTGGGAAGTAATGCTTTCAGTGCTAAGGATGCTTTAATTTATTAAGGATGAATTTTAAAAATTTTGGTTGTAGTGATATTTATTGTTCTAAAAGGAAAGTGTGCTGGGGGTGCCTGGGTGGCTCAGTTGGTTAAGCATCTGACTCTTGATTTTGGCTCAGCTCATGATCTCAGGGCTGTGAGATTGAGCTCCATGGGGGGTTCCATGTTGCTTACAATTCTCTCTTCCTCTCTCTATCTGGCCCTCCCCACTCCTCTTTTAAAACAAAAGAATAAAAGGAAAGTGCATTAGCCCAACTGCCATGAAGTTTTGAGTCCTGCAAGATCTAGTGAAATGTGTTTTTGTATATTGAAACCCTTGCAAAAATATTTCAAGTATTAAATGTATAAACATTGGTATGATTTTGAAAAGTTTTTCACCTTTTTGGGATAACTTACAGTTATAGTTTGTGGTACTTGGGATTTTTATATATTTAAATACATATGGCCATATTTTATTTTATTTTAAAGATTTTATTTATTTATTTGACAGAGAGAAACACAGCTAGAGAGAGAGAGGGAGAAGCAGGCTTCCTGCCAAGTAGGGAGCCTCATGTGGGGCTCGATCCTGGGACTCCGGGATCATGACCTGAGCTGAAGGCAGTTGCTTAACCAACTGAGCCACCTAGACGCCCCCATATTTTATTGTATTACATAATGAGTAAAGTTGAAGTTGAATGGTTAAAAATGATGTGTTGTGTTTGACCAGTGTGCCTGTGTTGAAAGAATGAAGATTAAACATTTTTTTTGGTTCATGCATGAACCACTAGATTTTTTCTAAGTGCTGCAAACAGGTCATACAAACAGCATCTTTTGGAATTAGTAAAGACTAGAGGAAAATATATCAAGATTAATATTTTCAAAGAAGCTAGATATCAAGTCAGAATTGGGGAAAGAGTTAATGCAAAATTTAAACCATATTGTAAAATTTAACCATTTTGTAGCTATTTTAAATTCAGCAAAATTTCTCTGGAATTAACAGTATAGTTGGAGTTGCTTTTAAATATTTAAAACATGAACTTTGAATTTTTGTATTGGCTTCTCAGTGATTTTATTTCTCAATATAATCACTGAAATTAATGTGCAAATGAAATAATGGTGAACTTTAGATGCATGGCATGATCTTAGGTGTATTCAACGTGAAAGTTTTTTTGTCTTATATTCTTTTGAAAAAGGCCATCGTAAGGAAGCTTTAATAAAGGAATTGACAAAAATTTTCCTATTGGATTAAAATAAAAAGGAAATGCATAGATAAAAACATCTGGAAATTTAAAAACTTAATACCAATGTAGTTTATGTCCTGGCCCTTACAGGTCATTTTATTTTATTATTTATTTATTTAAAAGACTGATTTATTTGAGAGAGGAGAGTGAGTCAGTGGGGGTGAGGGGGGGCGTTGGGGCAGAGGGAGAGAAACTCGGGCAGATTCTATGCTGAGCAGGGATCCTGATTTTAGGCTTAATCCCATCACTCTGAGATCATGACCTGAGCTGAAATCAAGATTCACCACTTAACTGACTGAGTCACCCAGGCTCCCTTTATAGGTCAACTTAAGTTACAGATTTTCTAATCTGTATCTGCTAAATCTGACAGTTCATACAGTGCTTTAAAAATCTTATACATAGCACTGGACTAGAGATCTTTAGAAATATTGATGCCTGGCTTCCTACCCATGGACATTCTAATGTAATAGGTATGTGATGTGTATGACCTGGAGATCAGGAGTTTAAAAGTTCCATAGGTGGTTCTCAAGTGCAGGGAAATGTGGGAACCACTGAGCTGAGAGGTGCAATATTGTAGTTTAAAGATAGGCAGAGAGGGCATTAGGTCAAAAATATATCTGAGGAAAGGAGAATACTTGTTTCTTTTTTATCTTTCTTTACTTTTTGTGACTCAGCAAGGCTTGGATGAAGCCAGAAAGTCAGAATTACATCCAGGGTACTTGGTAGAAATGTCAGATTCTCTGATTTAAATGACTGTAGTGGGGGCGGTAATTTGCATTTGATCAGGCATCTCAGGTGATTCTGACGCAGGTTAATGTGCAGAGTGAAGTTTGAGAAATTTGTAGGTGTTGCTTCTTGTACTCACTGACAAAACCAAAACCAAATAGTCAAGATCTCCTTGGCACTCAAAATTGTATATGTGGAAAAGGCTGGCGAATGGAGAAGTGCCAGATTTCCTGAAATATCAGGGGTCATCACATTTTCACTTTTTTTTAGAGCTTCATAGGAATTAGACCAAGGTTTTTCTTTTCTTACTTTGGAAGGAAATTTAATTTGCTTTGTTGAGGTTTTCTGAAGGAAGAATCAGACAAGATAGTCCAAATAGAAGTGAAAAACAGTTTTTGTTGTGGTAAAATATACACAGTATAAAATTATATAGAAATGTTATTGCAGCTTACCCTTTCATGAGAAATATCATCTATAGACACTTACAAATACATAATTTTAATGTTTCACATTTAATAAGTGGTGACAGGGAAATAGTGACAGCCGGTTTAATCAGACAGTTGAATTAATTCAGAAAGAAAATTTTCACTGGAAATGTATGGTCCTTCAGAGCATAGCAGCTAAAGCAACACGGTATATGTGTATCTGTGATGTGCCTATGTTTAAAAAATAATAAACTCACACAAAAATTATTTTGTGGTCTCTTCAAAAGCAAACAAAAAATAAAATATTCAAAATTTTTATAGTAAACAATTTTGAAATTTTATTTTCAGAGCAGCCTTCAAGTTACTGGTTATTTAACAGTCATCCTATTATATGTTACTGTTTAGATTTTTTTCAAATGCACATTCTTTGCAGTTATGTCTCTTCACATCATTGGAAATTAGAGAAAACAAGACATTTTATACTTAGTGAATAAGTTGCCCCTGTTTTTCATTTTCTCAAGTATTTGTAATATTAGACTTCTTGTGTTGCGATTTTAATTATCATGGTTAAGTGGTATGTAGGTATTTTAGAAATTTGAAAATGTTTTCATTTATTCTTATGATAATAATTACAGCTATTAGAGGAATAGCAGTTGTGAATTTTATCTTTTTTTTAATATTTGAAATCTTTAGCAACTCACTTTTTGTAGATTTTATCTTGTGGTTAATAAAATTAGACACACTGGTGGCCAAGGCAGTATTAATATATGTGAGACTATAGAGTGACACATAGTATCTTTAAAGCCCTAAAGATTGGTCACAGTTTATCACTTAAAATGTATCCATTCTTCCCAAGTTGTTGCTGAATAGATAACTAAAATGTGAAACAAATCCAAAACTGGCTAGTCCTTCTTTCCCTAACTAATACACTTCTGCAGTTATCTTTAGAAGTTTGTTACATCTGATTTATTAACATTTCACTGGAAGTGTTTTTTCAATTTAGAAACATTTTACAATCTGGTCATTAGAAACCGTGTATTCCATAATGCCTCAGCATTGCACAGGATGTTCCAACATTTCTAAATAAACAAAAGGCAATTTAACTTGAGACTTAATAATTTGTTATGTTACATCCATGCTAAAGCAGCTCTGAGGCATTATTTCTGACTATAGTTATGGAATATACAATTCATGATTGCAACATTTAAAATGAGAGTATGAGTATGTTTTGTTTTGTTAATGTTGTCATATTCTGGCTAAAGAAGAATTTAGTCACAGAAGCAAGATATTACAATGTAAAAGAATGCAAAAACTCACCTAAAGGATTTTGCTGGTTGTTCTCAGAGACAATTTTCTTTCTTTCTTTTTTTTTTTTTTTAAAGATTTTATTTATTTGACAGAGAGAAACACAGCCAGAGAAGGAACACAAGCAGGGGGAGTGAGAGAGGGAGAAGCAGGCTTCCCACCGAGCAGGGAGCCCGATGTGGGACTCGATCCCAGGAGAGACAATTTTCTTAAAAAAAAAAAAAAAAAAAAAAAAGTCTGTAATAGCATATATTTTTGTTAAAGGGGGGAAGCTATAAAATTAAAAATTTTGGAGGCATTACTGAAGACAGATTTTTTTTTCCATGAAGACCAACGGATGACACAAATAAAACTAAATTTAGAACTAATAAAAGGAAACTCTAGTAAAAATCGGCTTATGAAATTTACTTCAGAGGGAAGTCATAAAGTAAAACACTGAATACAGGTCAATTACCCAGTTTTTAGGGGGAGAGCTGGTAAGAGGGGATTTTTATGAGGGAAGTTCATCTTTTAAGATAATATGGAGAATGTAAGTCTCTGGCATAATACTTTATTTCGCTACTTTTTATCCTCCTGTAAACAGAATTTTTCAGTTTGATTCAAGTTACAACAAATCTGTGAAATGAAAGTGTAAGAATCTGGATAATAGCATACTTATTTCACATCATTTGCTCTAAGAAAAATTCCATTAAAATAAGTTCATAAAATGGATCCTGTTTAATCTCTATTAATATATGAACAAACAAGTGAATTTCCTTAAGAATTTTTTAGTTGCGTGCACATGCATGCGCGCTCACACACACAGGTTGGAGGGAGGGGAGTGGAGGGGGAGAGAGATTCCCAAGCAGGCTCCCTGCTGAGTGCGGAGGCATACCTTAGGGCTCAATCTCCTGAGCTGGACCCGAATAGAAATCAGGACCTGAGCTGAAACAAAGAATTGCATGCTTAACCAACTGAGACACCCAGGCACCCCATGACTTGATAATTTTCAAGTGTATTTTTAAGAGAGAACCAGAGTAGTATAATGGCAAGAACACTGCATTTGGAGTCAGAAGAGCTAAGACTGGTATTGATGTTTTATTAATTATCTTCTTGACTGTGATAATTTATAAGACCCATATCTGTCTACCTCAAGGAGATGTGAAGATTAAGTCCAGTGAGAAACTAACCCTATGTATTGGTGTTCAGTAAATTGACAGAACTTAAGCTTGTTTACAGACAGTTAAAGAACTATCTGTAAAATAGCCTAAATTATATATGTCTAAGTGTCCTCCAAAAGGTATGTGCATACAGAATCAGTCTCCTGGTATTAGCCTCTTTTCCCCAAAAATGGTAGCACGGTATTTGGGACATATTATATTCTCTAAGGTACAAAATCACTGAACAAAAAATTAGTTGGCATATTTATTTTTTAATTCACTGATGATAGTTTCATTTGGTGAATATTTGTTTTTATTCATTTTGGACTCATATTCCAGGTATCAATTTTTCCCTGCTAAGGTATATTCTTTTCTTTTTTAAGGTATAGTCTTTTAGAATTGGTATGATACTGATACTTGCAAAAATGTTAATCACGCTTTATATAAAGTTTAAAGGAGCATTTGGGTTTTACCAGCAGTTTTTATCTGTGTCTTAAGTTTAGCAACTTCTGGCCTACTTTTAGTAACAAAAGTGAACTGAGGAACAATTTCAAAGAATGGTCTGGAAGATGTAAACTTCGGTTATTATGCTGTATTACTTCTGATACAGATTCTGGTCTTTAGGCATACCAGGGTAATTATAATTTCATCATGTAGAAGAAAGTTTAAAAGCATAATAGTATATGTAGTGATCATTCTGTATTGATGGCTACTGTAATCAGTAACTATTTAATTTCCTTGTATCATTTAATTTCCAAATTTCCTGATTTAGGGGTTTAGGATCTGGCTAACAGAATAGACTAACTCAAGTCTATTGTCCACTCTTTAACAACTTCATGGAGTAAGAATTTGTATTTTTATAGACCAGGAAAAATTGAATTAGTATCTAGGCATAATTAAAATGAATATGGGGAGAAGTTTGCATGAGAATAGTCACTGTTAGGGTGATACATTATATACTTTCCCTGTTGTGACATTTATGAATTAGGAAATGAATTTTCTCTATTTCTGTTCCTTTTTTTTTTTTTTTTTTTTTTTTTTTTTTTTTTTTTTTTTTTTTTTTTTTTTTTTTTTTAAATCTCACTGGCTTTTCTTAGAATAGAGAGACTTAAGCATAGACTGCTATTCTTGTGGTTGGTCTCTTGTGCTCGGGTGCCTATCCCTCTCTCTCCTCCATTAGAATAAAGGGAAGAGGTTTTTGAAGGGCTCCGTGATCAGGGCACAATAGCAGGGAAAAGTCTTTTAATTTTTTTTTAAGTCATTTCTATGCCCAACATGGGGCTCAGTCTCAGAACCCTGAGATCAAGAGGCACATGCTTCACTGATTGAGCCAAGCAGGGCCACTAGCAGGAAAAGGTCTTGATGGGATATATGGTTCACAGATCATGGGTATTGGGGAAGTAGATTTATCTTCAGAGATGTGAAAAGGAAGAGAGTGAGTAGGACCAGAGATAGAGGCAATCATCCTTTCACCATAATTGAATAAATATACGATCTTCTTTTATTTATGCTCTATCTCTAACGGGAATGCTCCCTCTTATTTTCTGCTTTGTCAACTTAAAAAACCAAACAAGAGGTGCCTGGGTAGCTCAGTTTGTTAAGCGACTGCCTTCGGCTCAGGCCATGATCCCGGAGACCCTAGATAGAGTCCCACATCGGGCTTCTTGCTTGGCGGGAAGCCTGCTTCTCCCTCTCTCACTCCCCCTGCTTGTGTTTCCTCTCTGGCTATGTTTCTCTCTGTCAAATAAATAAAATCTTAAACAAACAAACAAAACAAACTTCATTTTGAAAATTATGAAAGTAATATATGCCTATTTAAAAAATTAAAAATTACAGAAGTGAATATAAAATATAAGTTCTCGCTTTGCCCTTTCTCCTTGACCTCAGTCTTCTGAAACAACTTTACAACACATCAGTGAATCACTTTCCTTGTATGCATAACAGTGTATACATATAATAGTGGTGTATCGTTGTCCTTTTTTCCTTGCATATCAAAAGCACAAATACTTATAGGGTTTTTTTTTTAATAACCAAAATGCATCTATATCCTGTCTGTTGTTTTGTATTTGCTGTTTTTATTTGGAGTCCATCCAGTCAGAATTTATAACTCATCTAGTTCTTTTGGGGAGTATTCCATTATCTGGATTTGCTGTAATTATTTTACTATTTCAGTATTGATAGACATTTATGTTGTTTTCTTCTGTTGTAAACATTGCTGCAGTGAACATCACTAATTTTGTGCATATATGTGAATATTTCTGTAGATTTCTAGAAATTGGATTGTTAATGCATGTACATATTTAAAATTCCAAAATCCCAATTGTGATGAGAATAATTCGCTTATTGTTGCTAGGTAAATATCATCAGCCTTTTACATTAGTTGCCAATCTCATAGGTGAGAAAAAGCCAGTATCTTCTTTTGTGTTTATATGCATTTCAGTATTTTATTACTAATGAGATTGAAAACTTGTTGTTAGTAGTCATAGTTTTAATTCTTTTTGAAGATCCACATCAGATTTATTTTCTCTTTGAAGTCTATAATTCTTACTTATCCCTTTCCCTAACTCCAGGCAATGACTTTTTTCTCTTCTCTGCTCTCATAGTACTCTCTGTTGCAAGTGATTAGAATCATTATGTATTATGATTATTTATTTACTATATACCAGACCAGGAGCTCCCCTACAGTTGTGACCATGTAGTAGTCATTATTTTTCTAACTTTTATGTCATGGTTTATTGGAAATTTGGAAACAAAAACCTAGTTTTTAGGGTAACAGGGCATAAATGCTGTAAAGATAATTTCTTTTTTTTTCTTTGTTTTATTGAGATATAATTGATGTACAGCACTATATAAGTTTAAGGTATACAACATATACAACATAATGACTGGACTTAAGTATATTGCAAAATAATTGCCACAATAAATTTAGTTAACATTCACACCTCATATAGTTACATAGTATTCATCTCTATGTCTGCCCAGTGACTAGCACAGACTGGGAGTCTATATGTAAGGTTTGCTGCCCTCTTTTTTGGAGTAGGGGGAGAGTTGGCTCTTAATGGTAATGGTTCTAATATACCCCTTTATTTTACAAATGAAGAATTAAGTCTAAAGGAGGAATATCTTATCTGGTTAATGAGATGTTTTTATTCTTTATCATACCCTAAGGTGTTGTGAAACAGTGCAGCTCCAAGCAGGGTTATTTATGGTCAAAGATGAATACTGATTTTTATAAGATAGATGGCGAGCTTTTCTCAGTTCTTACAGACCAAGCCTACCCAATGGGGCTTTTGCCTAATAGTCTTAGCATGTAGCCTTAAACCAGTAAAAATTATCCAAACTTCCTTTGGGTCTTTCCAAAGAGTTATGACTCTTATGATGCACTAGACATAGACTTTTCTAATTGCAGGCACTGGCTAACTCCTGAGAGATGTGGTGTCTTAGAAAACTCTTGAAACCTTGCTCTTAGCCACCTTTCCATGAAGTGAGTCCACCAAATCTAATCAGATTATTATTATTGCCTTTTCCTGCCTGAGCTATAAGTCATTATACTCATCTCTTCTCACACTTGTTCCCTCACCTATTCTTCCCCTCTTTTTCAAACATTTCTTACCCTTGTTCTAGGGTTAAGTATAATCACTTGTATCTTCAAATTATTTAGTGAATATTACTCTTATCTTTAAGTAATACCACCTATCTTCCTCCTCGGGAAAATCCTCTATAGTGGACTTTGTACCTTTCTTTATTCTCTACAGATCCCAGTTGTAGAAATAGCAAAATATAGGAGATAGTTTCCTTCTTACTTTGCACTACAGTGCCTATAAAACCTTCCTGTTAAAATTCCTGTTGCTGAGTCTCAGGTAGTTGGGGTATATATCTCTGCTTGCTCATTGAAGACATAGACCTCTGACTCAAAGCTTCCTTTCCATGCAGGGTTGTGCCATTCTTCTAGGTGAATTCAGCGTTTATATGAACAGAGTATCCAGGACCCTGGCTTCACAGTTTCGTCATCTCTAGTGTATCTCAGTTACTTACTCTAAAGAAACTACTTTGGATCTTACCATTACCTGGAATCAGCTTTACCTTTGAGATCATTTATTCAAACATCTTGTTCCTGAGCTCTTACCATTTTGTGAAATCTATTTATTGATGGTTTTGACATTTGCAGTTTCTTGACACCCCTCTCCGCCAAATGCTTCCTTTGTAAGCAGGCAGGAATCCATCGTCCATCACTTCACACCTCTTGCCAGAATTCTCAGTTTCCGTGCCCTGTTGAAGTTCTATTCTATGCATCTGCACCTAGATTTTAGATCAGTTTGTCTCTCTGGCCTATACAAACGGTGTTTGTTGAGCACTGATAGAGAAAAAAAATTAATGCCCAGGTTAGTGGTACTGTGAATTCATGGTCTTTCTTTCTTTAAGGGCCTTCAGAGTGACAGAGCAACTCTGTCATTCTCCATAGGGTCTGTTTTAAACATTCTTTTCTTTCTTTGAGCAAAGTATGCCCCACAGATGGTCTTCTTACTTCATGAGAAAATAGAAGCCATCAAAAGGAGATCCCTTAAATTTCATGTTATTTGACTCACCAGTTTATCTTTTCTGTACCATTTGTTCTTTTCTTTCTGTTTCAGTGGATGAGGTGTCCGTTCTGTCTCAGGCTGATTCTCCGACTGTGCTTTGGATCTCATTCTTTCCTTCTGTTGATTAATTCTGTCCTTCATCTTTCTCTTAATTTGGATTCTTTTTCATTTGGCTAAACTTGTTCAAATGTCTCACCTAAAACAAATAACCAAATGACTCCTAGAAAGAAATCTCAATTCTTTCTACCTTTTGCCCCTCCCCTCATCAGCAAAACAAACTGCTGTCTCACTTTCTGTTCACTCCTCAGTACACTGTAATCTCCCTCCCATCCTGTCCCATCACTAACACTGCTTACTTCAAGATCATACTGATTTCGTTGCTGCTAAAACGATCATTTTATTGAATGTTCAGAAGTACTTGACACTTCTCAAATTGTGTGACAGTACTCAGCATTTCTAGCTGTTTCTGTCAGGCTCCTTTGTTTTCTCTTCCTCTGCTAAATAGGATTCTTGTTTATTTTTTAATTCATTCTTTGCCTCTTATTTTATTTTATTTTATTTTAAGATTTTTATTTATTTGACAGAGAGAAACACAGCCAGAGAGGGAACACAAGCAAGGGGAGGGAGAGAGGGAGAAGCAGGCTTCCCACCGAGCAGTGTGCCCGATGTGGGACTCGATCCCAGGTGTCCGGGACCATGGCCTGAGCCGAAGGCAGTCGCTTAACCAACTGAGCCACCCAGGTGCCCCTCTTTGCCTCTTCTTAAGCTTGTGTCTGTTTCTAGGACTTTCTTTATCCTGTATGTTGACAATTTTGATTTTTCCACCTGAAAGCTTGCCTCTGAGCTTTAGGCTTATACATCAGCTAGCTACCTACAAGTCATCTTCACTCAGATATATCTCAGATACTTAAAGATCAGCATATCTACAGCAATTTTGCTTTCAGAGCTCCTTCATTTCCTCTGATTAGTGGTTCTGCTAAAAATCTAGCTGTTTGAGTATCTGTCATCTTTGACTTCACATTCAGTATCACTAGATTCTGTCAGTGTTACTTCTGGAATATGATTTATTTCTCTCCTATCTGACTGCTACTTTCCCATTTCAGGTGACCATCACTTTTTTTTTTTTTTTTTTAAGATTTTATTTATTTATTTGACAGAGATCACAAGCAGGCAGAGAGGCAGGCAGAGAGAGAGGAGGAAGCAAGCTTCCTGCTGAGCAGACAGCCCATGCAGTCTATCCCAGGACTCTGAGACCATGAGCACCGGAAGGCAGGGGAGAGGCTTAACCCTCTGAGCCACCCAGGTTGCCCCATTACATTTTTTCTAGGTTGTTGTAGTGTGCTCTTCCCCGTTGTTTTTTCTTAGCTTCCCATCTGTTTTCTACTCTCCAACCAAACTACTTATTATAAGATGCAGATCTAATCCTATTATTCCCTAACTTAAAGTACTTAAATGTCTAATTTTCTATTTATTCAGGGAACATTTCAAAATAATCGCAATTTCTTACAAGAAACCACCTTCTCTTCTTCCTCCCAAATTCTATCTGTATTAAATAACTTCATTTGAAGTTGCTTTCTTCCCATTGCCAGGCCTTTTTTTTAGTTTGTTTTTGTTTTTAAAAACATGTAGGTTTCTCTACCTGGAATGAAAATGCTAATACTTATATGCAGTATATGGAAATACTTTTGTCTCATTGAACTTAGTTTGGTTTGAACTCAGACTTTGGATGGAGAAGACAAATATGTATTTACAGTGATTTTTTTTTTTTAGAAACTGACCTGGTTATATATTTAATTATGGTGGACGGATTGTTTATAGAACTCAGAAGAGGATTTCCTTAGAGGAGTGTTCAAGGAGGGATTGCCTCTGTGAAGTCATGCTTCCTGTGAGATTTCTGTTGTAAGAAGTGTGTATAAAATATGGTTAATGGAAAATGGTGATATAAGTGCTATATATAAAACTTCCTTTAAACTGTAGAAGATATTTTAAATTCTTCTTTTTTTTTTTTTTTTAAGATTTTATTTATTTATTTGATAGAGAGAAACTCAGCCAGAGAGGGAACACAAGCAGGGGGAGTGAGAGAGGGAGAAGCAGGCTTCCTGCCGAGCAAGGAGCCCCATCCGGGGCTTTAACCCGGGACTTTAACTTGGGACTCCAGGATCTTGACCTGAGCCGAAGGCAGATGCTTAATGACTGAGCCACCCAAGCGCCCCCTCTTTTAAATTCTTTTTTTTTAAATAATTTAATTTTTTCTTTTAAATATTTTTTTTTTAAAGATTTATTTATTTGACAGAGAGAGAGAGATCACAAATAGGCAGAGAGGCAGGCAGAGAGAGGAAAAGGAAGCAGGCCCCCTGCTGAGCAGAGAGCCCAATGCGGGCCTCCATTCCAGGACCCTGAGATCATGACCTGAGCGGAAGGCAGAGGCTTTAACCCACTGAGCCACCGAGGCGCTCCCCCCTCTTTTAAATTCTTAATAAGTAATTGAAGCTTAGTATATTGAATAGTTATTTTATGATATGTCATAAAAGTTATTGTCAATAACAGTAATAGTAATATTGTTAGCAAGGCATAGTTCTCGTGCTCACTTCAGCAGCACATACACTAAAATTGGAACAGTACAGAGATGATTTAGCATGACCTGTGCTCAAGGATGATATAACAATTCGTGAAGCACTCCATATTTTTAACACTACATCGTATACCTGAAACTAATATAACACTATGTTAACTGTACTGGAATTAAAAAAAAAAAGAAAAACACGTGGTAGTTCTCACTGTGTGCCATGTACTGTTCTGAAGTGCTTTATTAGTTAGATTTCTGTTTAATTTTCTAGTCACATCAAAATGACAGGTTCTTTAAAAGTATTCTATTTAGAAATACTTAGTTTCAAACATTTAAAAAATACTATAACCCCTTGTAAGTAGACCAGAGTTAGTTGCCCATTTTTGGTAGGCATAATGAAAAATGGGTTACTTGTGTTAAAATCATATTAAAGTAAAAGAAGTCTGAGTAGCCTGTATCTATCAGTATCATCTAATAAATTTTTTCACTAAAGGTCTTATTCTGTGGGGAAAAGATTTAGTATCAGTATTTTCCTGTGTTGTCTCATGATGGAACAGTCTGTGAAATATATGGGGCAGATATTATTCTTCCTAGATTCCTGAATGAGGACACTGAGGTTTGGAGAGGTTAAATAATTTGCTCAAAGAATTACAGCTAATAAATGGCAGAACTATAAAAGGATCTGAACCTTTAGAGTTATAAGGTAGTGTTCTTTTCTCTCTCTCTCACTCTTTTTTTTTTTTTTTTTTTAAGTGTGTTTCACACCCAGCACGGGACCCATTGTGGGCTAGAACTCAAAACCTTCAGATCAAGACCTGAGCTGGGTCAAGAGTCAGATACTTGACCATTTGAGCCAGGCAGGTACTCCCTTTTCTCATTATTATGCTTATTTCCTGAAACAGAAGCTTAAAGCTCTGTATAAGAAATTGATAATCATTATTTTTGGACAAGCTGAATAGATATTTTAGAAAAGTAATTAATATAAAATATTCTAAACATTAAAAGGATTTCAAATACTAGCTTATCTTTTAAATCTGATTTTTTAATTCATTTTCCCCAGAATCTTCTTGGGTTCAGGTTGAGCTCTAAAAGTGAGTTGTGGAGTTGTAATCATTCTTAATTAATTTTTAATGTCTCCTGGTGGAGGGAAAATTAACTATATGATCTACCCTTTCTGGAGGTCTGCAGTATGATGGACAATTCAAGAATGGTACATTATCTAATGATCACTTTTTATTTATAAGTATTTAAAGGGCTGTGTGGAACATTTGAGTATGGGTATGTGTGAAACTCTGCACGTTAATAAATCTTAAGATGATGAATCTGCAGTCTCAATCCATGTGTCTAATTTCCCTTCCTCTTGGCATGGCCTTTTTTTCCCCCCACTGCTGGTGATGGGGCAGCATTATCTCCCAAATTACTGAAAAGGATTACTATAAGGAGAGCTGCTGTTATTCTTTTTCTCAGACTTGTTTGCTGCCAGGCTGTAGGGAAGCTCAGTGGTGCCCTTAAATTGTGGTATCTTTGGGGTAGCTCAGTTGGTTAAGCCTCTGCCTTCTGCTTGGGTCATGATCCCAGGGTCCTGAGATCAAGCCCCTCATTGGGCTCCCCGTTGAGCAGAGAGCCTGCTTCTCCCTCTCCTGCTCCCTTTGCTTGTGCTCTCTGTCAAGTAAATTAAAAAAATCTTAAAAAAATAAGTTGTGATATCTTCAATTCTTCTCTCATATACCTGGGTGGATATAAAGGAAATTAGTAGTCATGTCATTTAAAATAAAGGAGATGATGGAGGCTTCTATCTTTTATTTCATTTGGATAGCAGAATTAGGGCAAGGCTGGCGATGATGATTAAGAAATTACAGTATCTTTTATTTATTTTAAAATTTTTATTTGTCAGAGAGAGAGAAAGAGCACAAGCAGGGGGAGTAGCAGGCAGAGGGAGAAGCAGACTCCCTGGTGAGCAAGGAACCCAATGTGGGACTCGATTCCAGGACCCAGGGATCATGACCTGAGCCAAAGGCAGATGCTTAACTGACTGAGCCACCCAGGTGTCCCTACAGTATCTTTATTTTTAAAAACATTTTTAAAAGATTGTATTTATTTGAGAGAGAAAGAGCGCATATGTGGGCATGCACGGTGGGGAGGTGCCTAGGGAGAGAGGATCCTCAAGAAGACTCCTCACGGAGTTCGGGACCCAATACAAGGCTCTGTCACCACTCTGAGATTATGACCTGAACCAAAATCAAGAGTTGTTGTACACTTAACTGACTGACCCACAGAGGTACCCCAAGAAAATATAGTATCTTTTTTTTTTTTTAATTTTTAAAATTTATTTGAGAAATAGGGAGCATGAGCTGGGGGAGAAGCATACACCCTGCTGAGCAGGGAGCCCAGTGTGGTTTGATCTCAGGACCCTGAGATTGTGACCTGAGCCGAAGGCCTACCAACTGCGGTAACCAACTGAGCCACCCAGGTACCCTGAAAATACAGTATCTTTAAAGCCCATTAGTGTAGGTAATGTTTGCTGATCATTGGACTAAGCTAGGGAGGAAATGGAATGTATTTGGTGGGATCCCGTGAGAGAACGATCTTTTTTTTTTTTTTTTTTTTTATTAAAGTTTGTACCACATGTAAGTTAACATTTGAAACTTAGTCTAGGGGCGCCTGGGTGGCTCAGTTGGTTAGGCGACTGCCTTCAGCTCAGGTCATGATCCTGGAGACCCGGGATCGAGCCCCACATCGGGCTGCCTGCTCGGCGGGAAGCCTGCTTCTCCCTCTCTCACTCCCCCTGCTTGTGTTCCCTCTCTGCCTGTGTTTCTCTCTGTCAAATAAAAAAAAAAAAAAAAGAAAAGAAACTTAGTCTAGGTACTTGTAAGAAGTCATAGTTTATTTGGATAAAGTTTACTGTCAAATGGAAAGTTAAATGATGAATTGAAGAGCAATAAATACAGTAAATAAAAGAGTGTCTTATTTGCTATTTTTAGGGCAGTAGGTTGTGAATACCATGAATTAAGAAAAGGTAGGGGGTCACAGGGCTTTGGAAATAGTAGAAAAGCATTGTGAAGGACCAGGGACTTGATTTGCATATTGGAAGATGGTAATGATGATGACAGTGATGACAATAAGGATAGCAGCAAACTTACCTATTGTCTCTGGTTGTTGTTATATATTCATCCATTTGCTTCTCCCTAAAGCCCTTTGAAGTAGCTTCTGTTACTTTCTCAATCTTACTGATGAGGAAACTGGGATTCTGCCTCATGTCTTCACATGCTTTGAGTAGGCTACACTGCATTTCATACAGTAGCATGGTAATAGATGGTGAGGAATAGGGAGGATAGTCTTGCCTTGTGTAGGCCTTTGGAATTACCTATTTCATTATATCTCTGAATAAAAAATAAGCTTTTATCCAGGCCACAGATAGAATGTATTTTCAGTAAAGAAAATTGAAAAACCCACATAATAGATTTTTTTAAAATAAAGAGAACACCTGTTTTAACCTTTTTGAGTAGAATTTTTTTTTTTTTAAACTTGTGTCATTTTCATCATATTATTTTAGGACATTTGAGTAAAACTGTCTTAATGAGAAGAAGGTATAATTGACTTTTGCATTTAACAAGCTTTGGTACTACGTAATTATTTAGAAAATTAAATGGAAAATATAAAGGGATTGTTGAAAATTGTTAAAAAACAGTGACTTTGGATTAAAACAAATCAAAGACCTAGTCATAACCTTGTATATGTATGTGTGTGTAAAATTTTATGGGACTACCAAAAAAATACTCTGTATAGATAATCGGAAAGTATTGATGGTGTGTGTTAACGGAGGTATTGTTGCAAAACAACCAGCAACATATAATGAAATAGTTAAGACTGTTTGAAATATAAACATGGAATTGTTTCATTGTATATGGAATTTTGAAAAGTACCATGCCCTATTGTCAAAACACATCAACTGCTTTAGCTCGGACACTCCTCTCATATGTATTATGAACATTGTTTTTGTTCTGCAAAAAAAAAATTATTCAAGATTTTATTTGGCAGAGAGAGAAAAAATAGAGAGTGAGCACAAGCACGGAGAGCATCAGGCAGAGGGAGAAGCAAGCTCCCCACTGAGCAAGGAGCCCAGTGCAGCCCAACCCAGACTCAGGCCCAGGACCCTGGGATCATGACGGGAGATCAAGGCAGACACTTAGCCAGCTGAGCCACCCAGGCACTCCTATGAATATTTCTTTTGATAACACTTCTTCCGTTATAGAAGTGGTTACCATTGAATGAAGACAGTATAGAGACAATATAATAAGGTGCTTAAGATTCAGGCTCTGGAGTCATATTTGGTTTATTTTCTTGTCTTTAACTGTGTCACCTTATGAGTTGCTTGACATTTGAATCTATCAGTAAAATGGAGGATAATAATACTTTCTTTATAAAGCTGTTAAGTTTAAATGACATAATCTAAAGCACATAGTGATGGACATGTTGTAAACCAGGTTTGTTTGTTTATTATTGTGGTAAAAAGTGGATAATGTGTGATTTACCATCTTAACCTTTTCTGAGTGTACAGTTAAATAGTGTTAAGCACATTCACATTGTTTTACAACCAAGATCCAGAACTCTTTTCATTTTGTGGAACTCTTAACTCTTTACCCATTATAGGGCACCTGACTGGCTCATTTGATGGAGTATGGGACTCTTGATCTCAGGGATGTGAGTTCCAGTACCACATTGGACATAGAGATTACTTAAAATAAAATCTTAAGACAAACAAAACAAAACTCCACACTCATTAAAGAACAACTCTTCATTTCCTTCTCCCCTAGCCCCTGGCAACTGCCCTTCTACTTTCTTTCTCTATGAATTTGACTGCTCTAGGTACCTTATATATGTAGAGTTTTATAGTATGTGTCTTATAATATTTGCCAAAAGGCTTATTTCACATAGCATAATGCCCTCAAGGTTCATCTATCTATATTGCAGCATATGTTAGCATTTCCTTCTTTTTCAGGGCTGGGTAATATTCTGTTGTGTTTATATTCGAAATTTCGTCTATCCATTTATTTGTAGGTGGACATAGGTTGCTTCCGCAACCTATTTGGCTGTCATGAATGATGCCACTGTGAACAGAAGCGTACACATATTGGAGACCCTGCTTTCAGTTCTTTTCAGTGTATATCTAGAAGTGCAGTTGCTGGATCATATGATAATTCTGTGTTTAATTTTTTGAGGAACTACCAGACTGTTTTCCATAGTAGCTGCACCATTTTACATTCCCATGAGCAGTGCACAGGGATTTCAGCCTCTCCACATCCTTGCCAATACTTGTTATTTTAAGGATTTTTGTTTTGTTTTGTTTTTTCATAGTGGCCATCCTAATAACTATGAGGTTCTTCTCATTTTTATTATTTTTCTTCTGGTTATAGGCTTAAATTGTTCTTAAGTTTTTCCTCAGGAAGCTTAAATTATTGAATTAAGGTCTTTTCCTAAGTTTGCATTTTTTGGTATAAATTTCTCTTTACTGCTTTTGCTGCTACCAACAAATTTTGATAAGTTGTAATTTCATTTTTATTTAGTGACTCTTAAAAGTTTTGAAAGGTATTTTTGCTGTATATAGTATTCTGGGTTGATAGTTTTTTTTTTTTACTTTTGGTTCGTTAAATATGTTGCTTCACTGTCTTTCACTAGAATTATTCCTCTATTCATAGTGCCCTCCCCCCCCCCCCCGTGTGTTTTTCTGACTGGCTTTAATCAGTTTGATATACTTGTTGTTTTCTTCATGCTTCTTGTTTTTAGCTTTGGTTGAGCCTCTTGATCTGTATAGCTTTGGTTTTTATCAGGTATACAGATTCTCTAGCTGTTATTTCTGCAAATGTTGTTTTCTTTTATTTTCTTTTTCCCTCTCTGTTGACTTCTCAGTTTTATGAGGGGTTTATGAGTAGTGTTGAGGAAGAGTCCTTATGGGAAGTTTATGTATTCTTTTTTTGTTATTTCTTTTTAATGACTGGTATTGGTGCTTGCTGTCCCACATCATGAGGTGGGAGCAGTGTATTTAGGTTGATGGCAACAAAGCTGAGGAGCCTGGGTCTCTGATGATTATGGGAGCTGTTGTATCCACACTTAACTTTTTTTTTTTTTTTTTAATAGTACAAATGGCCTTTATTGTTTGAATGGAAAGTGAAAGAGAGGAGGAGATGTGACAGCATTAGCATAAGTTATGGCTTAGTGAAAAAAAATGTGTGATTTGGAGTCAGGTAGACTTGAAATAGAATATGAATTCTCTCACTATTACCAAGTTACATAACTTCCTTCTCTAGACCTCAATAACATCAGTAAACAGAGACAACAATACAACATTGCAGGAATGTTTTGAAAAATACATGAAGAAAATAAAATGTCTATAAAACAGTACATATATTAAAGGAAGTCTAATGAAGGATAATTGCTAGGTTTTAAAAGCTATTAAAAAAAAAACAAGTTGCCCTTTGCTACACATCTCTAAAACCATATTTCTGGGGCACCTGGCTGGCTGTTTTATTTCTGAGACAATTCTGGTTGGTAAATTACTCTCCTAGGAGGTACCCTTTACCAGTGACTAAATTGTTTCAGGTAACTTATTTCTTTTGCTTATTAGTGAAGAATGAGAAGTTAAACTTTTCTGAAACAAGTTGCCCTTTGCTATACATTTCTAAAACCGTATTTCTGAGGCACCTGGGTGGCTATTTTATTTCTGAGACAACTCTGGTTGGTAAATTACTCTCCAGGTACCCTGTACCAGTGACTCAATTAATTGTTTCAGGTAACTTATTTCTTTTGCTTATGAATGAGAAGTTAAACTTTTCTGAATCTGCAAAGTTGAAAACCACCATAAACCCTAGACTAGTAGTAGCTCAATCTTAAGGTTTGTATCATAGATGATGGTTATTCTGAAGGCCTCAACCTAGCCTTTAAGTCTTTTAGCTGTGGTAATGTTCTTCATCATTTAAAGGTTTAGTTTTGAGTATGGTTAGCTTTAAATTACTGTACTTATGATCTCAGGAAAACAGCTTGCATCTTCTAGTATAATCTGAGTTTCTTAATTCATTGAGAAATTTTGAGGCATTTTTGGTTTTCATGCTCGTCATTTTGTTTTAGCCCTCCTTGGTCTGACATAATAGCATTCACAGGATAAACACATCACGCCCTAGGAGCATAAGAGTGCCAAGAATTACTTGAAATTTATGATCATATAAAACATTACTTCTTAAAGAAATTTAATTTTTGTAATCTGTTATAGCAAAATATTTTTAAAGCCTGGGTGTTCCAGAACCTGTTTAACCTGTTATCTCTTAAGTTACACCAAGACTGACTGCATACCTGAAAGAGAAATTCACTGATGGAAGAGACAGGTGCCAGAACTATTGAGAATAAGTCCTTGTTTGTGTAACCTTTTGGTTTGTTGAGTCTTTCCTTTTTGGAGTACAGGAAATTAAAAGCTATGGAAAAATTTGCCATTCCCAGCTTGTCACATGATAACTGTGCTATAGAATCAATCTTTTTTCCTTCATTCCTCCCCTCCCTTCCTTCTTTCTTCCCCTCCTCTCCCCTCTCTCTCTTCCTCTCCTCTTCTCTCCCCTTCCCTTCTCTTCCCTCCCCTCTGCTCCCCTCCCTTCCTAGATTTATTTATTTGTTTTTTGAGAGAGAGAGAGAAAGAGATGTGTGTGTGAGGGGCAGAGAGAAGGGGAGGCAGAGAATCTCAAGCTGACTCCTTGCTGAGCACGGAACCCATGTGGGGCTCGATCTCAGGATGCTGAGACCATAACCTGAGCCAAAACCAAGAGTTGGATGCTTAATTGACTGAGCTATTGAGGTGCCCTGCTATAGAATTTCTTAATGCTACATTTATTTTATAGATCCAGCATGATTTTTCTCTTTAGTAATTGACTAAACATAGATTTAAGTTTAACAAAGAAAATAATTAAAACTGTTCTTTATGTACAAATGTATAAATTCTGAATTTTCTTCAGCTGTAAGGCCTACTACCTATTTTGTTCCCTTTCACTAACCTCTGTTAGTGGATACATGTAGGAATTTTTTTTTCTTTTGTTTTCCCGGTACTTACCTACTTTTCCAATTCCTCAAGTTTAAGTGCTACCAGTCGAGGGTGGTTTTATTGAGTGGTTCTTTTTGCTATTGTTGTTGTTAAAGTATAGTTGACTTACAATGTTATATTAGTTTAAGGAGTATGACATAGTGATTCGATCATTCTATGCATTATACAGCATTCACCATGATGAATGTAGTTACTACACCAAACATAGTTATTATAGTATTAATGACTCGTTTTTTCCTATGCTGTACTTTTTATCCCTGTGACTTACTTATTTTATAACTGGAGGTTTGCACCTCTTAATCCCTTTTAAGAGAGTTGTCTTAGAATGTATCTAAAAACACCTCTAGGTAGCTAAATTAACTAAACTGATTTAAATAAAATAAGTTCAGTTCCTCAGTTGCACTAGCCTTATTTCAAGTGTTGGGTGGCCTCATGTAGGATAGCACAGATAGAGAACATGTGTTGAGTCTATGAAATGCAGCTAATCCCATTGTGACCTGAGGAAAGTACCCAGTGTGGTTTTTATTGTGTTGGTTATGTCATTAAACTTACAATTTTTAAAAATGATTTATTTATTTATTTTAGAAAGCACACGCACACATGAGAACATTAGTGGAGGGAGGGACGGAAGGGAGAATCTTCAAGCAGATTCCCCACTGAGCCTGATGCAGGGCTCCATCTTTCAACCCACAAGATAGTGACCTGAGCCGAAACCAAGAGTCAAACACTTAACCGACTGAGCCACCCAGGCACCCCAGTTGTCGTTTAATAATGTAATCATTGGTCTAAATTTCTAGCAGAGGTTGTTTAGAAAAGTGAAGTCTTTCATTTTTCTCAGTCTTTTCTTACCAGTCTACTTTTTTTTTTTTTTTAAGTTTTTTTTATTTATTAGAGAGAGAGAGAGAAGGAACACAGGAAGGGACAGAGGGAGAGGGAGAAGCAAGACTCCCCAGTGAGCAGGGATCCCAATGCAGGACTGGATCCCAGAACTCCAGAATCATGACCTGGGCAAGGTAGACGCCTGCCCAACTGAGCCATCCAGGTGCCCCACCAATCTACATTTTGAGGGAACTTTTTTTGCTGTATTTTCAGAGGTCATTATACAGGGTTGTTTAGTTAACAGATAATAGGATTTGCTCCTTGTTTAAATGGCTTGCCAGAAAATGTTATGGATATCTTTGTAGATGTTTATTATCTTCCTGATTATAGGAGTAATATATGGTTATTATAGAAAATTGGAAAATGTAAAGAGTAAAAAGTAAAAACTTACAGCCACCCAAAGATAATTACTCCTGTTTTTTTTTGCTATTTTTGTAATTTTGCTAATTTAATTTTAATTTTTCAAATCATTGGTAAAGTACCTCCTATTCAACTTTGTCTCTAACATGTTAAAGACAGAAAATTTTCTTATGATATTGTTAACTTTTTCCTTAAACTTTTAAACAAATGTACCACAATATTGAATGAAATGGTTTCCATTGTAATTTGCTTAACCATGCCCCTATTGAATGTTGTGTTCTGTGTAATGGTGTTCTGTGTTTTGTAGCACTGATTAAAGGGTATATTCTGTAACTTCTATAACTTGAATATAATTCTTAATTTTTTTTTTTACCCTTTATAGTACATATTTTTAAGCTTATGTCCTCTACTAGAGTATAAGCCACTTGAGTTTAAGGAACATGCCTTGATTATCTTAGGTATTTTTTATAATAAGACAGGATATAAAGTTATTTGAGTTATATTCATATTTCCAATTTATAGACTGTTTGGCATATATTTTTTCATTTATGTTTAACAAATTGCATTTATTACTATTTTCAAAAATATTTATTTAAGTCATCTCTACACCCAGTGTGGGGCTCAAACTCCTGACCCTGAAATGAAGAGTCACATGGTCTTCTGACTGAGCCAGCCAGGTCCCCCTGACAAACTGAATTTCGGATACGTGGCTTGTTCCTTTTCATAAATTGTGCCTGTAGATGAGAATGTACATGATAATTTAATAAAAGAGTAATTCACTTTCTTGTACACATTCCTTATTTTAGGGATAATAGTCACATTTGTAATTACATTTTCCCCCCTTTTTCTGCAGCTCTTTTCTTGGAAGAAAGTTTTTGGCTCTGCCATTTAAGGAGATGAATAATTTTTGAAGGAATTCATATTTAAGCATATTTGCCTGGCTTTATCACATGCCAGAATATGTGGTTTAGCTATTTGAAGAACATCTTTAGTGGCAAACACAAAACAGTGAATCATGGATGCTGGGATACTGGCCAAATTTAATTATGACATAGCTTCCTAACTTTTATAAGTTGATTTCAACAATGTTGTAATAAAAGGAACCATGAAAAGCAAAACTAATGATATGTAGAGTTAATGTTTTGTTATCTAAACTTACTGGATTTGATGACATAAAATGTTGAGGATATGAGACCTATTTTATGCGTGAAAGATAGCAAGCTTTATGTTGAACATTATTTTGATGCCAGCAAATGTAGTCCTTAGCCATTCATATGATATTTTAAATATGCTTAACACTGCTGTGTTTCGGTGAATAATAGTAACTAAAAAGCCAGTATATGTAAAGTATGAATCAATTCCTTTATAGAATGTGTAGCCAAAACACATAGTCAAAATTGATATAAAGGGAGCAGCAGATTCAAAGGCATTTGCGTTAATATTTTTAATTGCTACACTGGACTATGAGGAGAGTGTCATTTTTATTCTGAAGTGCAAATTGTTGACTGAATTGTCTTTCCAGTCCATTTTTAATGTCGTAAGTTGTTTTAGTCTTTCAACAGCATACCCATTTCATATTTCTATTTTAATACATTCTACTTCATTCTTAATAGCTCTGCAGTGTTCTATTGGATGTATTTTAGGTTATCCAGTAACTGTAATTAAGGACTTTTGAGTCATTTTAATTATTTACATTTAGGTATCAAAGGATATTCATACAAATACATATTTATTTGTGCAGATAGTAGGAAAAAGTGAGAATTTATTTTTGTTATTGCCTCCATTTCAATTAGCATTACCTATATTTACAATAAGAACAAAATACAACTTTATGATTATATGAAAAACTTCCTTTAAAAAGTTGGTTAAGTACTTAAGGGAAAAAATGAGGTTATTTTCTCATGCACTAGAATAAACTTCAACTAGTCAAAGATGACAAAGGCGAAATGAAAAACTGTAAACAATGGGGCGCTTGGCTTGTTCAGTCAGTAGAATATGCAGTTCCTCATCCCAGGGTCATTCATACCCCAGGTTGGGTGTAAAGCTCACTTTACACATAAAAAATAAAAATAAATAAGAAGAGTTGTTACCTTAAAAAAGAAACCAATGATAAACAAAATGAAGCTGTTGGTAAAAGATAGAAGGTAGAAGATGCACTAATATTCTTAAAGAACTTACCTTAAATATCAATAGAAAAATGTTTTAAAGGATTTAGTTTACTAAAGGGCATAGTTGTATCTAATCTGTCTATTGAATTTTTTTTACAGTTGTTGCTGACATGCAGTGCTATATTAGTTTCAGGTGTACAGCATAGTGATTTGACAACTTTACACGGTATACTATGCTAACCATAAGTGTAGCTACCATCTGTGATATTCAAGGCTTTTACAGTAACATTAGCCATGCTGTACTTTAAGTCTTAGAATTTTGATTTGATTATTTGCTAAAATTTCAGGTTCTCTGCTGAAATGCTCCCATCTTACCTTGAACATATTAATAGCAATGATTTTGAAGTTTGTGTTAAATTTCTGGATTTCCTGTGGGTCTGATTTTTAATAAAATTTCTTCTGGTGCGGCGACTGGGTGGTTTAGTGGGTTGAGCTTCTGACTTTTGATTTCAGCTCAGGTCATGATCTCAGGGTGGTGGGATTGAGTCCTGAGAAGGGCTTCATGTTCAGCAGAGTCTGCTTGTCCCTTTCCCTCTGCTCCTCCCCCCATTCACACTCTGTCTCTCAAATAAATAAAATCTTAAAAAAAAAAAAGTTCTCTTGGTATTGTGTTATTTTAGTTTTATCTTATATGACTGCTAATGTTTGACTGCTGGACATTGTGTATGAAAAAAATGCTTAATTAGGTAATGTTATCTTCAGAGAGGATTTATATTTTCTGTTATTTACACCTGAGGCAGTTCACCTTAATCTATTTAATGATTGAAGAGATTTGAGGCAGATTTTCAGTCTTTTGAGGGTTGGTCTGTTTCTTTGTTTGTTTGTTTGTTTTTAATTCCTGGGATGGAGCACTTTAGTGCACTTAGTTAAAAGCCTGCACTCTAATTTCTGTCTTCCCACTCTCATGAGATTTCTGGAAGCTTTCTTCAGTTTCTCATCTTCTGAGCTGCAACATTGTAGTCAACTTTAGGCTCACTTCCTTGACCCCGCTCCACATCCCTTTTTGGTCTCAGCGGTAGGATTGGCTTACAACAAATTAGTCTATCATTGGTGGAGGTAGAAATCTCCCTGTTACACTGTCCACACATTACTTGTTTCTTTTTAAAAAGTGTTTTAGGGGTCTGGTATATAACAGTTATTCTCATTCTGAATTCAGAGCCAGTTGATAATTGGAGGAATATATTAGATAGAGATCTGAATGTCTTGGAGGAATATGTTAGATAGAGATCTGAGTGTCTTATATATTATTATTTTTATTTTTATTTTTAGAAATTTCTTTTTTTTTTTTTAAAGATTTTATTTATTCGACAGAGAGAAACACAGCCAGAGAGGGAACACAAGCAGTGGGAGTGAGAGAGGGAGAAGCAGGCTTCCCACCGAGCAGGGAGCCCGATGTGGGACTCGATCCCGGGATCATGACCTGAGATGAAGGCAGTCGCTTAACCAACTGAGCCACCCCATGTCTTATATATTATTGATAAAATCTAGGATACAGGCTAAGGTATGGGACAGAATGGGCTCATTGTTCTGAATAGATTTGGATTCTTCCAACAGATAGGTCTCTCTCACAGAGGTGGAGTCTTCTTGCTGTGTTTATCAAAAGAATGAGAATAGATGAGAATTAGTGTGTATAGTTTGTAGGGATCAAGATTCTAGAAAATTATTTAGTGTAACTTAAAATAATTGTAAGTAGGAGTTGTGATCACTGAGTTGAGATATATGATCTCTATGATTCTTCCTTCAACAGATCTTATATTTTTATAAATGATGGCCATAGAGCATGGATTTATAGTTAAGTCGTAATGTTGTATATGCCAGGATAGAAAATATTGCTTTGTAGTCTCAAGAATAATTACAAAATGGAATATTTTGTGGTGATCATATTTTCAATATGATGGATGATCTTTATACGATCTGGTTATTTGTCTTTTAAATTTGCCCTCAGAATTCTCTTAGTATTGCATATACCACAGTGATGTTGGCAGTATCTTTTATGAAGTCTGAACCATATGACTAAGATACAGTAAGTACAGGAATCTGTCACAACTTCTTGACTTTTAATCCCCAACTCCCACTTTTAACCTTTTTGAAAAAATTGTAAGTTAAAACTTTATAGTAACAGCTAAACTCGTATTTACGATTTCCTGAGGGTTGCAGTTAACACCACTAACACTAATAACACAAATATAGTCAAGCTACTTCCCTTAAAAAAAACAAATTCACAAAATTTTGGTATCGGATTACTGTAACATGGACTAAGTGAGAAGGAGAAATAAAAGGTACCAGTACTTGTTACAGGGAGATTTTCTAGGAAAAGAAAGTATCTGTAGGTCATCTTATTCTGACTTAGTTTGCTTTAGTTCAGCCCATTCATAAAATACTCAAAAAGTTTTCACATAGCTTTTCTATTAAATGATTGGTTTTATATTTAAGAATGTTAAACCAAATTTTTGTGTTTTATATTATTTTATTTTTGTGATTTTACTTTTTGGTGGTTTGAGGGGCAGATAACTGAAATAGGTCTCCAGGTTGTAATACTATTTTTGTTGGAAATTAGGATTTGTCTTATAAATTTGGATTTCATCGACCGACTTCAGTTTGGTCACAAGATAGATGGGGGTCGTGTGTGTAACTCAGTGACTATCAAACTATACCTGTTAACACATATATATGTGCATATACACATATGTACATACATAGGTTTTTTTGTGTTTCATTTTTCAGAGTATTGGGTTGAATGTTTGTTATTTAGGAATTTCTTTAAGATAAGATCTGTCTTTGGTGATTGGTATGCAATAAAGGAAGGTTAGCTGTATTACTTGGTGGCATAAGAGAAAAACATTTATAAAATGAGAGGTTAGTGATTTGACGACTTCTGTGTAGAAACCTTAAGATCACTTTGCACAAATATATATATATTTCTAAATACAAACCATTTGGTATATTTCATAATACTGTAAATTAATTGAGATCATTGTGGTCAGTGTAATTATAGTCTTGGTAGTTTTTCAAGGAAATGTAATAAAATCAGAGACCTCAGTTATATTATGTCCCTTGGTTTGCACCACTGATTTTATTTGAATATGAGTTTACTTTTTTCTCCCCCCAGAGGAAACTTGCTTTCTCTGTGTTTTTATCTATAGTTTCAGTAAAGTTTGATTCAGTTCATTCTTGTCTGTCAGCATTTTGAGTTTATACTGTATTTTCCACACGCTGTTTGTAAATACTGTTGTCTTAGCTGGCTGCAGTAGTATAGGTTTGCTTTTTGATGGAAATAGGTTTGTTCACTGAACTCTTTAGAGCAGGAACATTAGCCCATTCATTTATGCTGCAGAGGTATTTGTTGAAATATTTGTTGAGCACCCCGGAGCTATCAAATTAATACAGGGTTTTTTTTTTTTTTTTTACCTGTTTCAGTGTTCCCTTGCTGTAATTGAGAAAGTGAATTTATTTTGTAATTGTGTCTTAAATTCTTTGTGTTCCAAGGACTTTGTGTAGGTTCAGTATAATAAATATGTGTTTAAGAACTACCACTTGCCGGGTCCTGAATTAGGCCCTGGTAATGTTGCAGTGAACAAAACAAAAATTCTCTACATTTTAATGTGGAGCCAGATAATAATAAATAAATAATTGTATTAAGATAGTGATTTATGGCAAGGAGAAATAAATTAAAACAAGGAGGAAGGTACGAATATATAGGGTGTTGACAGTTTAGATACTAAGGTTTCTCTGAAAATTTAAGACCTGGTGGAAGCAGGGAGTTAGCCATGCACAATGAATGTGATCATTTTAGATGGAAATAGCAAATCCAAGGGGTCAGGAACATGGGTTGGTGTGACTTAAAAAAACAACAACAACTCATTATTAAGTTGGAAGCAATTTCCAACTTAAGAAAATGTTCTTAAAACTTCTGTATATATTTTGCTGTATATATATTTTCAAGTTTTGTTAATTGCCCAAATAATGTTCTTTAGACCAGGGTCTAATCCAGGATTATGCGTTGCATCCAGCTCTCATGTCTCTTTAATCTTCAGTTTGGAACAGTTTCTTAGTCTTTCTTGGTTTTCATGCTGTTTACAGTTTTGAAGGTTATAAGCCATTCATTTTGTAGCATATCCTTCAATTAGGGTGTGTCTAAATGTTTTCTGATGATTAGACCCAAGGTATGTATTTTTGGCTGCAATTTCACAGAAGTGATGTTGTGTTCATAATGAATCCTGTTTTGTGGCATACAGTTTATCCTGTTAGGTAGTGTTAACTTAGTTTACTTGATTAAAGGTAGTGTCTACCAAGTTTCTGGTTACTTCCTCCTCCCTTTGTAATTAATAAGTATTTCATAAGTAATTAATAAGTATAATCATATTTCTGTTCCTGCTTTCACCCATTAGTTTTAGTATCCATTGATGTTTTTAACTGAAATTAGTTTTTACTAATTTACTAATTTACTGTGAAGATTGTCAAATAGTAATACTCTGATTTAACATTTCTTCTAAATTTTTTAGTTGGCATTTTAATAGAAGAAAGTTACTTCATATATATTTATTTATATCAGGAATTCTTTTATTATTCAGTGGGTTATACTCCATTGCTATCGTTATTTATTTTAATATTCAGATTGTCCCACATTTGCTTCTGGGAGCCCTTTCAGGCTGGCTCGTTATGTCCTTTTGATGTGTTCGCATCAGTCTTTTTTACTTTTTTAAACTTTTATCTTGAAGTAATTTATAAATTCATAGGAGGTTACAAAAATAACACAGAATAATCCTTTGTACCCTTTACCCAATTCCCCCAATGTTGATATCTTACATAACTGTAGCACATTATCAAAAGTAGGTTATTGGCATTGATATGATGCGTATGTATGATTTTATGTCATTTTATCACCTGTCATCCCTACTTTTGCCACAAGATGCTTCAGGCTCATTTTATAATTTGTCTTGGAATCAGCAATTTCTCTAAGGAGCCTGAATGCCTTTTAGAGGAGAGTAGTATTTCACAACCATATTCTCATTGCTGTTGGAGTATCTGTGTACTCAGACTCTTTCAGTGGACAGATGAAGGAAGCATAGGTAAGCCTGTGTGCACATATAACGACATTTGTATTTCTTTATTAAGCTTTATTGAAAACTATGTATTTACCTTGATAGCCTCAATTCCATCCCAACATCATTCTGTTCATTCGAGCCTTCTCTTTTTCTCATATTTGTACCTCTTCTCCCAGTAGTAAACACTGATTTCTTTCGTCATATAGTTCATAATTTGCTCAGTTCCTCCATATGTTGCCAGGTACCCATTTCAGAAGACTTTGCTACTGCTCAGACATTCCTTCTTGTGAAGGACCTGGTTGCTCCAGAGCTACCTTCCTATCCCATTCCCACTTCTTGTATAGGGTCTCTGTTGTGATTTTAAAAAATTTAAGAAGAGCAATGTGGCTAGAACAGTTAATGAGGGAATTAGACGTACAGATTTAAATTACAAGAAGGTTGACCACTCAGGAAAAGAATGGAGATGGGCTAGAGTAGAGGGTGATTAAAGTCAGGGAGCTAGTTAGTAGGTAAGAAATGAGAATCTGAACAAACATAAGGAAGGGAGTGGAGAAGGGAACAACTGTGAGACAAGAATAGTTGCAGTACACGAGTGACATTGTATAAGGTACAAAGGAAAGGATTTCTGAAGTTGACTTTTCTAGGATGGCACTGCTTACTGGATACAGAGTAGGTAAGGTATGAATGAGAAAATGACTGATTAAGTTTTGGACATGTTGATACCAAGACACTAGCTAAATATTTATTTACACAACAGCTTTGGGGAATATATTATGTGCTTGGGATGTAAAAAACAAAAATTTTTACCCTTAAGGAAGGTAATAAAAAAATTCTTACATTTAAGGAGTTTATGATCTCCAAACTTTTAATTTTGTATCCCATCAGTAAAAGATATATTCTCAAATAGATGTGTCTTTATAATTTGTATATGTGTACCTTTATATTAAAATACTATATACATTATAAAATACACATAAAAGTCTAAAAATAATAAGGGCACCTGGGTGGCTCAGTTGGTTAAGCTACTACCTTCGGCTCAGGTTACGATCCTGGAATCCTGGGATGGAGCCCCACATGGGCTCCCTGCTCAGTGGGAAGCCTGCTTCTCCCTCTCTCACTCCCCCTGCTTGTGTTCCCTCTCTGGCTGTGTTTCTCTCTGTCAAATAAATTTATTTGATATAGAGAGAGATCGCAAGTAGGCAGAGAAGCAGGCAGAGAGAGAGGAGGAAGCAGGCTCCCTGCTGAGCAGAGAGCCCGACGCGGGCCTCGATCCCAGAACCCAGAGATCATGACCGGAGCCGAAGGCAGAGGCTTTAACCCACTGAGCCACCCAGGCGCCCAAATAAATAAAATCTTAAAAAAAAATAAAAAAGTCTACAAATAATATTTTTGAGGTATTCATTTTATAATGGTATAAAAACTTTTCTTACACAAAAATGCTTAAATGCTTTTTAAAGTTTTGGCTTCACATTGTGTTACAGTGATTTAAAGATCAGATTGGAAGTTCAGTTTATTTTGCTACTGGGTTTTAAGGACTATCATAATTTTGGGTTTTGGTTTTTTTAAATTTCACAAAGATGTATAGATACATTTGGACAAATCAATGACTGTAGTTACTAAACCATAATACTCATTTTCCAATTCTGCCTACCAGTCATATAGCTTTTTTATATAGTTGTTGGAGTTAAGTTAGAAAATTTCTGTTTTCCCTGGTGAAACCAGTACTTGAAAATATAACAAATATGATTAAAACCTGCTGAAAAATCTTTATTTTTATGTTTACAATTAAATATAATTATGTTTGCAAGTTTTTAAACACGATGTGAAAGTTAAACAGTTGTAATAGGCAAAGCATGTTATGTGTAAAATTCACATATGGATGAAAACACTTCTGCACACCTTCTGAGTCAAAATACTTTCTCCATGGGAAAAGTACCTTCCAAAAAGAAAATTTTTCTCTTATTGTTAAACTATCACCTTTACTTAGACAAAATCTTAAATTTTTTTTCCAGATATATCTGCTGGCATACTGTTAATAAGTACTTGTTATCACAGGCAGGACCGTGTATTTGGAGAAGTTGTTTTTTTTGTAAATGAAAAACAGTAATTCATCTTCAAGTTCAAATAACTTTTAAAGTTCATTGTGACAGGATAGCCAGAAAACTTTTGAGACTTTTAATGAAATTTTGTATGGTCATTCTTCATCTCACTGCAAAAAATTGAAAAAATTCTATTATACCTTAACAATCTGACTTTTATAAACTTTACAGTGTTGATGACATGTGCTACTTTGCCCTCCTAAGGATTTAATTTCTTAGTTGTAAAAACTTGTTCTGTGAATGATGCAGTGAATGAGTTTCATTTGTAGTATGACATGTGTAGCTCCAGAAGCAGTTTTATATTTCAGTTAAAGTACTTTTACAGTTACTTTTACAGAGTTTTTTAAAAAAAATAATTGTTTTCATTAAAGAAGTAATTTACTATTGAGAATATATTTTATTTTCTTCAGTTATTTCGTCATTGTAGCAGTATCCAACAATTTTTAAACTCATCAGGTTAGAAAAACTATATGTTTTCTTCCAACTGTGTATTAAACCTCTCTTATTATATAATTTGTTATTCATTTCTTGAGCTTTTCAGTTATTTTTTATGCTGCCTTCTGAAGGTACTGGTCATGAAGACACTTCAGTTTTTTTGTCATATTTTTCATATAGTTTAGCCATTTGAAAAACCTTAAGAAGAACCAGTGTTTCCAATGCCTTCTGAATGTTTAAAAAATGTCTTTTTTATATTAAAGAAACTAACAAAACAAAAAAACTGAAACACAAAGGAGGCTTCCAAATGTTAATCTTTAATGAAAATTGGTTAAGTGCTGGATAGAACTCAGGCATGAAACATTATGTAAAGAATTATAGAGATTTGTTTTCATATTCCTGTTGTTTATGTTTTAAATTTTTTTCTAATTATGGTGGCTTTGGCTTTGTTCAATCACCGACATGAAATACGAATTCCTGGAAAGCTTTGTATTCTGGAAAAAATCATGTACCATAACTAACAAGGTTTAGGAGAAAAAATATCGGATCAGACTGTGCAGAACCTATATAGCTTGCAACCTAAACACTAACAAAGATAGGAATAGCCCAAATAAAAATATCAACGCTGGTAAATCTTAGCATTTGTACTCAGCATCACAGACATTTGAATTTCTGCAGCTTTAAGGCTTGTGCTGTTTTCTTTGAGATTTAGGCCCATGAAGGCCTTTGCTTCCACAGCCTTCTTTATCAGTTTTTTTATTTTTTTATTTTTTAAACAAAGGACAAATGTCCTCAGCTTTTTTGTCTGCCCTTGTAACCTCCCTAGATAGCTTAATGTCACAAACACTGTATGAATCTTTGAAGCTACGATTTATATTGTAGAACACATTTTGGCATGATTTTTGGCTTTTTTCCTTAATGTTTTCTTATATTTCAAAGTCTTTTAATTTGAGAAAGCTTGCCCATCATTTAAAAATTTTAACAAATGGGACACCTGGGTGGCTCAGTGGGTTAAGCAGCCTGCTCTTGATTTTGGCTCAGATTATGATCTCAGGGTCCTGCAGTCCAGCCCTGGGTCAGGTTCCACACTCAGGAGTCTGGTTCACGATTCTCTCCCTCCCATTGCTGGTTCCCCCCCATTCCCTTGTGCTCTCTATAACTCTCTGAAAAATAAATCTTTTTTTTTTAATATTTTATTTATTTATTTGACAGAGGGAAACACAGCCAGAGAGGGAACACAAGCAGGGGGACTGAGAGAGGGAGAAGCAGGCTTCCCGCCAAGCAGGAAGCCCGATGTGGGGCTCGATCCCAGGTCTCCAGGATCATGACCTGAGCCAAAAGCAGTCGCTTAACCAACTGAACCACCCAGCGCCCCTCTGAAAAATAAATCTTGAAAAATAATAAGCTGGAAAAAATAATGTATTTTAATTAATATTCTAATCATTCTCTTCTGTCCCAGTTGCACATGAGATAATTATTATAGAAATTAAGATTATAGAACTATTATTAATGATTGTGAATGAAATGAATGATTATGAATGAATGAAATTCATACTAGGCTTCACATAATTTTTAATCTTAGAGGGGGTGATATGAGTAGCTTGCCATTGGTTTTAGCCTTTAATAATTTGGGTCATAAGGCACCTGGGTGGCTTGTGCTGCATTTAACAGTTGAAATTTCTAGAGTAATGTCTCCATCATTTTTCTTATCACTTCAGACATTCCAGGTTGGTGAGGTCTTTCCAAACTTTCCTTTTTTGGGAGGTGGAAGAGAGGAATGCATTTTATTTGGATATTTTAAAAACAGATACTTAGAAGCAATTTTATAGTGAAAGTAAAAATAAGTTTGGTACTTCAGTCCTTCTTGACAATTAAAATTTAAAAGGCTCTTCATTCAGGAAAAGTTAGGAAAATAGGAAATTACATATGTATTTTCCACCATGAGAATTAAAATGGGAGAGGTTGGATGTTGGCTTGTACCTGTTTACCTTGAAGACAGTACTATAATGCACTGTTTGCCTTCCTCTGATGCTGACTTTTCACATAGAGACAACTACCGTCCAGTATTGGACCTGATTCACATTTCTCAGCCAGTAATATTAGAGATGTGGCTGATTAAGTAACTGGGCTAGCTCTGGAAGCTTAGCTTGAAGCCTTGATTGAAAGCTGGATCTGACCTACCTAGTTAGGCAATTTTGTGTAAAAATTGGGCAGTAAGACTTTTTTCAGTGTCTCTTTTAGGGGCTGGGATTTTTATTCCAGCTTGTGTTTTCCCAGTGATCAGTCTGGTTTTGGCCCTTTACCTAGGCCCTCTTAATTCTCAGTCATTGGTTTTACTGTTCCCTGCCCTGAAATCTTCTAGATCTTTGTGCCCTTGGCTCCTATTCATTATTTGTCATTTTTCTCTCTGGTCCTTGCATATTTTGTGGTGGTCGTGTTTTGTTTTGTATTAGCACTTTAAAATGTTCTCTTTAAAAACTTTTAGGGGCACCTGGGTGGCTCAGTTGGTTAAGTGTCTGACTCTTTTTTTTTTTTTTTTTTTTAGATTTTATTTATTTATTTGGCAGAGAGACAGTGAGAGCAGGAACACGAACAGGGGGAGCAGGAGAGGGAGAAGCAGGCTCCCCGCTGAGCAGGGAGCCTGATGCGGGGTAAGCATCTGATTCTTGATTTCAGCTCCGGTCATGATCTCAGGGTCATGAGATCCGAGCCCTGTGTTGGGCTCTATCCTGGGCATGGAGCCTGCTTAGGATTCTCTCTCCTTCTCCCTCTGTCCCTCTGCCAGCTCGTGCCTCCCCGCCTCCAAAACCAAACCAAAGCAAAATTTTTAAATGTTATCCTATTATTTCTATGCATTTGGAAGTGATGAAAGGGACAAATAGTGGTAATTTTCTTCATTGCTTTGAAGTTTTGGTAGTTTGGAGTTCTTTTTAAAATTTTTTTATCTCAGCTTAGTATCACTTTTTAATAAAAGAATCAGTTAAAATCACAGGTGCTGAAAAAAGAAATCTTACTGCCTAAGGTTTATTAAAACTGCATAACAAAGGAAGGTCATAATAGATAGGCTTTCAATTATGCCCTGAGCTAACCCAGCCTCTGGATCTCAGTATTAATTTAATGTACTGAAAAAACTGGTTTTGTAAACAAATTCATAATTTGTTTCTTAATAAATGATACTAAGGATACATTTATATAATATAAAACTTCACGTATAAATGTAAGTTTATAAGTATATATTACCCCTATATTTTTTTCAAATATAAATTTTTAGCTGACTAAAGTGTAGTATCATTCAGAAATATAGTAAAATAAAACTAAATGTACAAATGTGGTAGTATTTGATCTTTAAAAAATGGCTTAAGAAAACCAAAATGGAATTATTGATGAGTTGAATACTTGCTCTAATGTTGGAACTGCTGCAAAAGCTCTTTGACTCTACAGTGTCTATATTTATATAATTATTATATATAATAATTATATAAATTATATAGATTATATAAATATTTACATTTATATTTCCTAAGTATAGGAAAAATTTATATAAACTACTTCAAGATTTTCTTCTTGACTATTTAATCTTCACATAATCCCATCTTTTTGTGATGACTTGTGGGGAGGATGTGGGGTGAGGATTTAATCATTTTACTAATGTGAAGCTATAATTCTTTTTTTCCAGAGGATTTTTTTCTTCATAATGTAGATGGAGATTTTAATGTAGTTACTTTTAACATATCTGTATGAAGTGTTCATAATCCATTTGTTTGAAAAGTCTCTGAACCTAGAGGAAGATATTCTTTAATAGAAGCTTTTGCCTTGTCAATTAAATTTTTTTCTTCTTGTGGAGGTTAATAGGGATACAGAAGGCTTTCCAAATAAATGTACCTTTCTTTGATTTAAAGTCATTAATTATAGATATAATCTAAAAATGTAAGTGATTCGGATTTTACATTTTAAACTTAACTAAAATAGCAATTTATACCAAAAAGATATAGCAATAATTTGGTACTGAATAGCCTACTATCCTTAAAAAGCAGTTCGACTGTCCTAGAAGGGGAATTTGGGGCATGTGTGGGATCTCAGAGTGTGAATTTAACGATCTTAACTTCACTGGAAGTTGGATATTTATTTTTTTTTAGTGTTGCTGTTTTTTTTTCTTTCAGTTTGAGAGAATCAAGATTGTCTTTCTGATTTTCCCCCTACTCACATCCCTAAAAGGCATCTTTATTGCTGTTTTATTTTTTGTAATCCTTCAGTTTTTTAAGCTCTGTATTCACTCTTCTAGGCTCTGGTCAGTGTTTGTCTGGTTGTTGAGACTAGTAGGATGAGTTAGGTATATTGGGCCTTTAAGTTCTGGGTAGTATTTGCTATGTCATTTCCTAGTAGCATGAGCTTGGACAAGTCAAAGTCACTTAATCCCCGTAATCCTTAGCTTGTTTTTAAAATGAAGAATGTTTCTTCATGCCCTCTTCAGTGTTACTTGGAGATGAAACAGTGTATGCAATAATGTTTTAGAAATACTGTTACCTTCACAAGCATATCCATTGAATAAAGACTTCCTTTCTTACTATTTTTTTCACCCCCAACAAATTATGTAGGTACTTTTTTTGATTTTGATTATAAATTTAATGTGTGGGCGCCTGGGTGGCTCAGTGGGTTAAAGCCTCTGCTTTCAGCTCAGGTCATGATCTCAGGGTCCTGGGATCAAGGCCCACATTGGGCTTTCTGCTTGGCAGGGAGCCTGCTTCCTCCTCTCTCTCTGTCTGCCTCTCTGCCTACTTGTGATCTCTCTCTCTGTCAAATAAACAAATAAAGTCTTTTAAAAAAATTTAATGTGTGCTTATTGTAGAAAGTATTAAAAATATAGAAAACTTAAAAAAATAGAAATCTGAATAATGCATCATCCTATTTTTATGTTTTTAGGGGCAATTTAGTTTTGAGGCTGAGTTCCCTGAGGGGAAGGATACTTAGTGTAATATCTATTTTGGATTTTTCTGTTCTTTGTATGCATTAAGGAAAAAAAATTATGCTTGTTGAGTGAGTGAATGGGACTTTTCTTAGTGTGGGTGTATGTCTTTTTTTTTATGATGTAAATTTTAGATGTACAGCTTTACAGTTTGACATCTGTATACACTCCAAAGTGATTACCACCACAAGTCTACTTACCATTCATCACCATAGTGTTGACCAATTTTGCTCACCCTCCCAAACCCTTTCCCTTCTGGTAACCACTAGTCTACTCTCTGTATTTGTGAGTTTGTTTTTGTTGTTTTGTTCATTTGATTCTTTTTTTTTTTTTTTTTTTTAAGATTCCATATATAAGTGGAATCAGAGGGTATTTGTCTTTCTCCATCTGACTTACTTCACTTAGCATATATTTGTCTTTCTCTGTCTGACTTACTTCATTTAGCATAATATCCTCAGAGTCCATCTGTGTCATTGCAAATGGCAAGATTTCATTCATTTTTATGGCTGACTTGTATTTCAGTGTACATATACTATCTTCTTTATCCATGCCCTTGTTGATGGACACTTAGGTTGTTTCCATATCTTGGCTATTGCAGATAATGGTGTAGTTAGCTTTGGGGTACATATATCTTAAAAGCAAATAGGTGCTTTCATATTCTTCAGATCAATACCCAGAAGTGGAATATCTGTCTCACATTGTATATCTATTCTTAGTTTTTTGGGGAATCTCCATACTGTTTTTCACTGTGGCTCTATCAATTTACAATCTCATCAACAGTGTGACAGGGTTCCTTTTTTTGCCATATCCTTTCCGACATGTTATTTCTTGTCTTTGATAATAGCTATTCTAATAGGTATTATGTGATGTCTCATTATTGTTTTGATTTGCCTTTCCCTAATTATTAGTGATATTCAGCATCTTCTCATGTACCTGTTGGCCATTTGTATGTCTACTTCTTTGGAAAAATGTTTCTTCAGATCCTCTGCCCATTTTTTAAATAAAATTTTTGGGTGTTTTGTTGTTGAGTTGTATGATTTCTTTATATATTTTGGATAATAACCCCTTATTAGATGTGTGGTTGGCTGATCTTCTCCCATTCATTATGTTTTCTTTGCAGTGTAGAAGGTTTTTTTTTTCTTCTCCCCGAAGATTTTTTATTTATTTGATAGAGAAAGACAGAGAGGGAGAGAGGGAACACCAGTGGGGGGAGTGAGAGAGAGAGAGCAGGCTTCCCACTGAGCAGGCAGCCTGATGCAGGGCTCAATCCCAGGACCCTGGGATCATGACGCTTAACAACTGAGCCATCCAGGGGCCCCTGTAGAAGCTTTTTGGTTTGATGTAGTCCCATTTGTTTATTTTTGTTTTTCATTCCTTGCCTATGGAGTTAGATACACAAAGATGTTACTATTTAAGACCTATGTTAAGCTTACCACCTGTGTTTTCTTCTAGGAATTTTATGGTTTCAGGTCTTTTATTCAAGTCTTTAATCCATTTTGAGGTAATTTGTGTGTATCCTGTAAGATAGTGGTCTAGTTTCATTACTTTGCATGTAGCTACCCAGTTTACCCAACACCGCTTATTGAAGAGACTATCCTTTCTCCATTATATGTTCTTCCTCCTTTATCAGAGATTAATTGTTCGTATATGTGTTGGTTTATTTTTGGGCTTTTAGTCTCTTCTGTTCCTCTTTGTATCTGTATTTGTACCAATACCGTATGTTTTGTAGTATAGTTTGAATCTGGGTGCATCATGTCTCCAGCTTTGTTCTTCTTTCTCAAGATTGCTTCGGCTATTTGGTACCTTTTATGGTTCCATACAAATTTTACAATTATTTGTTACAGTTCTCTGAAACATGCCATTGGAATTTTGGCTTTGAATCTGCAGATTGCTTGGATAGTATGGATATTTTAATAATATTAATTCTTCTAATCCATAAGTATGGGATATCTTTCCGTTTATTTGTTTCTTCAGGTTCTTTCATGAGTGTCTTAGAGTGTGCAGTGTGCAGGTCTTTCACCTTGGTTAAATTTGTTCCTAGGTATTTTATTCTTTTTGATGCAATTGTAAATAGGATTATTTTCTTAATTTCTTTAGTCTGTATTTGTTAAAAGTCAGAAGCTTGGTGAAATTTTACTGGACATTTGAAGAGAGAAGGGAAGAAATCTGACTAACAAAAATAATAGTGGACGCATATTTTCTTTTTAAAATTTTATTTTTAAGTAGTCTGTACACCCTGTGTGGGGCTCAAACCCATAACGCTGAGATCGAGAGTCACATATTCTACCAACTGAGCCAGCTAGGCACTCCAGGGGATGCATATTTTAAAATGGCATTTTTCTAGGGGCACATGGGTAACTCAGTTGGGTAAGCATTTGACTCGATTTTGGCTCAGGTCATGATCTCAGGCTGTGAGATGGAGCCTGGCGTCAGGCTCCGTGCTGGAACCTGCTTAAGAGTCTCTGTCCCTCTTCCTCTACCTCTCCCCACCTCTCCAAATAAATAAATAAAGACCTACATACATAAGTGACATTTTTCTATTGGCTAAAATAACAAAGGAAAATATGATAGGATCATTCATAATATTTTCTGGCAAAAGTTAGCAAACAAGTTAGGGCTGTTAGATATGGAGCCACTGGGCAATTTCATATCAAAGTGGATTGATAGCAAGAACAACATATATAATAAAATTTTAAGACCTTTTTTTTAATATTTGGAAATTGTAACAACTTTCTTTTTCCTTTTTTATTTTTTGTTAAACAGGATGGCTTAAATTCCTTGGTCCTTGATTTGGATTTTCCTGCTTTGAGGAAAAACAAGAATATAGATAATTTTTTAAATAGATGTGAGTAAACTTTATATTTGATCCTGTCATTATATTTTTGATGAGATTTATATTACAGTCTATACATTATTAACCTTAAGTATTTTTTAGTTTGCTATTTTGTTTAAATTGCTAGTATTCTTTACTTTCAAAGAAAAACTGCAGAACTAGTTGCAGTTTGTAAAGTAGGTAAAGTTCAAGATTTTGTATAAATTATTAAGACTAATGATCAGAATAGGTTATTTATGGCAGTTCAAAGAGCACTTTAAATTAATATTAACAGTATTAAGACTTAACTTTACATTACCCAGGAAACTTAATGAGCTTTATGTTTGTATAAATTTAGACATTTCAGTCTAGCTAATGAAAGATAATGTGGTAACAATTATTATTGTATATGCAGTAACTTAATATTTGCCAGTATTGATGTTGCAGTGAAGGTATAAATGAAGTTGAATTCTAAAGATAAATTCTCAAAGTGTTTCAAAATATAGTAAGCAACACAGTGAGCTTTTTAAGTTGGAGTTATCCGAGACTAGGTTATTTTCATAATTAAACAATCTTGACTATAGTTAACATATCTATAATATGTGATTACTACTTTTCAAAGAAATAGGGTACTAAAATTTATTACTAAGATTAGCCTTGCAGGTAATGTCATAGCAGTTTTCTGCCATGATTCAGAATGTATTCTAGGACTGCGTGGTCATCACTGTTTAGCTGTCATCTTGCCAAGCAACAGAGTCAGAAATGGAATAGCTTCACTGCTGCTTTTTGGCATTAGTAATGTTTGTTTTATATGTGCTAATAAACCATAGAGTTTTGGTTTTTTGATATAAAGTTAGTATGTATCTTAGATTTTTAAATAATAACCTTTGAAAACTAACAGATATAGCTAAAAACTAAATCCAGTTGCTTGAACTAAAAATCTGCTTACAAATATAGTTAGTGATTATTTGAAAGTATTACTTATAAATATGATCTTTTAATTACAGATGAGAAAATTGTAAAGAAAATCAGAGGTCTACAGATGAAGGCAGAAGACTACGATGTTGTAAAAGTTATCGGAAGAGGTGCTTTTGGTGAAGTGCAGCTGGTAAGAAAGTGCTGTTTTGTTCTGTTATTTTATTTTTGAAGACAGAGTATTATGAAATATTATCAGTAGTCTCTGAGGAGATCTTATTTTTATGTGCAGCCATGCCAGAATTAGTTTTGTGAGCTTGGACAAGTCATTCCATTTCAGGGAACCTGAGTATCTTCATCTATAAAAGGAGGTACTTGTAAACAATAAACACTGGGTCTCTTTGAGCTCTGAAACCCTGAGATTTAGAATATATTAGGCCTGCTTGATTTCACACATGACCTATCTAGCAGCTAATATTCCACAGGAACTATCGTGCTTTTATTTAATGTGTTAAGATTAATAATATTTTTGTTTAATTAACTGAGATTTATTTAGATATATTAGAAACCCAACAAAGACATTTTAATATGGAATTTATCTTTGCAGGCAAAAGTACCAACTGGAAATATTATAAATGTTTGTAATCAATATTGAATTTGTATGTTAATTAGGAACTATAATAATCCAGTTTTCATCACTTGAGTATGAAGCTCCACCATTCTGTGCTTACAGATTATTGTCTTTGGTCAAATTATGGGGTCACATTCTGTTTTTCACTCAACATGGTTCTACTGTTTTTGATGGAGCTTGAGAAAAGGACTGCTCATTGTGTGTCCCGCCATGGCTTCTCCAGGAACAAGTCAGGATAGACTAACTTTTGTCTTTGTCATCGCTTTCATTTCTTCTTTCTTTAATAGGTTTATTGAACTTGTAGATCAGGGTAGTGTAATAGGTGTGATATACATCTATTAAATATTTGAAAAATTCTGATATACTTAAGAGGATATGGAAAAAATGTTGATAAAGATATGAGTAGGCAGCTTTATAACTAATAGCTGTATTCTAAGGAGGCTGATGAAGGCTTAAGTGGTACCTTGGACAGAGATCCCCAGGGACCAATTTGTTCTCTCTTCTTCTATTCAGGTTTTATTAATGAGGCATTTATTGTATGGAGGCAATGGTGACATGTTGAATAATTTTACTATTGAGTTAAAACTGAAGTATGAGGATTTTTCCTTCTCCGGAAAGTCATGTAAATGAAACCATAAGGTCTTTAAGCCCTTTATGTCTGGCCTTTTTTATTTAAGAGAATGCATTTGATAATTCATTCTTACTGTACATGTTAATAGTTAATTTCTTTTTATTGCTAAGTAGCATTTCACTGAATGATTATACCACTTTGTGTATCCATTTACTAGTTGAAGGATATTTGGGTTGTTTCTAGTTTTTAACACTTACATAAAAAGCTGCTATAAATATTCATATCCCAAAGAAAAAACAAAACAAAACAAAACTGAAGTATGAGGATGCTTTCAGATGACAAGCCAAATTCCAGAAATAATCAGTTGAGAAGGTCATTGGCCAGATAGAAGAAGTGAAATTTAACCAGAACAAAGACCTGTACTTAGATGTGAAGAAAGGAGTAGCTTCCTTAACAGTAATTATGAATTAAAGAACAGTTTTCCTTGAATGTAAACCAAGCAAGAGTCATTGGTGATGTGGCTGCCCAAAATATAAAGAAAGTTTGGATTGCTTTGATAGGTTTTTTTTTTTTTTTTTGAGATGAGTGGGCCAGACTGCATCATTTATTCATTCTGGATGCTCTGTTGCCCTGTTTTATTTATTTTATTTTTTTATTTTTTTAATTTTTTTTAAAGATTTTATTTATTTGACGGAGAGAAACACAGCCAGAGAGAGAACACAAGCAGGGGGAGTGAGAGAGGGAGAAGCAGGCTTCCCACTGAGCAGGGAGCCCGATGTGGGGCTCGATCCCCGGTCTCCGGGATCATGCCCTGAGCCGAAGGCAGTCGCTCAACCAACTGAGCCACCCAGGGGCCCCAACTGTTGCCCTGTTTTAAAGGGTACACTGATAGAGAGTACTGGAGGGATGAAATGCTCAGGGACTTGAAAGAATGCCATCTGAGGTGTGGTAGAAGGAATTGAGAAGTTAACATGGAGATTTGAGGAGTAGGCTGCTTTTGAAAGTAATGAGATTTTTGTTTGTTTTTAATCAGTGAAAGTGGTGAAGCTTTGGCTAATAGAATGCCCATGGGGCAAGGATCAGAGATTAGATTTTGTGACAGTTGTGTTATGGAAGGTCCTGTAAGATAGGGAAAGTATGAAGTAATTGAATCCTAGTTCTGCTGTGGTCTAACTCCAAGATCATGGCGTGCATGGACAAGTTTCTCAATCTCACTTAGTTCCAACTGTAGAATACAGATGATAATACCTATGTAATGGGGTTCTTGTAGGGGATTAAGTGAATTAAAAATAAGTAAGCCTAGCTATAATGTTCCCTAAGTGTTAACCACTGTTACTATTGCCTATTTGATACATAGATTAATACTGTAAGTATGTAAATACATTGTTTCTTCATACTGAGGATTCAGTGTTGATAAAGAAGAAACACTAGAATTTAGAGTTCTGTTTTGGGGAGGAAGTACGATAGATTTTGACTTGTCATTTTTTTTTTTTTTAAGATTTTATTTATTTGACAGAGAGAAACACAGCCAGAGAGGGAACACAAGCAGGGCGAGTGAGAGAGGGAGAAGCAGGCTTCCCGCCGAGCAGGGAGCCCGATGCGGGGCTCGATCCTGGGTTTCCGGGATCATGACCTGAGCCGAAGGCAGTTGTTTAACCAAGTGAGCCACCCAGGTGCCCCTAACTTGTCATGTTTTTATGGCAAAGTAGTCATTGTTCTGTGTTAGGTGAATTTGATTATTCAACTTTAGTACATTCAAGAAAGGAAAAGAAAAGCCCTTTATTTTTGTTGTTAATTTTCCATTCCAAATTTTATTTTGTCCACAAAACATGCAGAAACAAAGTCACATGTTTTTAAAAATGAAACATATTTTAACATTGCATTGGTCTAATGACCTGACCCAAGAATTTGGAGCATGTGTGTTTTGGCTTTAGCTCTTGGTTCTATTACCTTTGGCGGGGATTTTTTAAAAGAAGGATGCGATTGAAAAGGAAAAGTCCCAGTTCTTCCATAGTCGTTTAAAGTTGCTTTGTATGTTGTAGATAAATTGGTTTGACAGATCTGTAGTCAGTGTTCCACATTTGGCATATCTTTATGATTATGTTTTTCTAGTAGGTACAAATTTGTCCTTCCTTGTGAAATACTTTTTTGGCCAAGTTAAAAATATATTACCACAGAGGGCCCACCAGTGAGTTCTTTCTTTCTTTCTTCTTCTCCTTCTCCTCCACCAGTGAGTTCTTTCTTTTTTCTTCTTCCTCCTCCTCCTCCTCCTTCTCCTTCTCCTTCTTCTTCTTTTTTTTTTTTTTAAGAGATTTTATTTATTTGACAGAGAGACAGCCAGAGAGGGAACACAAGCAGGGTGAATGGGAAAGAGAGAAGCAGGCTTCCTGCTGAGCAGGGAGCCTGATGCGGGGCTTGATCCCAGAACCCTGGGATCATGACCCAACCGAACACAGACACTTAATGACTGAGCCACCCAGGCGCCCTCACCCGTCAGTTTCTGAAAGAAAATTCTTGCTGTAAAAGTAATTTTGGTATGTCATAGCAGCTATATTTTAGTATTTAAGAGCTAGAGTCAGACTACTTAACAGTTGAATTCTAATTCTCTGACTGGCTGTCAGCACAGACAAGTTACTTAATCACTCTGTGCCTCAGTTTCTTATCTGTTAAATGAAGATAACAATAACACCTATACCCCGTGATGTTATTGGGAGAATTAAATTAATTAAATTTGGAACAGTTCTTGGAACATAGTAAATGCTTAGTAAATGTTAGCAGTTCATTGTCACACATTAATTGGTTCATTTATACATCATTTACCTCTTAAAGATAAAATAGCATAGCTTCTGTTTTTCTCCAAGTGGTAGTTTTGTGGAGGAGAAAAGAAATTTTAGTTTAAACAGTATTTTTCAAATTATGATAAATACTATGAGGGAAAAGATCTGGATACTATGAGAGAAAAATGGAGGATTGCGCTTAATTCAGGTGTGGGTGTTAGGAAAGCCTCATTATAAGAAAATGACATTGGAGTTACAATGTAAAGGAGGTAGTCAAGTGAAAAAGAGGGTGTGGGGCAGGAGTCAAAAAAAAACAGAGGGAATAGCATGCGAAAATGTCCATCATTTAGTTTATTTGGGTGTAAACCTGAAAAAGGCATTTTCTTACAAATTGAAAAGTTCTATAATTTGAGGAGGGCAAAATTGTTCAGCTTATTGTCTTTTTTTCCTATTTACAGAGGTGATGTCCATTTATGTTTTTATATCATGAAGTATGTGACATGGACGATTTTATCTGATATCACTTTTGTTTTTGGAGTATACTCTTTTTGGATCTTTTATCATATTTTATGGAAAATAATATTATTCAGTATAGTATATTGATTAGATTAAGAACAGTACATTGGGGGGCGCCTGGGTGGCTTAGTTGTTAAGCGTCTGCCTTCGGCTCAGGACATGATCCGGGAGTTCTAGGATTGAGCCCTGCATCTTTCACTCCCTCTGCTTGTGTTCCCTCTCTAGATGTGTTTCTCACTGTCAAATAAATAAAGTCTTAAAAAAAAGAAAAAAAGAATAGTACTTTGGAAGAATAGTCAAAGTCAACTACTTTTGTTTCCATTCTACTGTATATAGGTTTCTTGTCATCAAAGCTTTAATTTCCTTGTCTTGGAGTAGCACTAATAATATGACTTAATGAGATTTTTTGTGAGGATTAAATTTGACTATACGTGTGTGGTAGTTCCTGGGATCTGGCACATTATGTGTTGGTTCGCTAGAGCTGCCATAACAAAATACCACCAACTGTGGCTGAACCAACAGAAATTTATTTTCTCTTAGTCCTGGAGGCTACTGGTTCAACATCAACGTGCTGGCAGGTTTGGTTTCTCCTGAGGCTTTTCTCCTTGGCTTATGGATGGCCACCTTCTGTTGTGTCCTCACATGGTCTTTCTTCTGTGCTTTCCTGTGCCTGCTGTGTCACTCTGTGTGTCCTAATTGTCTCTTCGTAGAAGGACACCAGTCACCTAATAGCCTTATGTTAGCTTAATCACCCATTTGATGTCCCTGTCTCCAAATACAGTCACATTCTGAGGTACTGGACGTTAGGGTTTTAAAATATAACAGGGGTTGAGCGGGGGAGGAGTGTGTGACATGCAGGACACAGTTCATCCCATAATAGTGTGTATGTATGTTGGGATGAACTTTTCGGTGAGATTACTTTTGTTTTTAAAGATTTTATTTATTTATTTGATAGAAACACAGCCAGAGAGGGAATATAAGCAGGGGGAGTGAGAGAAAGAGAAGCAGGCTTCCCGCCGAGCAGGGAGCCCAATGTGGGGCTTGATCCTGGGCCTACAGGATCATGACCTGAACCGAAGGCAAACACTTAACGACTGAGCCACTCAGATGCCCTGAGATTACTTTTTTGAACAGATATGCATGCTTCCTTTGTTTATGTTTATTCACTTACCTTGCACATAATCTTCTTTCAAAAAGAAAGTTACAAATTCTAGCCTTGCAAATGTCTTCTTAAGGTAGATATTTAGTCGATCTCTATGAATAGGATATACATTGTTCTTCAATATTTCTTTGATTAATTGATTAGCAAATGTTTGTGTAGTGTCTGGTAACATTTATAAGTATTGACAGTAGTATATTGTATTGGTAAACTACCCAGACAAGGTACCTGCATTCATGGAACTTTTATTTTGAGCTGCCTGCTATTAAAGTTTCAAAAAGAAATTGTGATTTAGGTTCTAAAAATAGAATTCTAAGTTAACTGTCTTAAACGTAGTGCTGTTTGTTAGAAATTACCTAACTATGCTTCTTTATTTGGGGGAGATGTATTAAAACAAGATTTTGTGGTTAATAGTGGAAATACATTTAACATTTTTGTTTTTGAAGTTATATCTTATCTTTAGTTGGTTTTGTGATGTTGCCTGCTTTTTTTTCCTAAGAAGAGCATTCATTAGGAGCACCTTGGTAGCTCAAGTCAGTTAGGTTTCTGACTCTTAATCTCAGCTCAGATCTTGTCGGGGTCATGAGTTCAAGTCCTGAGTTGGGCTTCATGCTAGGCATGGAACCTACTTAAAAAAGAAAGAAAGAAAAGTGCTCGTTACATTTTTCTTGGTGGTTGCTTTATGTAAAACAAAAGAAATTAATATATGAATGCATTCTTACTCTCAAAGTTCTATGTTGCTTAGAATTGGGTAGAATAAAATGTGAAAATCTTCTTTTATCATGTCTTTATTTCATTGTCAAACCTAAAGGTAACTAGCCTTTTGGTATCCTTTTAGTGCTTTGTTAATTGGAAACATTTGGGAATTGTTAACAAAACTAAGGCCAAATTATTTTCAGTGGACGTATATATTTTATTATAATTATTTTCTTTCTTCCTCTGTTGAGTTATAAAAATTGCATCAATGCTGATTATTCTCCCTTAAAAATAAAAATTCTTTTATTCAACATACAACATACAACAAATATGTTCATAGTAGAATAAGAAAGTAAGCCATCATTATACTTTTTTAAATCCCTCATTATCCCACTACTTTTATTACTTTGATGTATAGTTTTCTGACTTTCATTTCTTCTAAAGATATGTGTAACATATGGGTGTCTTCTGTGTATTAAGGGATCATATTATATAGGTGGTTTTGTAATTTGTGGGTTTTTTTAATGTAACATTAAATAATAACACACACTTTTATAGCAGTTACAACATTATAGGTAGGCTTCTAAGCAACTTCTGTGTAGTAACCAGTCTTCACAGCACTCTCATTTAGATAAATGTTATTACTGTCATGCCCATTTGACAGATGGGGAAATTCAGATAGGATGAACAACTTGCCAAAATTCACATAACTACTAAGCGGTTGAACAGAGACTTGAACTGAGGTAAAGGATTCCATAGTTGATTTTCTTTGTAGTATGGTCATAATCATTTTTCTTTGACAATGAATACAGACTTTGTATGTTACCTTATTGTCTTCATGGGGTTTCGCTCTCCTCTTACTCAGCCTCTTACTAGTATTCAGTTCTTCTCCTTTCTTGAAACATCACTCTTTTTCTTTTTTTTTAATATATTATTGTATTTTTTCATTGTTCCAAGTTTCGTTGTTTATGCCTCGCACCCAGTGCTCCATGCAATATGTGCCCTCAGTACCCACCACCAGGCTCTCCCATCCCTCCTCCTCCTCCCTTCCAAGACCCTCAGTTTGTTTCTGAGTCCACAAAGTCTTATGTTTCATTTCCCTCCCCGATTTACTCTACTTCCCATTTCCTTTCCTTCTTCTACTGTCCTCTATATTACTCCTTATGCACCACAAGTAAGTGAAACCATGTGATACTTGACTTTCTCTACTTGGCTTATTTCACTCAGCATAGTCTCTTCAAATCCGGTTCATGTTGCTACAAAAGTTGGGTAGTCATCCTTTCTGATGGAGGCGTAATATTCCATTGTATATATGGATCATATCGTTTTTATCCATTCATCTGAAACACCACTCTTCCCTATGTTACTGGTTTTTCTTTCTTAGTGGTTCATTTTCCACCTGACTTCTACTAAATATCATAGTTCCAAAGGCTAGGCTCTTATTTCTTTGATCTCATTCTGTCCTAAGGTACACTCTACTATTCCTGTGACTTTAAATGTAATCTATATGATGTCAAGGCTCAGATTCATAGCTGATGCTCAGAATTTTGTTGTTTGGTCTCTAAACTCATATCCATGATGGCTTTTTTGACATCTTCATTAAGACATGTCATGTCTAAAACATGAGAAATTAGAATGCTTGATTCCCTCTCTAACTTACAAATTTGTAACACATCTTAATAAATAAATGGCTCCACTATCACCCTGTTGTTTATGCCAAAAAATTAGAAATCATTATTAGTTTCTCTGTTGTTCATTTCTTAAATTTAATTTTTCAGTGAGTCCTGCTCATAACAGTTCTCTAGTTTATTTTTTTGGTGTTCATGGTCACCACTGTCAGCCAAGATACCCTTTTAAACTTCCCAGTCAGGTATTGAGCATCTCCTTTGTATTTTACTTTGTTTTCCACTTCTGCTAACAGTGTTTCACCTTTGCACTATTCTTTTTTAAAGATTTTATTTATTTGACACAGAGAGAGATCACAAGTAGGCAGAAAGGCAGGCAGAGAGAGAGGAGGAAGCAAGCTCCCTGCTGAGCAGAGAGTCCGATGTGGGCCTCGATCCCAGGACTCTGAGATCATGACCTGAGTCGAAGGCAGAGGCTTAACCCACTGAGAGGAGCCACCCAGGCGCCCTCACCTTTGCACTGTTGATTTTGGATTGGCAGATGCTGATGGAGAGACTGTGAAGACCATGCTTATTCAATCTGTAATTCATGTTGTCTAGGGCAGGTGGACCCACATACTGTTTCACTGACTGTTTTCCCCATACTTCATATTCTTGTATTTTCATATATTAGTCCTGTCTCATTTTGAGTATAGGTATATAGGAGAATTAACTATGGACTTTTTTTTTTTTTTTTTTTAAGATTTTATTTATTTGACAGAGAGAAATACAGCCAGAGAGGGAAACCAAGCAGGGGGAGTGAGAGAGGGAGAAGCAGGCTTCCCACCGAGCGGGGAGCTCGATGTGGGACTCGATCCTGGGTCTCCAGGATCATGACCTGAGCTGAAGGCAGTCCCTTAACCAACTGAGCCACCCAGGCGCCCCAACTAGGGGCTTTTCTAACATGTTTTCTGTTTTTCTTATTTCGCTACCTGTCTATATCTCAGTATATATAAAGGATAGGAAATACAGATCTATCTCTCTAATATAAATTGCTGCTGATTTGAACTTTTAAAAATATATTCATTGTATCTCTTGTTTGCAATTTGTCGCTCCCTTAAGTACTAAATGAAGCATGAAGTCTTCATCCTGGCCATCTAGGCCCTTTTTTAAGATGTCAACAATTTTATCTCTTAACCCTTGTTTTCCTTTATGCTATTCATTCTGAGCAGGCTACTCATTTCAGAGCATGCTCTTTGTTTTCTTGTCTGTTTCTTCAGTCATGTTTCACTTTGTTTCTCTCTTTGTTCATTTTCAAAGAAAACTTTTTCCTGTTACCCTTCTTCGTATCCTTTATCTGAGTGTAATCTTTTCTCTGCAGGTTTTAATTTAATGATTCTATGTAACTTACCATATTATGCCTTGTACTGTAGTTTATACATATATTTCTTTGAATGCTTTTATATTGTAAATTTTTTGAGAGTAGGAGCCATGTCTTTAGAATACTTTTGGTATTCCCATCAGGGAATGTGCTTATCTGAAAATAGTTTGCTAAATCTGGGGAGATTATCTTTGGTAAAAGTACACAGTTTAGGAGGAATAATCTGTAGAGCTGCAAGTAGATAGGAAGAACCCTCACTCTGTAGTGATGTTGGTTCCAACTGTAGACATTGGTAAGTGATGTGTGTTTGCAGCCAGATCATATTCGTGATTGGATTTTTCTTGTTTTTATATCCTGTACAACACAGAACCTGAAACATAGAAAGCTTTCACTGAAGTGAATTGAGTGATTCTTCATGATCCCTGGGCTCAGATGTTTCCTGGGGATCCAGTGTGCTAAAGGGATACAGGTTCTGTGACAGGACTCAAGGCAGATTTGAGATGAGGATCTTGTCTCCCTCACTCCCCACTCCCACTGGCTTGCTTTTAATTTAATTGGTTTAAACTAAGCTTTTTTTTTTTTTTTTTTTTAATATTTTCTTCATTTGACAAAGAGAAACACAGCTAGAGAGGGAACACAAGCAGGGGGAGTGAGAGAGGGAGAAGCAGGCTTCCTGCCAAGCAGGGAGCCTGATGTGGGGCTCAATCTTGGGACTCTGGGATCATGACTTGAGGTGAAGGCAGATGCTTAACGACTGAGCCACCCAGGCGCCCCCTAAACTAAGCTTTTAAAGTAGAATCAGTCAGAAGGAAAGAGTATAGGGGAAATGATTTTCTCACATTTGTCGTGTCAGCTCAAATTTTTAATTCCTTTTTTGGAGTGAAACAGGCTCTTCACTGGTTACAAAGTTATTTCTGAATTGCAAGCATTATCTCCTTCCCTCCCTGCTTTTGCAATTCCTGTATTCCCTCATTCAGTCAGTCTTGGGTGCCACAACCAGACATTTTTAGTGAAAACCTTAGCAGCACACACTGCTTTAGTCCATCACACTGGATCTTATAAAAATGATCTATTGTAATTTTTGATATTGAAAGCCATTTTGAAAATCTCAAATAGGACATTTTGCTTAGAATAATTTTTGAAAGTTTTTTGTCCACAAATATTCTATGAAATCTAGGTCCATTTTAGGATTTTCCAAGCATGTCTTGTCTCTCACTGCCCTTAGGGATGTTTCATCTACTTAAAAAAGTTTTTTAAAGAAGTACGTATTTGCTATAGAAAATACAAATAAGCAAATGTAAGAACATAGAAATCACCCAGAATTCTGTCATTTGAGGTAAAACCACTCTTAACTCTTTGACCCTTTTTTTGGGTTACATGTATGGGGGAGGGAATATCATTTCAAGAATAGAACCAATTTTTTTTTGTCTGTCATGTACTTAGTCTAGTGATATAGGGGAAACACATGTAAAAATTCATGATAGAATGAACTAAATTCCATTTGTCTATGGTGGTGTTAGCTAACATTCCATTGAGTATATTCTGTGTGGTAAGTTTTTACATTCATAGTCTCATTTTATCTTTGCAACAGTTCTGTGAGATTCTTACACAGATGAGGTCCTGAAACTTAGAAGGGTTAAGTAAGTTGGCCCTGTAGTTCATAAATAGCTAGGATTTTTTGCAAAGGTTTGTTGACATTTAAATCCATGCTTTTAAGCAGTACTCTGTACAGTGTGGTAATGAATAGCTCCAATATCTGACTGTTTATCCATCCATATTGAGTAGAGGAGGAGGAACAAAGAGGAGCGTACAGCGATGCTGAGGGAGATTATAATAGAATCATTCAGAAAGAGACATCCTCAGAAGGAAGATCAATGGAAACCAGCTTTTCTAAAGTAACAGCGCTTTATTGTAGTACTTTGTAATACTAGTGCTAATGAATTTTAAAAGTATGAGATAGTTGTTTGGCTTGATTACAAGTATTGCCTCTTAATGTTTGTACTACAGATCAAGTCAAAGACTATAAGCTGGTGGTTCCTGACTCTTGTGTTATGAGCCAGTTAAGTGTCCTATCCTAATAGTTTATATGAAATTTGGGCCTCATTAAATAGAGCATCTAGGCAAAGTAGTCTTTATTTATTAAGAAATTTATGCCCTCATGCAGACATAGCTATAATTTTGTTGAATTTGTTGAATTGGATGTTTAGCATTTTGCCAACCACAAGGCAGCCCCCCAAAATTTATACTCTGCCTAAAGGAGCTTATGAAGCAGACATGTATACAACTAATTATAATATTAGGTTGTTTTAAGTGCTATGGAAGCACAGAGAGAGAAGTAATGTTGCATATAAAGAATCAGCAAAAGTAACGTGAACAAGCATGTTTCTCATGTTCAGAGAACATACTTATGCTGTATGACATTTTGTGTATATGAATGGTCTTTTTGTTCTAGGTTTGCTTTTATTTGTTTAGTTAATTCAGATATAAAAGATTAAAAATAGGGGTGCCTGGGTAGCTCAGTTGGTTAAGCATCTGACTTTTGATTTCGGCTTAGGTCATGATCTCCAGATTGTGAATTCGAGGCTCATGTCAGGCTCTATGCTGTGTGTGAAGCCTGCTTTAAGATTCTGTCCCTCTCCCCTCCTCCACTCACACTCTCTCTCAATAAATAAAATAACTAACTAACTAAATAAATAAATAAATAACTTTTTTTAATCAGCTGAGAAACATCTTTTAGTATCTGTTGATAGCTGTGCTTTACAGAATTTTTGAAACTGTCATGATATAAATTGAGGTTAAGTAATTTACAGTATAAAGTAATTGACCCTTAATGTTTTATGGATTGCTTTTCTAATGAAATTAGGAAGCATTCAAAATCCAGTTTGTTCTTAGAACACATGAAGATTTGAAGAGTGGCAAAAATATAGAAGTAGTACCTTAGCAATCTCTTTCTAATAATATTTTAAACATTTTTAAATAACATTTAACAGCAGTGCTGGAATGAGCATTTGCTTTGAGCTAATTTGCTAATTTGATACAGTTCAATTAAAAAATCTGGTCTATCTGTTATGGAAGGGATTTCTGGTTTTCCGATAAGGATCCTCTATCTCCTAATCCCCTGCCCACCACCCATGTTTTCATATTGCTTTCACATGTGTTTATTTTCAGCATTCTATAAATGTCTATTAATAAAAGTAATTGTTATTTCAGTTTAGTAATTCAATGTAGATGATAGATATAATCTGTGACCATCATCATAACTTTGACCCTTTGCATATAGAATTCTTTTTATGTAAAATTAAGGTATATCAAAATACTTCAAAGTTTGAATTTAAAATATTTTAAAATGAGAAATTATGTAACCTATTGATATATTAACCTTTGTAATTATTACTTGATTGGGCAATTTTTTTTCTGGGCCGTACTTTCTTTATATTCAGTGATCTTTTGTTTACTTATTATATCAAACACTGAGAGGGGATGTTAAAATTTCCAACTAAAATTATGGATTTGTCTGTTTCTATCTTTATTTCTGTCATTTTTTGTTTCATGAATTTTAAAACTCATTTATTAGATGCATACATATTTAGAATGTTGAATTCTCCTCCTTTTATTTGAATTTACCCTCCTTTTTTCTTTGCTTTGAAGTCTACCTTATCTGTTACTAGTACTGCTCTGTCAGTTTTCTTATCCTTGCTGTTTGTGTGGTACACCTTTTCCTGTCCTTTTATTTTCAATCTATTTGGTCTTAATATTTAAAATATATGAGATTAGGTTTTGCTTCTTTAATCCTCATAATTTCTATGAATTGGAGTGTTTAGTCTGTTTATATTTACCCATATTTTTATACTGTTTAATTACTTTTAAAGCCCTGGAGTCTGTGTTCCATTTTCATTTATTTGTTTTTCTCCTTATTCTTCAGATTGATTTCTCCAGGTTCACAGACTTCTCTTTTGTCTCCATTCCTTTTTAAGCCCTTCTAATGAATTTTTCATTTTTGTTATTTTTCGGTTAAAGAAATTCTAGTTTCTTTTTTACAGTTTGTATTTCTCTGTTGATATTTTTCCCCTCTTCACTCATTGTGAGCACTTTTCCTTTTTTTTCTTTAACTTATTTTCCTTTAGTTATTCGAACATATTTGTAAGAGATATTTAAAGTATTTGTTAGCTAAGTTCAGTGCTTTGAGGGTTGTTTTTTATTGAATGCTTTTTTTGTTTGGATGATGAGTCACATTTTCCTTTTGTGCCTAATAAGTAATTTTTATTTTTATTTACTTATTTTTTAAGAATGCCTAGATTTTTTTCCCCAGCATTTATTTATTTGACAGAGACAGCACAAACAGGAGCAGTGGCAGGAGGAGAGGGAGAGAAGCAAGCTCCCTGCTGAGCAGAGAGCCCAATGTGGGGTTCCATCCCAGGACTCTAGGATCATGACCTGACCCGAAGGCAGACACTTAACTGACTGAGGCACCCAGGTGCCCCAGTAAGTAATTTTTAAAATATATACTGGTTTTTACAGATATATGATAGAGATTTTTTTGTTACTTTTTGTTGATGTGTTGATTTTCATGCTAATAATCTGTCCAGTTACCTGATGATCACCCTTGTGCACACTGATTTTTATCCTTTGTGCGAAAAGATCAAGTTGTTTCCCAAGTTCTTTTAACTGGTAGGACTGAGCCTCCAAACTCTGCTTCCCTTTTGATCTTTTAGGGATTGGCATTACTAGGCATTGTTAGGTAGTGCTGGAGTACCTCTTGCTTTAGCACCTGGTTCTTTCTCCTAAACTGTCTCACCTGAATGCCCAGGAAATAGCAAGCTTTCTCCATTTTTGTTTGGCTGGAAATCAATTGTTCTTCTAATGTTATTTAACCTCCAGTGTCTTTGTTTTGTTATTAACCCCAGAGCAGTTGCTCCCTGGTAAACTTTGGGTACTCTCTCTTTGGATTGTCCACTCTGTGGCAAAGGACTCACATGGTACTTCTAGAGACGTTCTGCATAGCTCCTTATTATTCCTGTTTCCTGCCCAGCATAATCCAGCTGCCTCATTTATATTGAACTCTGATTTCTGCCTTCTCAATTCAGCAGGACCACTGTACTTAGCTTAGATGATCACTTGTATGGTTGGGATATTGCCTTCAGGCAGAGTGTCTGGGCAATTATGAGTTTTTCTCCTCTTAGGGATTGTAGTCTTGTGCTGCCTAATTTACCAAACCTGGAAACTACTGCTTCATATGTTTTGGCATTTTGATTGCTGTTTACAGTGTGAGGGCTAGATGGTATCAGTTACTCTATCATAGCCAACGATGCATGATTTGGAGTATATATCTTTATTGTTTCATGCTAAGGCCTTTTTCCATCTTTTCTGAGTGGTTTGTTCAGGTTCATTCAACAAATAAAATTCTTACTTGGGATTTGTTAGGAAGAAAAATCTCTCTATTAAAAAGGTACAGCATTATATGATTTTTCTAAAATTTTGTTGCATTTTATACAGTATCTGATCTGTAAAGTATGATGGTTCTTACATATCTTCTGTGTGGAGGACATGAGCATTCTTTGGTTTACCTTATTTTCATCAATATAAGTACTGATTCTAAATGTGGACAGTACTTGAAGATAGATAACTAGAAATTTACTTTTGGATTTTTCTTGAGAGTGCAAATTAATAGCTTGGCCAGTGATCAAATAAAAAAGTTTTTTTCAGAGACATTAATTCATTCATCAAATATTTATTATCCATTTTAATTGCCAGTCCTGGCATTGTATTTGACACTGAGGATATAATGGAGAATAAAATATACCTGGGTAATCCCTAACTTTGTTGAACTTACATTCTAATGTGTTGAGATAGACACATACAAAGAAATAGCCCAAAAAAATCACAAGTTCTGGTATCTGGTAGGAACAAAACAAGTGGTGTTCTGAGGTAGAAAACAATGACTAACTACTTTGGATAGATCAGTCACTCCTTTGAGAACTTTATATTGTAGCTGAATGAAGGAAGTAGTCTCTGGGGAAGAGGTGAAGTCTGAGACTGTGATGGATTTTCTGTTACCTTCCCAGTATCTGTAAAGATCTTGAGGAAATGTATATTAGAAGAACTAAAAGAAGGTGTTAAGTATGGTTGAAGTATGATGAATAAGGGAAAGAAAATGACAAGATTTAAATTAGGAAGGTGGTTGTGGGCTAGATCATTTAGATCTCTGTAGATTTTTGTCAGGAGCTCAATGTCCTCTTCTTCCAGCCAGCCCTCAATAGGATGACCATGTAATTTGTTGTACAAATAATAGCATACTTCTGAGTGAAAAAGAGCAGTAACTGAATGGGAGACTGTGCTGACCAATGTAATTTGGCCCTGTTCTGGAGAAAGCATCCTAAGTGTGGCTCCACATATGTAGAAATGGCATAGGTAAGTGGTTACTAGTATGGGTTCTGGATACAGACTACTATACCTTAATTTTTAATTTTTTAAGAAAGATTTTATATATCTATTTGAGAGAGGGAGAGAGCAAGTGCACACAGTACGGGGCAGAGGGAAAAGGAGAGGGAGAGAGAATCTCTAGCAGACTTGTGCTGAGCACAGAGCCTGACACGAGGCTTGATCTCATGACCCCAAGATCGTGAGCTGAAACCAAGAGTCTGACATAACCAGCTGTGCCACCCACATGCCCCAGACTATTGTACCTTCAAATCTTGATTTCTACTCATTGTATAACCCTCAGCAAGTAAATTTCTCTGTGCCTCAAATTTCTCATTTGTAATGTGGGAAAATAATACCTCATTAGGATTGTTATGAAGATTAAATAATACATTTATGAAAACACACTGTGCCTGGTATATAGTAAGCACCCACTCAGTAAATTCATTCTTTTAACAAATATTTATTCAGAGGTTGTTATGCCAAGCATTTTACTAGGCACTGTAGATTAAGCAGTGAACAAAATACAAAAATCCTTGGCTTTTATTGGGCTTAATTTCTAGTGCAAGACATAATAAAAGTAAAAAATAAGGTGTAGGGGCACCTGGGTGGCTCAGTTGTTAAGCGTCTGCCTTCGGCTCAGGTCATGATCCCAAGGTCCTGGGATTGAGCCCCACATCGGGCTCCCTGCTCAGCAGGAAGTCTCCTTCTCCCTCTCTCACTCCCCCTGCTTGTGTTCTCTTTCTAGCTGTGTTTCTATCAAATAAATAAATAAAATCTTTTTAATAAAAGTAAGGTGTAAGATGGTAATAAGTGCAATGGAGCAAAGCAAGGAAGATAGACTGGAATAAGGAATGTATGGGCAGCAGAGGGTGGCTGTAAATGGAAAAATATAAGTAGCTTGATCAGAATAGCCTCCCTTAGAAGGTTAACATCTGAGCTGGGATCTGAAGGAAGTGAAGGATTAGCTGATTCCAGGCAGAGAGAATAACACATGCAGAAATTAAATGAGAAACTATTGGGGTTTTAAAGCAGAAGTGATAGGAAATGGTTTATGTTTTTGAAGGATCACCAGACTGTGGATGGGTGAGAGTGACAGGGAAGCCAGTTTAGGTTATTGTAGGAAATGGACATAAAAGATTTAGACCAGGGTGTTATCAGTGGAGGTAGTTAGAGATGATTGGATTCTGAAACTATTTGAAGGTAGAACTGAATTGATTTGCTGATGAGTTTGATGAGCTGTGTGAGAGAAAAAGAGGAGCCAAAGATTTTTAGTCAGAGCAACTAACTGGAAGGATGAAGATGCCATTTACTAAAATGGGGAAGATTGTAGGAGGAATAAATTCAGGGGTGAAGATTTGGAGTTGTTATTTTTGAACTCCTGTTAGATTAGATACCCAATTATAAATGCTAGCAGTCAGTATTTATTATTAATTATTCATTAAACGTTAACAGTTATAATCATTAGATTGTTGGCTCTGTGGTAGAGTTTGCTATGGTATATTTAGGATTAAAATGATGGTCAAAAAAAGATACTGTTTTTCTCCTTGTGGAAGTTACAGTCTAAAAAGAAAGATAAGAATTGATCAAATAGGGATGCCTGGGTGGCTCAGTTGGTAAAGTGTCTTGCCTTTGGCTCAGGTTGGGTCCTTTGTTGGGCTCCTTGCTCAGTCTGGAGCCAGCTTCTCCCTCTGCCTGCTGCTCCCCCTGTGCATGTGCTCGCTTGCGCGGTCACGCGCTCTCTCTGACAAATAAAATCTTAAAAAAGAATTGATCAAATAATCATGTTGTTGGTAGTTTTTTTTCTACCATAAAAAAACCTTTTAAGTAGGATACTTTGAAAGAAATAGAGATGACTTAACAAAACCACAAATATCCCTTGATACTTATACAAGTATCCCTTGATACTTATACTGATAGCAATACAGGTACATACCTTGAAAGTTTCTCATTTAATAGTATCTTGTTCTTAAAATTGGTTAGGTTGAATAACATGAATTTATGAATTCATGGAACCTAGCATTTAAAGGTATTGTATATTTCATGAAACTTTTAGACTGTTGGGAATTTTCTCTTCTTTTTTTCCTCCATTAAAAATGTTATGCTTTTACTTTTTATTAGTTAGCTAAAGATCATTTTGTTTTATACTGAAGTTTTTAATAATAGAATTGTAGTATTTATTGTTCACCTTTCTCACAAAATTATTTTTGTGTTTTAAAAAATATACAGGTCCGTCATAAGGCATCACAGAAGGTTTATGCTATGAAGCTTCTTAGTAAGTTTGAAATGATAAAAAGATCTGATTCTGCTTTTTTCTGGGAAGAGAGAGATATTATGGCCTTTGCCAACAGTCCCTGGGTGGTTCAGGTAAGCATACAGACTTTGTAAGTTTATTTCCCTTTTTTGTAAGTGCTTATTATTCATAAGTTATGATTTTGTATGCTCAAAATCCTATATCTCACTCACATGGTAACAATGCAGTCATTTTTAATCAGATCGAATTTAATACGCTTGTTTCATGTTCCTAAATAGTATGTCATATAGACATGACATATAATACTTAAATTGGTGTATGAAAGCAAGTATTACTTGCAACTTTAAAAAAATTCCTTTATGAACAATTAGATTAGTTATCAGAATGCCATTATTCCCTGCCTACACTCTCGTGATTTACATAATAGGAACAATAATCAGCCTGTTTCAAAAAAACCCAAAACTTCCTACAATAAAAATTTTGAAAATTCTCCTCTGGTCCTTTATGTATTACCTGAAACATAAGACAGTATTGTGCTTCCTAACTTGAGCCTCTTACTGGAGTGTAAAGTAAGAGGACTTTGTGGTTGTATTTTGCCTCCTTTTCAATTATATCCCTCATTAACTTTGCTTCTCTAAAGATGTTTTTATGCTAATATCTAATTCTGCAGATATTTTTGAATAAGTATCATGAGTAAGATTAGGTATGTACCAATGCATATTCAGAGTGCTTACTTAATGATTTGGGAGTTTGATACTTTGTGGAAGGCAATTTGCAAGTAGAAAATTTGTCACATGGATGACTGTGTTGCTGGAGGGTGGAAAACAGGGATTGGGGTACCTGGGTTATGGAAAAAATAAAAATTAATTTAAAAAACTTTATTATTATTACTTTTTTAATGGTGTTGAGCCCCAGTGCTCTTTCTCTCTACTTAATTTTTTTATTGAAGCTAGTGAATAGAAATTCTGATATGTGTAGCTAAAACTAAAATTTTTGTATCAAATTATATATTATGATAATGTAATTAAAGAATGATGGTAATAAAGTATTCCACTTTTAGCTTTAAATTTCTTTCATAGCAGCAGAATCATTGCCATTTCTAGTTTATCAGTTCATACACTGGTCTCTTTGATCTTTAATTCTGCTAAGTGAGATAAAGAGTTAATGGATCTGTGGAAACCAGTCAATAGTGAAACAAATTGAAATACTATAACTCTGACTTTCATTTGTTTGTCCTTGGCAAAGGATATTCCATTCCACCATTATATTTGTATGTTTGAAATGTATGACTTTGTGGGGAAACTTGTCAAAATGACTGACTTAATTCTATTTATTGATTTAATTTAGTGATTTTCAGTGTATTTATAGAGTTTCACTATATTTATAATAATATATATATAGAACATTTTGGTGCCTCAAAAAAGAAACTCTGAAACAATTGGCAGTTATTCTCCAATCCATCCTGACTCTAACTCCTGGCAACCACTGATCTGCTTTCTATGTCTGTGGATTTGCCTATTTTGGATATTTGATGTAAATTGGATCGTAAAATATGTGGTTTTTTGTGGTACCTTCTTTCATTTAACATAATGTTTTCACTGTCCATTCATGGTATAGCATGTATCAGCCCTTCATTTCTTTTTATGGCTGAATGATCATCTGTTGTACAGATATGCCACATTTTATTTGTTCATCAGTTAATGGACACAGAGGTTGTTTCTATTTTTTGGCTAATGGGAATGATGCTACTGTGAATTCTTTCATATGGATTTTGGTACATTATGTTCACATGTTTCTGTTAGGGATCTACGTTTTAGTGAAATTAATGGGTCCTGGAATATGCCTGTAATCGATTTCAGTATTTCTAACAGTTTGCCAAATCTCAGTGCTTATTTTTTTCATGACTGTTCAATACTTAATTGCGTGAAGACCCCTATACTTTGTTATTGTACTCTTCTTGGAGATGGCTCTTTTTATTTTTCTTATATACATTATTATATAATATAAATCATTGACCTACCCATATTTCATAGAGATACATTCTTAGTGTGATTTGAATTCGATAGATGAATATTGGCACATTAAAAAAAACCTATTCCTTTGCTGATAGAGAAGACTTTTTTAAAAGAGCCATGTTATATTTGGTTTGCTGTGTTCTTTGCCTGTTTTTCTACTGTCCATACTCTATGGTGAACACTTCCTTACTTTTCTGTATAGTTTCATACAGCCAAGTAGGTTTGCGCCCTTTAATACTTCAGTTTACTTTTAGCTTTTTTAAAATTTGAGTTTAGGTATCTCTTTTAAGTCTCTCAATCTACTTCCTTCCTCTTTTTCTTTTTCTTTTGTCTCAATTTATTTGTTGAAGAAACCTGGCTTTTGCTGATTTCCTCCTTGTGTAGTTTAATGGGTTCCTCTCTTGTTTGTGTTTTTTTGAGTTGCTAATGGGATATAGTGGATCAGAATCAGGTGTGGTTTTTTGGGAGGGTGGCAGAACAACTTCAGGGGTAGTGTTTTGTTCTATTAGGAGGATAATTTCTGGTTATTTCTCTATTATTTTACCAGCTATTTGTGCTTAATACCTAGGTCAGTTAATTTCTTAAGGATTTCAAATGGTGATGTTCTAATTCAGTCGTTTCTCCCCCCCCCCCATTCCTTTTTTATCATAGTGACTGGAATAATTCTATAAAGAAAATAGTCCCACATTTATTATTTGGTTACCCAGTAGTATAATTCATAGAGGAAGGATGGGATAAATACTTTATTCTTTCCTTATATTTACTAGTTTTCAAACTAATAAAGTAAGGGATTAATTTCCTTTTATCCTTTAACAGTGAACAATTTTGAGGGAATTACCAGTTTGAACTCATGGACTTCAAACCTCTATTTGATGTGTTTTAGTCCTTTGAATATCTTATTGATGCTCAAATTGTGACACCTTTGGCAAGTGACATCCTCCTGTTCAGGTTGATTCCTGAGTCCTTTGGACATAGCTGTAGCAGCCTTTGATAGCTTGCTATCAGGTAAAATGGGATGTTCTAGACCAATCTTGTACATTTTCTGTCTGACATAGAATTAAAATTCTGTGCTTATAGGTCCATCTTTTGTACACATGTGAATATTTTCTTAGAATAGATTCCTAGATTGGATTTGCTAGGTTGTATGGCATGCACATTTGACATTTTGATAGATAGTGCCAAATTGCTTTGTAAAAAAAGGTTTTTACAAGTTTATATTGCTCTAATTATTTAATATTTTTATCTTACTATATTTTTAGGCAGTGCTGGATATTATAGTTATTTAAAATTTTTATTGGTTGCATCCTTAAGAAAAAAAGATGTCATTGTGCTAAGGTGTATTTCCTTGGTTAATTATGAAGTTCAGGATATCTCATACGTTTGTTAGTAATTTGTATTCCTTCATTGCTTATCCCATTATTCTTTGTATTGTTTTGCTTTTTAAAAATTGATTTATTAGCATGCTGATAGACCCTGTGTATTAATATATGTATGTTGGAAATATATTCTCTTGAACTGTTAGTCTGTTGCTTATTGAGTTTTCAAAAGTAGAAGTAGTCAAATCTGTGTATTCTATATTTTGATTTTTGGTAGGGAATACCTTCCCCAACCCAGTATTACGAAAATATTCTCTTATACTTTAACTTTTTTATATTTTAATTTTGGGAGGGATAGGAGTCTATTTCTGAGTCATCAGGAATTTATGTTTTTATATGAAGTAAGGTTTGTTTTTCCCAAATGGCCAGCCACTTTTCCCAGTGCCATTTATAGAAAAGCCCGCCTTTTCCCCATGAAGTAAATGAAATGTCCTTTATATCTTAGACTAAATTACCATATATATGTGAATTTCTTCTGACTCTGTTCTATTACTTTGATTTGTTGTTTCTTCCTACACTAAAATCACATTGTTTTAATTTCTGTAGTTTTGCATGTATTTAGTAGGGCAAATCTTCTCATTGTTCTCCTTTTATAATACTTTTGTAGCAGTTCTTAACATTTTTTTCTGTGAAGTTAGAATTAGCCTTTCATTCTGTTAAAAAATACATTTTAAACTTTTTCTTGTATTGATTTAATTGGTAGATTTTGGGGGATTGTTTTGATTATTTTGAAATATTAAGTCCTCCCATAACAGTACAGTATATATCTCTGTATAGAGCTTGATTTTCAGTAAATCCATGTTACTTTTTCCCCATCAAATATGTTCAGAAGGAACTTATACATAAGAAAACTTCTTTTTAAATATATAGATACTATAAGATGCAAAAAAACCAGCATTGGTTCAGTCTTTCAGTGCAGTGTTGAGTTAGTAATTTTTTATCCTTATCTTTTTTATTCTGTTAAACTTCATTGTTGGTATTTAATGATTAAATATGGTGTTTGCTGAAGCTTTCTGAATAAGACAATAAAGGCCTATCCATCTGTGTTTAGCTTACCAAGTATTTTTTTCATCAGGAATAATGTTGAAGTATTTGAAATGCATTCTTTAGCTGCTTTTAAGATGGTTTTCTTGTTTAATCTGTTACTACAATACACTAAAAAAATAAATTTCAAGGTAATGTAAAATAAAAAGTAAATGCTATTTGCTGTAAGTTTATATTCTCCATAGAGACTGAATTTGATTTACTGATATTTTAAGTAATTGTCCATCTGTTTGCATAAGAGACATTTGACCTCTGCTTTAATTCAGTTTTTTTTTTTTTTTTTTTTTTTTTTTTTTTTTTTTTTTTTTTTTTTTTTTTTTTTTTTTTTTTTTTTTTTTTTTTTTTTAAGATTCCATTTATTTGTTTGACAGAGAGAAGTACAGCTAGAGAGGGAACACAAGCAGGGGCAGTGAGAGAGGGAGAAGCAGGCCTCCCGCCGGGCAGGAAGTCCAATGCAGGGCTCGATCCTGGGACTCCGGGATCATGACCTGAGCCGAAGGCAGTTGCTTGGCCAACTGAGCCACCCAGGTGCCCCTAATTCAGCTTTTTAAACATGGGCTTTCTTTGGTTGGTTTTCATGTTCTGGTGAGACTATCCTAATAAACGTAGTTAGGAAGCATAACACTTTTTTCTGAGCTTTGGTACAATTTATATAAAATAGAAACTGTTCATCCCATGATACTGAATTGAACTTGCTTGCATATCTTTCAAGAGAAAAAATTCAATATATTTAATGATCAAAAAAAAATTTTTTTTAAGATTTTATTTATTTGACAGAGACACAGTGAGAGAGTGAACACAAGCAAGGGAGGTGCAAGAGGGAGAAGCGGGGAGCCTGATGTGGGGCTCCATCCCAGGACCCTGGGATCAAGACCTGAGCCAGAGGCAGATGTTTAACGACTGAGCTACCCAGGGGCTTCATATTTAATGATAATTTTTTTACCACTGATATTTATTAAGATAAATTCTAAACATCTCAAAGTAGAAAGAAAGTGTATTGAATGCCCATGTACTGTTCAGTCAGCTTCAACAATTACCAACCATGGCCGATCTTACTACAGTCACACTAGAAATTGGCAAACTTTTTTTGAAAGGGGCAGATAGTATTTACCTTAGGTTTTGTGGCCCAAGAGGTAGATAGAATGTTGATAACTTACATAATGAGAAAACACATTTCTACAGATTTTTTTCTTGATGAAATTCAAAATATGATGATAAATACAATTTTTAAAAATACAGGTCTATTAAGGAGAAGAATGAACTTGTTTTCTGGGCCAGTAATGTTTTGTTTAACTGAGGTTCACAGTGTTTCCTATCAAAATTGTAGATGTTCTGTTAATGTGTAATAAGATTTTTTTTACATATTTATCTTATTAGAAAATATCTTTGCACATAGATTAGGTACTTTCAAATACTATTATCCACTGGCATATGATTTTTTTTTTTAACAGACTTTATTTTTTTAAACAGTTTTACATTTATAGAAAAACTGAGCAGATAGTAGAGAGCTCCTGTATCCTCCCCTCAACCCTGGGCAGTTTTCTCTATTAACATCATACTTTATTTAGTAAGGTACATTTGTTATAATAAATAAGCTAATATTGATACATTATATTAACTAAAGTCCATAATTTATTCAGATTTTTTGGTTTTTACCTAATGCTCTTTTTCTGTTCTAGGATCTCATCCAGGATAGTATGTTACATTTAGTATCATATCTTTTTTAGCCTCCTCTTGGCTGTGGCAGTTTCTCAGACTTTTTTCTTTGTTTTTGATGACCTTTACAGCTTTAAGTATTACTTGTCAGTTGTATCGTAGGATGTATGTAGTCTTAGAATTCGTCTGATGTTTTTCTCATTATTTAGACTAGGGTTATGTTTTCAGAGAAAGACTATAGAGGGAAGGAGCCATTTTCATGTGTCAAGAGTATATACCAGTACTTTATAACTGTTAATGTTGACCTTGAACATGTGATTCTGATTGAGCCTATTTATCACTTAGAAGACATATATAGAATTCTGTTAAATTCATGTCTGGGTATTTACCTTTTAGCAAAGTCATTACATTGCAGTTTGTCACTTCCAAATGAAGGTTAGGCAGAAGCTTCTCAGTTGCAGAGTTTATTTATTTAAGAGATTTTATTTATTTATTTGAGAGCCAGAGAGCACAAGCAGGGGGAGCAGTGAAGGGAGAAAGAGAAGCAGGCTCACTGCTGAGCAGGGAGGCTAATGTGGGACTAGATCCCAGGACCCTGGGATCATGACCTGAGCCGAAGGCAGACACTTAACCAACTGAGCCCACCCAGGCACCCCTCAGTTGCAGAGTTTAAATGGATTCTGAAACATGGATATTTTGCTTTGCACTTAAAAAAAAAATGCTGTTGGAACTGTGGGACTGTCATTTGAGCTCAGAAAATACATACATTGCCCATCTGTGTAGGAATGGAGATCTCACTTCTTGTTTTGATTTTAATAGCATGGGAAGCATAAAAAGTAGCTTGATGTTAGTTGTCATTAAAAGCTTAAGTTTTGTGCGGCACTTTGGTGGCTTAGTCGGTTAAGTGTCTGACTAGATTTTGGCTGTAGTCATGATCTCACGATGGTGGGATTGAACCCTGCCTCTGGCTCCATGCTCAGTAGGGTGACTGCTTGGGGTTCTCTCTCCCTCTCCTTCTGCCCCTTCCCCTGTGCATGTTCTCTCTTGCATATGCTCTCTCTCTAAAATAAATAAAATCTTTAAAAAAAAGTTAAAGTTTTGCATATAAGCACTATTTTACCATGTCATTTTAGGTTGTATTAATTAAGAAATGTTACCAAGTCTGTAGCTAAAGCTACTTTAGAAAGCTATTTAGTTTGCCATAATAGTAACTGAGGCTGGTCTTGATTAGACAAATTTCAGTCTCAGCTTTAAGCTCAAATAATTGCAATAAAATTTTATCAGTGCTAAGCCATTGAACTTCTATATGGTTGCATGAGGATATTTAGCATCTATTTCTGACAAAAATTCACAGAACAGATGATGATGGTTAAGTCCACAAGAGTAAATAATAACCATTCATACTATTCATTTATTTATTATACGAGGGAGTAAAATATATTTTCCAGAGTACTTATTGTTCAGTATTACAGAGAATAACTACAAATTTTAAATATCACATTTTTACAAACTTTGTAAATTTGTCCAGTTATGCCATTTTCTGTTCCACATATATTTTTACTACCATCTTTTGTTAACAGACCTTACTGGATTCTACTTTAGATTGTACTAAATTAGTGTGTTCTCAGTGTCTTTGAAAACATTTTTGCCTGTAGTTCATCTGTGCAGACTGTTTATAGAGGCTTATTGTTTTTAGTCACATCAAACTTGGCACTTAATCCTCCAGTAACTGGTAATGACTATATAATATCAGTAACATCTGTGGACTCATTCAGAGACGAGGAAAACCACTTGAAATCATTTGCCTTGTTTTTAAATGGATTACTGATATTGCCACCAGTGTCCTGAACTCTTTGAGCAGCTGTCATTGAAAGACTGAGAGTCTCGTGTTGATTTTCCCTAGATGCATTTCTTTGCCTGATGCAATCAACACAACTTAATTAATTCACCATTGGTGAATGGCTTTTCTTGCGGGCCTAATAAATAAGCCATCTGGAAATATTCTTTGGTTTCAGTCTTACATACGTTTAGCAGATTTTAACATTTTCCCATCATCAGTTTTAAGCTTTTAATTTTGAAAACATTTCAAGAATTCTTAAATACTTTTTGTTTTCCTACCCAGTCCTTTCTCCCTTTTTTCCTTCTGAGAGATAGCTGCTGTTCTAAAACTCGTTTCTGTACTCAGTCCCTCCATTCCTTCTTCCCAATTAGATCGTCTGTCAACCTTGTATTTTCTCATGTGATTTTTGACTGATTCAGGTTATTTCTCTCTTGAGTCAGTTTATATTTTCTGCGACTGTATCTGTCTTTCACTTTCCTATTGAATGGAGTATATGTAAATTTTTTAGTTAACATTTTTTTTGTTTTATTTGAAAATAACACCTTTTTTTTACTTTGCTTTTTAATTATTTTCTGCTTTAAAAAAAAAAATTCCCTAGCTCCTGTTTTCTTTGAGTTTGTATTGTTCTTTTCTAGTTTCCTTTTCTGCCTGATTTTTATTGTCAGTCTTTATTTCCAATGCAGGTATCTGTTTGAATATTGGATGGTAAAGGGATAAGGAGGGATACCTACAAATGCATTTAAAATTATCTGCTTTAATTTTTTCATTTTTTAAATGATTTTACTTGTGACATACACAGAAAAATACATAGGACCAAGTAGCAGAGAGATGTATCACAAAGGAAACACGCATTTGTTCACTACCCAGGTCAAAAAATAAACATTGCCAGACTCCACAAATTCTCTTGTGCTCTTTGCCAATCACTACCTCCCTGTTTTCCTCCCAGAATAACCACTCCTCTGACTTTATTATGATCATTTCCTTGCTTTTCTTTCTAGTGTACCACCTAAATAAGCACTCAAGAAATACAATGTTCCTATTCATTGAACGTTATATAAGTGATATCACTGAATAGCTCTTCGTTTGTATCTAACTTTTTTGTTCTACATTATGTTGACATGAGTTATATACATTGCATTGGTTTCATTGCTGTGTTTTATTCTATTGTATGTATATATCACAATTTGTTGATATATTTACAAGTAGTATAAATGTTTTTTGTTCTGTTGGTTTTATTCCTAGGAGTAGCATTTTTGAGTACTTATAATCAATCTTAGTAGGTGGTGACAGCTTGTTTTTCGGTGTGGTTACGGAAGTTTAGTTTATAAGTTTCCTTTGTTCTTGCCAGCACTTGGTATTATCAGTTTTAACATTTTTGGTCATTTTTGTACATGCAAAGTGGTGTCTTACAGTGGTTTAAATTCATCTTTCTCTAATGAGATTTCATACCATTTCATCTTTGAATATCTTCTTTTGTGAAATGCCTGCTTAATTCTTCATTCTCCTATTAGGTTGTCTGTTGATTTAAAAGAATTGTATTTAAAAGAATTTGTAGGAATTCTTTTTATTTATTTTAAGTATGAGTTCTTGGTTTTGTTCTGTGTTTTCCCTGTTTGTTTGTGGAAACCTTTTCTGTTTGCATTGCTTGCTTCTGGGAGGTGGGCTGGGACATGTTGGGTGGAATGTACAAATAACTTTTCTTCTGAATTTGTGGTTCCCATGCCTCTGGGGAGTCAATAGCAATCGTTACTTGGTGTGATTTCTCTGGTCCCAATGCCACTCTTCTAGTCTGGTTGCTCCTTGCTGCTTATGAGTAAGATGATAGGGAATAGGAGAGAGGAGAAAGTCATATTCCAAATGTAACTACCCGCAGCTCACTCTTTTCCACTGGTGTGGTGCTTACTCCCTCTTCTTTTTACATCTGTTGAATGTGGTATCTTTTAGGTTTTTCTCAATTGTTCCTACCTCCTCAACTTTCTTCTTTGTGAATTATGTACAGTAGTTTGTTTTGTTTTCAGAAAGCTGGTTTTCTTAAAATTATGAATTCTGGGGCGCCTGGGTGGCTCAGTTGGTTAAGCAACTGCCTCCGGCCCAGGTCGTGATCCCAGAGACCCGGAATCAAGTCCCACATCAGGCTCCCTGCTTGGCGGGAAGCCTGCTTCTCCCTCTCTCACTCCCCCTGCTTGTGTTCCCTTTCTGGCTGTGTTTCTCTCTGTCAAATAAATAAAACCTTAAAAAAAAAATTATGAATTCTGTCATTCTTTCACCTTTTATGTCCCTCATTTTGTTTTCTTTTAAAATATCAGTTTAAGTAGATTCTTGTATTCTCTAAGAGGGGAAAATGTTTCATTTATGTATATTTTTTCAGCATAAAGAAGTTAATTATATAAAAAGTTTTGTCTGATACCTGTTTTTTCATTAGGGATGTCCAAATCTGAATTCAAAGTTTCCATAAAATTCAGCTCTTTTGGTTGTAAAATAATTTGTCTTTTTCAGTAGTAATAATTGTTTTTGGGTTTTGTTCCATTTAAGCTTTTGGTTTGTTTTTTATTTTCTTAAATTTTTTTTTCCCTTTCTTGTTTTATTCTACAGCTCTTTTGTGCTTTTCAAGATGATAAATATCTGTACATGGTAATGGAGTACATGCCTGGTGGAGATCTTGTAAACCTTATGAGTAACTATGATGTACCTGAAAAATGGGCCAAATTTTATACTGCTGAAGTTGTTCTTGCTCTGGATGCCATACACTCCATGGGCTTAATTCACAGAGATGTAAAGCCTGACAACATGCTCTTGGATAAACATGGACATTTAAAGTTGGCAGATTTTGGCACATGTATGAAGATGGATGAAGTAAGTAATGAGCAAGTAAAAAAACATGCTAGTTTTTTTTGAAAACAAAAAAATGAAAGAAGCTTCCAATCTTTATAGTTTTAAACAAAGATAAATTTAGTTTGCTGTGTAATGACTTAAAATAAAACTTTTTTTTTTTTACTGATCAGTCATCTAGCTACAAAATGCTTTATTATATATTGATATAGTACTAGATTTGGTAAATAGAAGAAGAGAAGTAAGAATACAGAAAACCTCAGTATCTCCCCGTAGAATGATGACAAGCAATTGCTATCAGTTAAAACTAGTTCGTGTGAGGGGCGCCTGGGTGGCTCAGTTAGTTAAGTGACTGCCTTTGGCTCAGGTTGTGATCCTGGAGACCCGGGATTAAGACCTGGGATCGAGCCCCACATCAGGCTCCCTGCTTGGCGGGAAGCCTGCTTCTCCCTCTCCCACTCCCCCTGCTTGTGTTCCCTCTCTGGCTGTGTTTCTCTCTGTCAAATAAATAAATAGAATATTAAAAAAAAAAAAAAAAACTAGTTTGTGTGCAAAATGATCTAGGTGAAGAATAGGATGCAAAATACAGATTTAAGTACATGGGTATTATTTCCATTACCATTATTTCTGTATTTTTCCTTTTAAAATAAAACTAATGTAAGAAGTTTATGTTAATGTCTCCTACCAACCCTGTCTGTATCAACCATATCAAATAAATTTAGGAACATCATTTATTGTGTAATTTACCTGTGGAACAGCTGGCACTAGTTCCTAATGGTCAGGAATCTTGTTTTTTGTTTTTTTATTTCTCTGTTGGATCTAAGGGGTGACCTACATATATCAGACTCTTTAAATGTTAGTTTATGTTGACAGCAAACTAGGTATTATCTTTTGTATGGTTTTTATATCCTTCCAGTATGCTTATATAACGAATTGTATTTCTTAACAAAAGTATCTTACCAGGATGTTTATTTTTAATTAAGCTGATTTCTCCTCTCTTTACCTCATTCATGCCGTCTATGTGACATTCACTTTTATAGATCATACTGCCTTCATCAGCATTCTGTATTCTTTCAAGCTCAGCTCATATTTTACTTCATTTGCAAAGTTTTTCCTGATAATCCAATCTGATTCCTTTTCTAATGTTCTTATTTAGAATTTGTGCTGTATTTCCTAGGCCATTTTCATATATCTAGGTTTGTATGCCCCAAATACTCAACTAAAACTTAACATTCCTTTCTTTTTTGGTCTTCTTCATTGATTATGTTTGTCACTGTGTCCATGTTTTGCATACATCAGTTTTTAGTAGATGGAGCTTTTGTCCCCAAAGCTCCCTCTTGTGGTGTTTATCTTAATACAGTATGAAATGGTTAACAGTAGAAATTATCTTTAGTGAAAATAAAGATAATTTTCTAATAGAATGCTAGATTTTTTATGTCTGTTGTACATAATGAGTGATGTTTATGTACTGCACTTCCATAGTTGTATTCTGATCTTAACTAAACCAAAACCTTGGGAGGATGTAGAGAAATAAGTCATGCCACATGTTTTTAGGGTAGGTAGGGTAGGTAATGATGGTTAAGGAAGAAAGGGTATAGAATGTGGGGAACAGGACAGAATATGGTTTTTATAGAATAATTTTACAAGCATGTAAATAAATACTAAATTTAGCGATTTGAATATCTTACATTGTCTCTTTATAAGGCAAAATAAAATGTGGCTTATGTAATTTTATTTACTACTTTTAGTTCAGGTACATAGAGCTGAACTAATTATACTCCTTGGTTCGTTGCTTATTGTCATTAGGAGTCAACAGAAGGGCTTCATGGGGTTTTTATTTTATGATGTTTTCCCCCTTTCCATTTCAGTCTTATTCTCTCTGTCCGTAATAAATAGCCAATGTCATGTGTTTACTATATTCTCTTGCAGATTATTAATATGGTGTACATGCTATGGATATCTTTTTTTTTTCACTCAATCTTGTATTATAGCTATTCTGATATATGTAAATTAGCTCATTCCTTCTTAGTATTCCATAGTATCTATCTATTGATTTTACTTATTCCCTCTTGTGTTGGATTCCTAGGCCACATCAGCTCCCTCCTATCAACAGTACTATGTTGAACCTAAACATTGATATTGAACGTCTTCAGACATGTCCCATATATATTCTGGCAAGGGTTTCCTCTAAATTACTCTTAGAAGTGGGACTACTGACTCAGCGAATACATAAAGAAAGTATTACCTGACCTCCAGGAGGGCTGTCATGGCTCTTGCTAGTAGTGCATTAGAGTTCGTGTCTCGTGTTTACTACTCAGTCTTCCTCTTACTCACTCTAAATCTTACCAATTCCATTGGTGTTAGGTAGTAGGTTTTAAAATTTTATTTTATAATGAATGATGTCAAACTTTTCTTCATATAATTGCCAGTCATTTATCTCATAAATTGTGTATCTTTTAACCTTTTTAAAATCAACTTCTTGTTGATACCAGTTCAGGATTTCCTCAGATAATCTCAATGGTGATTCCATAGATACTGCTGATATCATCTTTCGGTCAGCTATGCCTTTGTGTCTGTTTGAACAGGAATTCTTAATTTTGATGTAGTAAGATATATATTTTTTAAATGCTAAAGTTTGAAATATTGTTTGTTTTACCCAAGAACTCCATTCCTCAAGTAATACTAATGGTGAGAACAACTGTATGTGTTGAAGAACAAAGGAGTTTTTTATTAAAAGCTATAGTACATAGAATTTTTAATTTTGTTATGTTAGGTGTTAATGTGAATAAGTGCTACTGCAAATTTTAGGATCATCACTTTATTGGCCTCTGTTTGATTATTGTTATAGTCTCAAAGCTCTTAGAAAGAGCTCGTTTCACTTTTTTTTTTTTTTAAGATTTTATTTATTTATTTGACACAGACAGAGATCACAGGCAGGCAGAAAGGGAGGAGGAAGCAGGCTTCCCGCCTTGCTGAGAGCCCGATGCGGGCCTTGATCCCAGGACCCTGAGATCACAACCTGAGCTGAAGACAGAGGCTTTAACCTACTGAGCCACCCAGGCGCCCCATAGTTTCATTCTTATTCATTTGCACATCTATGGAAGGGACTGGCAAACTAGAGTTCAAGGCCAAATCTGGCCTGTGCCTTGGTTTTGTACAGCTCCTATACTGAAATGGTTTGTCCATTTTTTTAAAATATTTTATTTATTTATATGACAGAAACACAGCGAGTGAGGGAACACAAGCAGGGGGAGAGAGAGAGAGAGAGAGAGAGAGAGAGAGAGAGAGAGAAAGAGAGGAAGAGAGAAAGAGAAGGAGGCTTCCTGCCGAGCAGGGATCCCACCTGATACAGGGCTTGATCCCAGGACTCCGGGATCATTACCTGAGCTGAAGGCAGACCTTTAATGACTGAGCCATCCCCAGGCACCCCCGGTTTGTCCATTTTTAAAAGATGGATTTTTTAAAAAAAGAGAGATATGAGGTAGAGATCTTATGTGCCCACAAATCCTAAAATATTTACTAAATATAACTAAAATATTTACTGGCCTTTTACAGAAAACTTTGCCAACCCTTTAAAGTATAGACAGATTCTCATTATTTTTTAGCTCTTCTGACCATGGATAAATGCAAAAATAAAATACAACTAAATATTATAACGAGAAAGACTAAAATAATTGGTTACTATTGCAATTAAAAGTACTGGCATATGTCAGTGATTTCTTTCAATAAATTGCAGTTTCCTGGATACTGTTACTCTTTTTCTCTCTGAAAAAAATATGTAGATGTCAGTGAATGTCGCAGTGTAGTATATTTACATATAGATGTGTCTCGGTTGAAGCCAAGAAGTACTGCTATTTAAAATTGCTTGCTTATTTAGGTAAATGGAGTCCCTCTGCTTGTCATTATGCATCTCATAGCCACCTTTACCACCTCTTAAGGTGGCTATGAGATGCATTGCCACATTTTATGCTAGTGTTTTAGGTTACCTGAAAATAATATAAAATTATATCCCTTAATATTCTAGTGTATACTCTTTGATTATATTGAGGCTGTACTTTAAAAGCTAATTCTTAATTTTGATGTAGTAATATATATTTTTTAAATGCTGAAGTTTGAGGTGTTGTTTGTTTTACCCCAGAACTCCATTCCTCAAGTAATACTAATGATGAGAAAGAACAACTGTTATGTGTTAAAGAACAAAGGAGTTTTTTATTAAAAGCTATAGTACATAGAATTTATAATTTTGTTATGTTAGGTGTTATATTGTTAATGTTCTTAACCCTTCTACAAGTGACATCAGTTTTTTAAATGGAGGTGTTTTGGGAGTGTCTGGGTGGCTCAGTCATTAAGCGCCTGCCTTCAGCTCAGGTAATGATCCCAGCGTCCCAGGATCGAGCCCCGCATCAGGCTCCCTGCTCGGCAGGAAGCCTCCTTCTCCCTCTCTCACTCCCCCTGCTTGTGTTCCCTCTCTAGCTGTGTTTCTCTCTGTCAAATAAATAACATTTTTATAAAAAAAAATAAAAATGGAGGTGTTTCTACTCATGTTTCTGAAAAACACCCTATTTTCTGCTGAATTATATGTTGAGAAGAATAAGTTTATGGGAGCAGTAGGGACAGACCATTCAAAAGCTATGCAGCTTTGTAACCAGAACCCTAATAAAAGTAATAATTGGCACCCCCAGGAGATAACTAGATTAACAGACAGCCTTTTGTGCCTTGGGCACTGCACAAAGCAAATGGACATGGGCTTCTAAACCAATTGGGCCGTTTTAAAATAGAACAAAGAGGAAGCAGAACTTTGCACTAGCTGAGAATTTTATAAGGTGAGGGATATGCATATTTGAAAAGGGAGCCCATTAATCGTTAAAATGGACAGAGTAGGCTCCTGCTTGTATAGTAGTCAAGCTGAGGTTCTTAATGCTTTTCTGATAATTAAGGTTCCATTTATAATTTTGTCCACTTTCATAGGAAGCATTTAGAATAGTTTCTTTGGCCAACATCAGGATTTATGACTGACCAGTTTTGTGTTTTCAGTAAATCTTTCTACTTATATTTTATCTTTTATAAATGCCAGACATATTTTGGCAAATAAACATTTAATCTTATTCATTTAAAGTACTTATGAGGAAGCTTTTGAAAATGCCTACCTGTTTATGTTGCTTAAATATAGCTTAAAACCCTTCTGTAGATTCCTGTCATCTGACGAGTCAAGTTCAAACTCCTTAGCTTGTCTATATGAAGCTGCTTATGATCATGTGATCCCTTCCATATTTTACCCTCATTCTCTGTCATTTGACCTTTTGTGCCTTATAGTTCACTCGTCTTACATTACAGGTAGTTGTTTTTTGCCATAAAATCAATGATTTCATGATTCCTGGCCTTCATATATGATATTGAATACAGTTTACTTGGCAGATTCCTACTCATATCTTGAAACTCAGTCCAAAGTTTGCTTATCTTGGCTTCTTAGGTTGGTTCCTATGTCCTGACCATGTCCCCCTTTTGGAGCATTTCTTATTTTTTTGGCACTGTAAGTCGTTGAAGACTTACATTTTTTCTGTCTTAGCTCTGTAACCAGCCACTTTTCCAGGAAGCTCAGATTTCTTTTATTCAAGAATGGTATTTAGAAATCAGTATTTGGGCACTAGATATGCTTATTGCTCCTCAAGTGCCGTTATTTCTAGGCCTTGTCAGCAGACATAAGTAGACTGAATATACTGTCTGTACTAATCTATGTGCACATACATGTATATTTAACTCCATATATCTAGGCTCCTAAAATCATGAGTTCATACTGATTCTTGTCCTACACCACAGGGATCATTATAGTCTTCCTCCTTTTTTTTTTTTTTTTGTAATTTCTATTTTAGTCATTGGGAAACTTAGCTCTTTTGGGGCACTTGGATGGCTTAGTTGGTTAAGGATCTCCCTTCGGCTCAGGCTATGATCCCCGGGTGCTGGGAGCAAGGCCTGCATTGGGTTCCCTGCTCAGTGGGGAGTCTGCTTCTCCCTCTCCCCCTGCCACGGCGTGTGCGCGCATGTGCACACGCTCTCTTTCTCTCTCTCTCTGTCAAATAAATATATAAGATTTTTAAAAGAAAAAAAATAAACCTGGCTGTCATTATGTATAGTATATTTACTTGTTCAACTCTAGGACACACATAAAATTATTTCAGAATTACTAATTCCTACCTCTCTGACAGGTTTACTAGTTAGAATGTGTTATTTTTGTGCAGTTCCTTTTGTGTTTAGCCTTATAGTATCTGTCACAGATACTGTTTTTTATAGTTACTTTGGTTAGTTCTTTTCATCCCTACCCCATTTGGTGTGGTTATGTTATTAATTTATAAAAGAGGTTCATTTACCATTTGTATTACATTTGGAGTATTCCCTGCCCCGACATCCTGGTTGATTTCAGTTGCTTATTCATAGTGTTTATCATGTATGAAGGTATGAAGTATTCCTCTGGCTTTAAGAGTTAAAACCGTACAAATTGTATGTTCCAAGAAGGATCCTATCCTTACTCCTACTGCCCCATTCCCATACTTCCTTCTCTTCACTCTTTTCCCACCCACACCTGCTATGGGTAAACCAGGTCCATTTAGTTTCTGGTTTATCCTTTCTGTATTTCTTTAGAATAGGAAAAGAGACTTGTCATAAGTGTGGATTCTGTATTCATGTAATTTGAGAATTTCTCCATGAGGCAGGTTTAAAATGTCTTTTCCAAATGTTTATTTAAAAAAAAAAATTAACCTCCAGTATGCTTGCTAGTCAAAAATTGTGGTTGGAATATTTATTTTCCCAAAAAAGCAGAGTGCTGTTCACATAGTTTACCTACTAAAAATTCTTTGGTCCTGCCAAATTATTTTGCAAGTGGTTATTCAGATTGATCTCCCTCTTAGCTTTCCCACCTTCATCATTGTGAAACTTTACTTTTAGCTGATTTGGACTTTTCTTTTCTTTTCTTTTCTTTTCTTTTCTTTTCTTTTCTTTTCTTTTCTTTTCTTTTCTTTTTTCTTTCTTTTGTCTCCTCTCCTCTCCTCTCCTCTCCTCTCCTCTCC